>CM053783.1:210175052-210230052 GCA_028749045.1 Cupressus sempervirens
ATAACACTCCATCACTTTCTTCAAGGTCATATAACTTTGTCCTCTCTACAGTACATCACAATAAATAATAACTGACACCTTCATAATTTCCAGCCTCAACAATCACTGCAAAGATATCTCCTACATAACAAGTATATATGTGTATGTGTACAGTACATATATAAGACAGTTGAAATTGATAATTAAATAACACTTGTTCAAATTGATTTTTGTGATACTTACCCACTTTTACCAATCCAAAGATATGATTATAATCATTAGAAATCAATGAAATATCATCAAAAATTTTGTCATCTTTATTGAATGTATCAGTAACATCAAGTGGTACTGAAATCCATGCACATGTATATCCACATGCTTAATTGATGCATTCTTCATAATCTTCATCAATGTAACTATCACAAAAAAATGAATATTCTCCTTTCTTCAATGTCCAATTGCAATTATCTATACTCATGACTGAATGTAAGGAACGCATGTTCTCTATCCTCTTGCAACCATGCATGTTTTTTCTATTAACACCTAAAATTTCATTAAATTGAAAATATTGAAAAATTAAATTTTAACTTCATCTTTGAATTGTAAAATAAAACTTAACAATAAAATTTAATAACTTAATTGCATAAAAATTAAATAGATTTACACATCCATACCTATTATCTCCCAAAAGACTCTATATGGTACTTGTCGACTTGTTGTTGATGATGCCCCAACCTCATCTAATGCAAAATGTGTCTTACACTATTCAACAACATCATGTGCATCATTTATATGAACTCCCTAATAATTTATTTGATACTTTTGAAAAGCATATCTGATGCAAGCTCTAACACCATCATGTTCACCTTTTCCATGACCACTCTCGAAGAAATTCATATGTTTTTTATATTCTAATTGTGATGATATCTACCTAATGCATAAAATAGTCTAGATGATTTGAACTGTGTGGAAAATCCATCAAACCAAACATAATGTTTATCAACATTGATGTTTGTTTCTTTCAAATAAGAAAAGAAGATATTGAAGCAATGTTCAACATAGTGAATTTCATGTTCTTTATCATCACTTATATATAAATGATATTCCTTTTTAATTACTCATGCTTGAACTGTACTTTGAACACCATCGAAATCTGATTGTGCATGTCTATAACGAACATGTACCATAGTAGTGACCTGCTTAGAAAAGTAATAATTTGATTGAATTACTTTTTGATGAACAAAGGAATATTTCTCAGCAAAATCAACAACTGATTGAATTGTTCCAAGTGGAAAATTATCTCTCAAAGTTTGAAATTGTTGTGTTTGCCACTTTGCAAAAAATGCGTGACGAATATAAGGTTGATTCAAATTCTTAAATCTATCCATAAATGTTAGAACAAGTAACTCCTCTTCAACATATTCAAACCTTTTTGTCTCTTTTCCCAACTTTGTTTCATTACTTGTAACTTTTGCAATTCAATTTTTTTGTTGCATCATTATTTTCAATTTTTAAAGGAAATAAAGCTAATTCGCCACATGTTTCACATAATCCTTTGATGCAATTTATTTTAGCAGTTGAATCATCTATTTTGTCACATAGAACGGATGATATAAACTCACTTCTTTTACTTGGAGGAGTAGCATGCAAACCATATGTGCCTTCTAAAAAATTTTGAAATACCTAATAGTGGAGATCAAACTCAATATGATGATGACAACAACATGTTTCAAACACTTTATTTGACCTCACAAAGTATGGCTTCAATTTTTCAAACAACGTTTGCCCAACTTTTACATTAGGATGTTCACTACAAAAGGACACATATAACTCATGCTATGTTGTGTCCAACCAATGTTTTGTATGATATTCATATTGACCAAATGCAATCCTATGCTTGATAACATCTCTACTATTTGATGAAGGACAAGTGTTATCAATCCAAAATGATATGACTAAATTTTTTAATGACTCTTCAATCCTATCAGAACGAGGTGCTCTACACATGATTGCCCAATTGCCCTCCATAGTACTGTCATCCACAATTAATCTTCTCTTAACATATTTTCTCATTATTTTCCTACTAAAACCCATTTTAGACAAAATTGAAGATATTTGTCTATTTTGGGTCATATTCTTATTTACAATAGACATCAACATCACTTTTCTTACCACAGACTTATTTTTAGTTCTAGAGTAGTTTCCTATGTTTCTCAAACCTTGTTTAACATTTTCATTCAAATCAATTTGCATGTTAGAAAATCTTCTCTTCTTTGATCTTGTGTCGACACCTAACAATTTCAATGCCTCTTGCAACTTCTTTTGTGTAAGCAAAAGTGAAAGTAACTGAGCTTGTTCAAGTGTTTTAGTGTTATCAAATTGAGTCATAATTTCTCTTATCTTCTTATTCATTTACCTTTTCTTAGACAAAATTAATGGATGAATAGTAGCTGCAAGTCTTCTCAATTTATTCACATCCATTTTAAGTAAATGATGTAATTTTTTTGGAGAAATATCATTCTTTACAGATTGGGAAATATTTAGGAGTTCATCCATACCAATTCCTACACCTGATCCTGACCATTCTTTGACTTCTATTACTAGAATTTCTATAGGGAGCAATCTTGAGCCTTCTCTAACATTCATTGTTTGAGATTCTACAAGGAAAGATTCTAAAACTTCTCCAACTTCTGTTATTTGAACCTCTATAGGGAGAAATCTTGAACCTTCTTCAATATTCATTGTTTGAGATTCTATAGGGAGTGTTCCTGACCTCTCTCCCATCTCCACTTCTTCTACTTCTGTTGAGCCTTCTTCAACATTTCCTTCACCTTTCTGATTGGCTGCAAAAAATGTATAAATGAATCAAATTAGATATAAAAAAATATTGAAACATAATTAAATTCAAAATCTTAAAAAAGAATTAATATATATAATTACATACCTTGTTAAATTCGATGATAATGTGCCACAATCTTCTGAAGATTTCTTTGTTCTACTTCATCAGATCTCTTCCTTGCATATTTGTTTTTCCTTCCTTCCTTGTTTCCCATTATGAAATCATAAAAAAATTAAAATTTACTCCTTGTATCAACATAAATTTTACACAATAACCATATAAAAATGTTGTTGTACAAATTAGCAATACTTCACTATTTTTAAGCTGACTTATCTTAAGCTGACATCAGCATTTTTGCTTTTTTTATGTTTGTATGAATGCAATTAAATTTACATGTCTGCACAAACATATCCACTTCAATTTCTGGTTGCCAAAAATTTTTGGGCTGGATGTTCACTACAAACATATGTTCATAGCGAACATACAAAATTATATTTTTTGGGCCCTTTTTTCTTTTAATTTTTTTTTTTGCTCTTTCAACACCCATAATTGTAGATAAGTGATCTCCTACTATAAGATTAAAAAATGCCAAAATGTGCTACCCAGAGCAAGCTTTCCAATGACTATAATTTTAATACATATTTTAATCATTAAAAATTTTTAATATGATTTTAACTCAGCATAGGTTCATTACCGATTGAACATCAACTAACTTCAACACTTCAGGAAAATTAGTAAATTAGGTCCAAATTTTTTTTGAAAAATATCTAAGAAATAGCTTATTGAGTAAGCTTTCTATTTAAAAAAAGAAAGAAAAAAGATTTATGATAAATTGACTTCGAGTTATTTGTGTCAAAACAAACATATGTCTAAATTACAATTGGTGTCACTTCAAAACTACATAAATTTTACAATATTCAACCAAATCAAATCAAACCAAACGCATCCTCTAGATATTGATGTTAAAAATCCAACACTGAAAGAATTACCTAATTATCTTTTATAGAAAAAAAGTTATGTATGTCAAACAAACTATCACTCTTTAAAAATATTGGATTTTATTATGTACTGCTTTTTGGAGGAGAAGAAAAAATTGACATAAATAATTTATTTTAGATTTAAAAATATGGTTACAAAGTAGGAACAGAGTATTAAAAATCACTAGTTTATGTCATCTTGAAATTATTTATATTTTTAGAGATATAGTCACTTGAACATGAGGTTTGTTTCAAAAATATTGCCTTCAATGTCAAAATTGGTCAAAAAGTGGAACCCATTATTGTGGGATCACCCACAAGCTCATATTTACCATTTATTTCGTCAAGACACATTTAATTGTAGAAGGGATGTTTAAAATCACATGTATATATAGAATTTTTATATGTATTATATTTCACAAATCTATGTTTTGAATATTCTTATATAGGTAGGAGTCCATATATTATTGAACTCTGCTCTCTAGTGGCATATCAAACCCATGAACATGACTAAGACAAGTTTCAAAGTATAGTTTGTTGACATAGACTATTTTTTATAAACTACACCACTTCTATTACTCTTCTTTACTTTCAATACTTTACTACATGGGATGTTCACACTCATCAATGTTTCTTATCTTCTATAGTACTACCTTGTATTTCACATTTTCCTTGTTATGTGCATATGTAACACTACTGTATGACAAAAAAAATTCTTTAATATGATGTTTCAAATAAAGCATTATTTTAAATTTTAAAATTATAATTTTTATATACATGGTTTAACTCATTTATCATTTTAGTATAGATATCTTAAATACATCTATAAAATAAAATAAAATTAATAATATTAATTTAATGTGACTATTTACTTTTAATTACAATCACAATATCTTCATAAATTTAAGAAAAAGGCAAGTGGTCGAGGGAGAAACCAAGAAATTCAATCCTTTGAGAAACCAATTGAGAAGTATTAAAGATATAAACTTTTGATTTATCTAGATTAATACAATGCCCCTAAATTATGTAAATAAATCAATGGCTTTCTTCACATTTTACACTTTTTTATATGAAGATGAACCAAAGCATGAGATATCATCACCAAAAAGAGAGTAAGTTATGGATAAGGATGTGGAAACTATGTTATCACCTTTCCACAATACCCTTTTGATTAAAAAAATTAATAAGTTTGTTGAAGGCTTCTGCCATAATGATAAACAAGAATGGAGAAAGAGGACCACCTTGACAAACTCCTTGGTAAGAGGCAAAAAATCCTATTGGTGGTCCATTAATGAGGACAATAAACATTTCACCTAAGATGCATGGTTTAATCCATTTACATCACCTAGGGGAGAAACCAAATTGATGGAGTAAGGGGAGAAAAGATAAATTCATTTTATCGTATGTCTTCAACATATCTAATTTGGAAACAAAGGCCACAACATTATGTCCTTTGATGGTGTGCAGAGTTTCATGGGTTATTATGGTTCCCTTAGTAATTTATTGACCAAGAATAAAACCCCTTTGTTTCACTGAAATAATATTTGGGATAATGGTCTTAAGTCACAAATAAATAGCCTTTGCAATAATTTTATAGATGGTATTTCACAATGAAATAGGTTGAAAGCTAGAAAAAGAATAAGGGTCATTGACCTTTGGGATGATGGCAATGTTTGTGGTATTGAAGTTCTTCCAGAATGGAAAGTTTTTTTCTAGATTCCTCAAGCACCTCAAGCAATTCAAAATAAATGACATCCCAATATTTTTGAAAAAATAGAACTGTGAACTTTTCGAAAGCTGCTGCCTTATATGGAGGCTTAAAAAAAACCACAAGGTGTATCTCAAAAATAGTGAAAGGGACCATTAGAATAAATTTTTCATGGTGTGTAATCATTGGAGGGATGGAATCCAACAACTCATGCACAAGGTGAGAGGGGGAATAATCCCAAGGTAGAGGAGAAAGGAGATTAGAGAAAAACCTTACAGTCTCATCTTGGATACCCTTAACATCATAAATTAAATTTCCTAGATAGTCATGAAATTTTCTATTTGGCAGATGAGTGGAAAAACATAGTATTCTTATCCCCTTGTTGTTAAACCATTACTCTCTAGACTTTTGTCTCCAATACTCTTCTTCTCACTTACATAATTTAGACCTCTCATCTTGTAATGTATGTTGACTTGTATGTGTATCCACATTTAATATGTTGATTAATCTCGGATAGCTTTCATTCCACTACCTTTTTTTCCTCAATTAAAAAAAAAAAACATGTTTACTCTATATTTTAGTAAGCCATTTCACATACTAAATTTTCCTATGAAATTGAAACATTTTAGATCTAGGTTCTAATGGGGCATCCTTCCACCATTTTTTAAAAAGGCTATCAAAATATAGATGACAGTAATCTTCTTATTGGAAATCTATTATTGGTCTATAAAAAATAGAATTAGTGCATGGAAGGTTTGTTTCTTATCTCTCTCAAGTAGAATTTTTCATATTAAATTTTTTTCTCTTAGTCATTCCAAATTAATATTTCTCCATTTTGTAAGCTCCTGAAGCCATGATCTCTAAAATTGAAACTTTGATCCGCTCATTTCTTTGGTTAGAAAATTCTAGTGGATAGGAGGAAATACCCCTTATTTGTAATTTTTCCATGTCAACCTCTTTGAAAATTGGAGGTGCAAGACTTCACAATGTTACTAATAGGAATAGGGCTTTTGGTGCTAAATTAGTTTGGCAGATGTGCAACAAACCTATTTCCAAAAGGTGACAACTTTTAGAAAAGAAATATTTGGATAACATAGAATCCTTCAAGATTTTTACTTCTCTCGATCCACCAAAGGGTCCTTCTATCTAAGATTTCATGATAGTCTTTACGAAAGTTATTAGTCCATTCATATCCTAGGAAATGCATAATGAAGAAAGTTTCAACTTTTGAAATATAGCGATACAAGCTTAGGGAACATCTTTATCTAATTATGTCTCAGCTAGACATAGATTTACAAGATTGGTTATTTGGAAAGATCCATGAACTCTCCCTATATCTCATAATTAAGCTACTTCTTTGGAAAAAAAAATTGTTAAAAGAAAATTATTTATGTCTAATTATCCAAATTTCCTTTTTTGGCCTCCAACCAAAGATGGTAAACACTCTGTTAAGAAAGGATACTTATTCCTTCAAGAAAATTAGTAGACCAAACAACATATCATACTTTCAAAATTTTAGTTTTCCCAAAAGTAGGATATTTTGCACAACTTGCATTAAATCATGAGATCTTAACAAGTGATTGTCTTCATAGATTGAACATCTCTGATCCCTTTATTTGTGTACTGTGTCACCAAGATGTAGAAATAATACATCAACTCCTCTTAAATTTCCCTTTTTCCCAAGATTGTTGGCATTTTATTCTTTGTAAACCTAGCCTTTCGGTGCCACTACCTAATTCCTTGTGGGATCTATTTCATTTATGACCAATTATACACATTGAATCAATGGTTTCATGTCTTTGGAAGTGTATCCCTATATTTGTTGTCTGGGCCATTTAGTGGGAGAGAAATAAGAGAATATTTAGAAAAATTTCATCTTCACTTTTCCAAGTTCTGAAAGGATTAGAAAGACCAATTATTGAGCTTTTTAATGTTATAGTAAGTAAGTACAAGCATAATCATGGTTTTTCTTCCTAGGACAACTACGTTATTTGATATTGGAAAGGCATGGTCTTTCCTCATCTACCAGCTCCATTATGCCCATCCAAGTTACCTTTGGCCTAGGCACAAACTAAGTGGATTGCCCCAAGTAAGGGTTATTATAAACCCAATTTTGATGGGGCTTCTAGGTAAATCTATATATAGTATAGTCATTAGAGATTTTAAAGGTCAAGTTATTGTAGCTAAATCTTCTCCTCTCCATCTAAGTAACAATAACAAAGCCTTAGCCTTACTCTTTGGTTTGGAACTTGTAAAAGTACTGTCTATATCTAGGTTGCATTTGGAAGGGGACTTGGCCATTATTATTAATGCATGTAGTAGACATATGTATAACTAGTCCATTTTGTATACAATGCATCAAGTTTGGTGCCTTTTTGATTCAATCTCTAAATTTTACATTATGCATACTTATAGAGAAGGAAATCTTTTAGTTGATTGTCTATCCAATTTGGATACTAATGGGGTTATTATTAATTATTTATTTTATCCAATTAATCCTCTTTTCTTCCTTGATCTAGTTAATATTATCACAAAAGAACATCATTAGAACCTTTCTAGATCAAGTCTTAACTTTGGCTCCTCATTAAGCTCACTTTGGCAATTGCTAGCATCAAATGACTTCACAACATAATTGTTTGGATTTCTCTTTTGTTATGGCCAGTAGTGAGAAGTTCAGTCTCAAAGTTGTGGAAGCCTGCAGATTGAGATCTTACTCCTTTAGAAATGAGCACCCATTTTTAAAAAATGGGCACTTGTATTAAGCTCAGAAAGCTGATGCAAATTTCAAAAAATGGGCACCCATTTTTTTAAAATGGGGAGCCCATTTTTTATTTTAAAAAAATACGTGCCCATTTTTCAAAACAAATTAAAAGAATATTTTTTTGAAAATGGTTTCCCTTTTTTCTAAATAAAAAAAGGCACCCAAATTTTGGAAACATGGGTGCCCATGTTTAGAAAAATTCCATCCCATTAAATTTTAAAAATTAAAATGGATTTTTAAACCTTGATTTTACTTTCTAAAAATGGGCACCCAATTTTTGAGTTTCAATTAATGAGTGTTTGTTTCTTACTACATGGGATGGGATTTTTTTTCTTCTACCTTAGTTTTTGGTTTGTAATAGGCTTGGTCAGGCCAAGCCTATACCTTAACCTCTCAAAATCTAGCTAAGCCATTGATATGATAAATTTGATCA
This sequence comes from Cupressus sempervirens, assembly GCA_028749045.1. Taxonomy (NCBI): domain Eukaryota; kingdom Viridiplantae; phylum Streptophyta; class Pinopsida; order Cupressales; family Cupressaceae; genus Cupressus; species Cupressus sempervirens. Next base: position 210,183,750 of record CM053783.1, read on the forward strand.
TTGTCATAAACTTTAGAGGGTCTTACTAATCAAAACAATTTATGAAATAAAAACCAATTTGAGTTCTCATTATCCTAATTTTAGAAATACAAATCTCAAAGAGTTATGATTTCATACTATTTTGCATTATTTTTTAATCAAAGGTGGTACCTAAATGTAAAATAGTGTGGTATGGTCCTTAAACATGCATTCTAAAAAAGTGTTTTTTAAAGATCCGTACCAAAAAACAAATATGTCATATGGGTACAAAAATAAATTACATATTCAAAATGTAGAATCTAGGCAGTATAATTTTTATTATCAAAGTTTTATATTATTCAATCTCTAAACGCATCAAATTTTGACATCAAATAACAATAAACTCTAAAAATAGAAAAATAAAAATAAAAACACATCCACTTTTTGCCGAAAAGTGAGACCTAGATTCTTGCACTTATGCTTACATATATTTATTATTTTATGGATCTCACCTATTCTTTTGAGATTTCATATACATTGTAGGGACATGGTGGATTTGTATCTACATTGGATGGTCTTCTTTCTATCATTACAATCTCATTGTATTGTAGATGAAGTACATTGATGATGGTTTTCGAGCTACTTTGTGGCATTACTCTTGCACAAGTTAATGACTAGTTTTACTTCTGTCTTCATATGGAATCTATAATTTTGAGCAATCATAACATAATCATCGTATACTCATTTTAATGTTGTCACTGTTCTACGGGTCAAGCTATAGGCATGGTTTTGGGAACTTTTATATCACATATCTCCTCTTGGAGCATTGGTGTAAGAGTTTTTGGGATTTAGATTTGGGGCTCATAGCATTTAATTATCTCTAAAAATGCAATATATTTTCTTCTCCATTCCTTTTTTCTATTAGGCAATGAGTACAGTTTTTCTTCACGGGTTCTTTTCTTGGGTGGGGGGTGCGAGGGGTGGGGGTGGGGTTTGAATGAGTTTTTATTATACATACATACATACATCAAACAAAAATTTATGGCAAAACTTTATATATATATATATATATATATATATATATATATATATATATATATATATATATATATATATATATATATATATATATATATATATATATATATATATATATATATATATATATAAAGTTTTGCCATAAATTTTTTTTTGATATATTTAAGATATTTAAACTAGTATATAAATTAAGTTAACATGATTAAGCATGATTAGTTTTTTTATAATATTGTTTTATTTATTGATCAAATATTCTAAAGTAGATGTATAGTTTATTCATACAAATTTTATAAAATTTCTATCACACGCAAATGAATAGAAATTACAAATTCTAGTTTTTAGTAATGAATTTAGCTTTATTTGGTCTATACGACAATGACAATTTGGTTGAGGTTATGTCAAAAATTTGTATCTCTAAATTAAATAGAGTAAGGAAAGGATTATTATTGTGGAGAATAGGCCTAATCTCATGGATGACTCCTTCAAAATGAGTGGATAAAAAATTTATAATATTTTAAAGGCCTCGATTGAACATCTTCAAATCCTTATTGCTAAGTTGGATTACTCGGTCACTAAAAGGGACATTATAAAGGTGGACAAAGATAAGGAAAATAGTCCTAAAGAAGCTACTAGTGGTCCTAGAAAAGAATGTGTATTATTATAAGGAAGATGGAGCATAGTGCAATAAGGAGTTTCTTGATTCAAAGAAGGTTGTTGATGCCATGGGGCAACTCTAGCTTGAAGTTGTAGAGTTAGTCAAGGATTTCACCTAGTCTAGGCCTTCGACTAGCTTTCTCTATTTTTTGCTATCCTTTTGTGATTTTTATTTTCTATTTTTAGTATCTAGTTGTCTATTTGTTTCCTTTTTCTTGGGTGCCAACATTTGCTTTATACTTTTTGTTTTTTAGTCTTAGCTAGTCATTAATACTTACCCTCTCTATCTCCTAATGTATAGGGTTTCATGCACCCTTTAAAACATTTTTTTCACTTATTCCAAAATGAATTTAACCTTCATGCTAATAAATATGGAATAGATCTAATATTTTAACAAATTAGCTACATGAAAATGATTCCTTAAAATATAATGTATGATTGGTAAAATAAAATGAAAATATTTATATAATACGATTTATATTTTACTCTTTCACCTTGTAAATAATTGTTAAAATCTATTTTGGAGGTATTATAATGTTATCATTTATAAAATTATTTGATTTTGTATTTTTTATTGAAATAACCATTCTTGTAAATTCCTTGAGCCACCATTGTAGTTATGTCACCCAACATAATTATGTTATGATTTCTAGTATTTTAATAGTCCCTTCTTAATTGAGCATTGTGATTCAACATTTTATTCTTATTCTTTATTTGTCTAATATTTTTATATTTATTGATACTAGTTGTTTTGAATTTGTAAGTCTAAAAATATAATTATTTTGTGGTTAGTTATATTATGTGAGGAATGGGCACAAAATATTACAAATCTAACCAAAACTATTTAAACTTAAATGTGAACATAACCAATTCAAAAATTAGCACAAAAATTAATCAAAATGGGAGAGAAAGAGTTAGAATTAGGTTACAAACTAATTTCAACAAGATATTATTTTTCTTATATAGGATACAAACCTAGCTAGGTGAATGATTAATAGTTGAAATTTTCATTTTCATTATACAACTATATAAGGAGATCTATTTTGACAATTAGAACAAAGGTAATTAACTAAGTAAAAAGGTTGGTTAATAGAGATGCATTTTGAGAGAGTCAAATCATTAGAGATGTCAACTTACTAGTAGAAATACTAGAGGAATCCATGAGAACATTGTGTACCACTAAACTAGAAGTAAAAATAATCTACCTAGATAAACATAGTAGAAGAATAGATGGAATAGCAAGAAGCAATGATAGCTAAATATATAGAATCATACAAAGGACTAGATGAAATTAAGGCATAAGCATCATGAGAAATAGTCTTCCTTATTGTCATCAAGGTTACCTACTATACCCATGGGCAAAGAAATAATATTTGGAGGTCTAGAGCCTTCATAAAGAACACAATCCTTAAATGAAACATCAATTAAAATAGTCATATGATCATAAAAAATATTCCTTGACAAGGTCTATATATAGATACTCCTTATTATTACTATGAGATAATTGAGAAGCCAAACTTCTAGTATAAAAAGAATTCCTAAAGAAGAAGGGATTCATTCAAAGTCCATTACTTAAAAGTAAGATATATCATTAAGGATCATTGAATGCACCCTTAAAAATTCAATTAACATTAGAGTTTGATCTTAATTATATAGTAAATTGGTAATTAATCCCCTTAGAAAATAGAGTTTATTCATTTTTTTGGCATGATAATGAAGCAACAAATCAACAGGAATATAAAAAAATCTACTCTGAAAATGATTAGTGAGAGATAGAAGATAATTTGGAATTAGTTTCCCTCAATAATGAAGTACCTATCCCTAATTATTTAAGAAGAAATGTTTTCCAGCTTACAAATTCCAAAAGGTTGACCCCTTACTCATCTCCACATGGTGATCTTTTGATCATGTTAAATAAATAAATTTCATCTTAAATACAAAGTAATGTGTCCTTGATTCTTACACCAAGGGTTGTTACATGTTTCCCATGATCTTCCTTTCATGTTTTCTCTCCTCGATTTAGCTTATGAGATCCCTCCTAGCAATATATATATATATATATATATATATATATATATATATATATATATATATATAGGTTGCAATGTTCCTTTGACATCTTCTAGCTAACAAAGTGGATGCTCTAATAAATTAATTAAATTACCATAAAGCTAAGAGTATACAGAATTAATTACAAAAAAAAATTAATATCCCCTTTGATGAAAATGAGGGAAAATTACTCATTGCCCCATTGAAAAAGGTAATAAAGGAAATTGATATTATGATCATAAATTTCAAGCGAAGAATTATTTCCTTAAAAATTAATTAAGCGAATTAATCTTAAATTTGGCATCCTCAATATTACTTTCATCCATAATAAGGTAGCCTAAAATATTGTGGAAAATATTTGGGAAACAGAAAATAAATTATAAAAAAAATCATCCTAAGATGCCTACAGTTATGGATATAAAGACTAGTGGGATAAAAGATTAGATTTGTATCACCTTTTAGGACCTCTAAACCTATTTTGGTTAAATTTCATTTCTCTAAACTTAAAATTAAAACAAAAAAAAACTAAAACTAAAAATACACTTTTATAGATCTTAGAGTCAATATCATCATTATATAATTTTCATAGTGTTTTGATTAGTTATAATTAGTTATAATTTCAAAATATTATAGGTAGGATTTTTAACATTCTAGAATATGCTCCTTGAGAAAAAGAAAAAAAATAGTAAATCATGTCAAAAAAAAAATTTATATTTATCCCTAGAGGAGAGAGTTGTCTTCAAGAATATGCATGTTTTTAAAAAAGGTGCATATTTTATAGGGATGTTTTGACCGGAGGTAAAAATTATTGGTTTCTAATTAGGTCAACCTTGAGTACTTATAACAAAGAAAATATAAATAAGAAACCAATATTTCTTTTTTTGTTCCCTAGCTATTTATGTCATTTAAAACACATTTTAAGATTAGAGCAAAAAAAGATGATATTCATATACTTGTTTGATGAGACTACACTTTATATTTCTCATAGTTAAAAAATGAACTTCAAAATTAAAAGTACTGAATAAATTACTAATAAAAAACTAAAACAATTATAGGCATAAAATTAATCCAATTTCACACGTTTTATCAGTTTACATCATCTTCAAATTCTAAACACAAATATTATTTTTATGTCATTAAAGTATGAACAATTTATTTTCTAGATCTTGATTTTTTAATAAAAGGTGACATGGGTTTGTGCTTTTACCAAGGAGAAATTATCTTTAAAAAATGTTGAATAAAATAAATTCCCCTACTTAGGCAAGAGCCTACAACACAATGGTAAATTGTGAGCCTCTTATTAGAGAGGTCTTGGGTTCAACTCTACACAAGATTAATAAATAATAATAAATTACATAATAATAATGAATATTGGCTTTGGCTTCTTATCGATCAAAAAATAATAAGTACACATTTCATGGGATATTCAAGGTTCGGAGAAGATAACTTGGGACACATCCCAGTTAAAAAATGAGGTAGAAAAGGGTATTAAAAAATATTTCTAGTTGTTTGTTCTCTACCTATCATTTTTTTTGGGTTTTTTGTCACATTTTGGGTTTATTTGATAGTAGAATTTTTATTTGGAATTTTAGGTTCATTTAGAACTAGTTTGATCTATAATTAAAAAAAAACTTATCCAACCACCACAAAAATATCATAGAGCCATTAATCTCATGCCATTCTTCATATAGTCTCTTAGAAGAGAGCATAATTTCTCAAAATGAATTTTTTTTGATAGCCAAAACTTGAATACCCACTTGAAAATGCTTTCTTTTCTAAAATTAAATGTGCATAAACACAAGTTATATTAGGAAAACCATATGAGTAATAAAATAAGTTTTGGAACTCATTTGACTAAGATAATATGCACCAAAAGTAAGGTTTGTTTTGCACAACTTAAATAGTTATTTTGGTGTCCGTAGTATAAAGTATACCATTTATAAAAACTACAAATGATGAGTAGTTAATATTACAATTACCCTATTCTCGACATATGTAGATTACTGCTTTAGATATGATTTTTTGCATGAAGAAGAAAGGTACTCTAGCTATTGTGTAATAATTAGAATTATTTCTTTATTACCTATTCTTATCATTTTTTTGGTACTTGATAACTTTTTTTCTTTGACTCCATCTTGTTAGAGCTATTGAAATTCAATCCAAAGCATTGTGTTTTAGTTTTTAATGTTTGGTATGGAGTTCCTAATATTCTATGGTGCTCTATTTTGAAGCCACGTATTAGGCAACATAAAATCACATTTTTGTCAGTTTAACTCACAAAGAAGCACAAAAACATTTGTTTTCTTATTGCGTTATGATTTTAGGTACACATTAGTCAAATATCAGTCCTCTACTATTTAATTGCATTGGATGAGGAAGTGTGTATTTGTTGAATAATTAGTAATAAAAGTGATTGTTTGTTTGAATCCACAAATCTAAATGTTATTTAATCATTTTAATATTCTATTCAATAAAATAAAATATCATAAATATTAAACATAAAATAACAATTAATACCAACAAATTGAGTTATAGATCATATAAATGTTATTAGAAAACTAACATTAATAAATATTTGTTAATTATAATCATTAAAAATAGTTTAAACAAGTGTCACTTTAATAGAAAAATGAAATTAAAACAACATATTTATTAATTAATTAGTTTGTGATTCTCGACACCGTTGAATAAAAATGATATGATTATAAAAGTTTAACAAAAGAAAATGTGATTTGTTTAATTGTTTAATCAATTTTTTTTTTCATTCACTAAAAATATAATACGTCAACCAAAGTTTTAGTGAATTATATATTTTTTATTTTAACTTAACAAAAACATATTTCAGTTAAACATTTATTTTAAAACAAGTTTCTTGACGAAAACAGGTCTTCAGCATGTGGTTTTAATGTTCCTTTCTTCGTAAATTGCTTCGAATATTCATTCTTCTGTACTTATCGCATTACTATGAGAAGTATCTAATGGGGATTTTTTCTTCTGTTCAGTATGCCATCGATAGATTATCCTTGTGTTATGAAACTCATAGTTACAAATATTTTCATCCAATGAAAAACAAAGAATAAAATTTCTTTATGGAAAACGAAGAATAATTAAAACGAGTTGCAAATCAATTTAATCAACTAGACGGCGGTCTTGTACGACTTCAAATCCCCACGGTTTTGAATACAATATTTGTTTGACTTTCATTAAAAACGTGAACTTGCCTCAAACGGAGCTCTGAAAAGCTATAAATAGAGCAAGGGAGATAAAGAAAATCCCAACATCTGACTGTTTATCAGATTCAAAACAATCAACGATCGAGTGATCAAAGGATAAAGGAAAGATGGATTCAATAAGGGTATTGGGCAGCAAAAATTTATTACTAGAGAAGAATATTAAAGTAAGTAGCCATAGATTTATTTCTGCCAATTTAGCTATGCCGGTACTAGGGATTGACAGAACAAGGCAGACTGGTTTTTCTTCTCTCCCTTCACTGCGTAGAGGGGTTTCGAGTTCAAGGAAAGTTGCCACAAAACTTATTTCCAAAACAAGAATTGCTGAGCCTGAGAGTGTCACGGAAAAGCCCCTCAAGGAATATGAAATCAATGGTGAAGTAGTACTGCAGAAGGTGGCATTTCTCAACCTCACAGACTACTGTGCAACTGTGGCTGACGAATTTTCTGAATTGATTGGGAGAAAAGTTTCTCTTCAGCTTGTCAGCAGCGACCAAATTGATCCCGGTATCCCATATCTTGCAGAACTGCTTTTCAAATTTCTGATTAAAACTTCTATAGTATACAAATTTCATATTTTGCCTTCTTATATGTTGCCCTAAGGGATCAACATAGATATTCACAAAATGTTATTTTGGGGGCATGAAAACTCAATGTTTATGTTATAAATTCTTAATGTGTGATTTGTTGTGTGTAGAGACTGGATTGGGAAAAACAGTTGGGCAGCCTTCTTATTTAAAGTGGAATCCGTGGGATGGGCCCATTTCAAGTGAGACACGCTGCACAATCAAATTTAAATGGAATTCTGCACTTGGTTTTCCCGGTGCATTTGTCATAAAAAATAAGCACCACCGGGAGTTCTTTCTGAAATCGCTCATCATATCCATCCCAGGTCAGGGAGTTGTCCGTTTTCGATGTAATTCATGGATAACCCCATCTTCGCTAAACCCCAATGACCGCGTTTTCTTCGCCAATAAGGTGTGTTAATCTTTTCTCTTGATTAATTAGCAAATCCTGCTCAATATTTAGTTTCGGTAATTCATGGGCACAGGAGTAACATAAATGTGTTTTAACAGAACTTTCTGCCGGAGGAAACGCCGGTGGGTTTGAGGAAATTCAGGGAGTCAGATTTGATATCCCTGCGAGGAGATGGAACCGGAGAAAGGAAAGTTTCCGATCACATATATGATTATGATGTGTATAATGATATTGGGCAGCCGGGAAATGATCCGAACATACGGAGAGAAGTTTTGGGTGGATCGCAAGAGTTTCCTTATCCTAGAAGATGTAGAACTGGTCGTCCACGTGTAAAAAATGGTACATGTCTTTAATACTTTATTAGTAAAATGTGATTTTTTAATGTATTGACAGTTGCATGGTAACACTATTTCTATGACTCATCTTCGGCAGCACCGCAATTTGAGACCCGAGCAAGCTCGATCTTTATTCCGCCGGACGAAAGGTTTCCATACACAGACTTTTCCGATTTCCAAGCTCACATTATTTCGGCAGTTGCTAACGTCGTAATTCCCACTCTCTCGAATCTCTTCGACTACGCCTTCGAATCCTTTGACGAAGTCAGTGAGCTTTACAGACGGGGATTGAATAGCGCCAATAATTCTCGCAGGAAACTCCGTCAAGTTAATAATCCAGTCCTTTTTGTCCAGCGACTCCTCGACGGCTTCGAGGATGATGTTCCCTTTATAAATTTCAATCGTCCACAAGTTGTGGAAGGTAAGATTACCGTGCATAAATCAAATTAGGGTGCATAAATTTGTTTAAATAATGGTTAAGCTGCATAGAAATGAAACTGGACTGATGTTGTGTCCTGCAGTTGATGAGCTTGCATGGAGAACAGACGAGGAATTTGCGCGTCAAACACTTGCCGGCTTAAACCCAATGGTGATTCAGTGCCTAGAGGTAACACTATTTCTTTATGTCAGAAATTCTTCCCCTTTACAGTATTTCCACTATTTCTTTATGTCAAAATTTTTCCCCTTTACCGTATTTCCAATCTGAAATGCCTTCTTTTGCTGTTTTTTGGACAGAACTTTCCTCCTTCCAGTAGCCTAGATGAAAAGTTGTATGGCCCACAGAAGAGTGCCATCACAGAGCAACACATACAAGAGAACCTTGAAGGCATTTCTGTCGATCAGGTAATTTCTCCCCTGAAAAGATTTTGAATTATCTATTTTATAAACAAATTATAATGAAATTCAATTAAAAAATTACAGGCCACTGCATTGAAAAGGCTATTTGTTGTGGACTACTATGATGCTTATATGCCCTACATCGAACGCATCAATAAGCTTTCTGAAGATATCAAAACATATGCAAGCCGCACAGTGTTTTTCCTCACAAAGGAAGGATTCCTAAAGCCAGTGGCCATAGAGTTGTGTTTGCCACCAGGTGATGAGAAAGAGGCTGTAAGAAAGGTTTTTACACCAGGGGAATATGGGACAGAAGAGGGAGCACTGTGGCAGCTTGCCAAAGCCCATGCTAGAGTCAACGATGCAGGTTACCATCAGCTCATCAGCCACTGGTATGTTCTCACCCATGTCCCTTCATTAAAAATCTCAAGAGTCTATCTATCTAATTACATTTTGCTAGAATTACCAAAGATTAGAAAAATGGTGTAGACCGCGTCAAGGCAGCATCTGTTTCAGCAACTTACGCAAAATTCTGTTTTGTAATTGACTGCAGGCTCAGAACTCATTGCATCGCAGAGCCTTTCATTATAGCAACACACAGACAACTAAGCAAAATGCACCCAGTGTACAAACTATTGATACCCCATTTCCTCGATACCATGGACATCAATCAAGCTGCCCGCCAGAGCTTGATAAATGCATCGGGAATTATAGAACAAGGCTTTGCCCCTGGCAGATATTGTATGGAACTGTCATCTAAAGCCTACAAACAGTGGAAATTCAATGAGCAAGGATTAGAGACCGACCTTCTTAAAAGGTAAGAAATCCGCCGATTTCGTTGCTCGCTGAATGTTCTAGCTTTTCCCTAATTTAATTTGTAGGCCTAATTAAACTGAGTCTTTTGCATTTACAATGAACCGCGCAGGGGAATGGCAGTCCGGGATTCAAAGGCGCCAAATGGTTTGAAGCTTGTGATCGAGGACTACCCATATGCTGTTGACGGCATTGAAATATGGTTTGCCTTAAAGCAATGGGTTTCAGACTACTTGTCTCTGTTTTACAAGAACAATAGCGCAGTTAGAAAGGACAAAGAATTGCAGGCTTGGTGGGATGAAATAGTAAATGTGGGCCATGGAGACCTCAAGGACGATCCGAGCAGATGGTACAAGATGGATTCCTTGAGTGAAGCAGTGGAAATAGTGACAACTATCATCTGGACTGCATCTGCTCACCATGCTGCTGTAAACTTTGGGCAGTACTCGTATGGAGGATACATGCCCAATTTGCCCACCATGAGCAGACGCTTCATTCCAGAGAAGGGAACACCTGAATATGATGAACTACTCAAGAACCCAGATGCATATTTCCTCAAGACTGTGTCTACTCCAACGCAGGCAACCATTATCATGGCTGTTTTGGAGATTTTGTCAAAGCATGCAAGACACGAGGTTTACGTGGGACAGTTGCAAGGGTCTACTATGGATAGAGTAGACGATCCACGAGTGGCAGAAGCATTCGCGAAGTTTTCGGCAAACATGACCAGAATTGAGAAGAACATAATCGAGAGGAACAATAACTGTGAAGTTTATAAGAATAGGACCGGGCCTGCAAAGGTTCCTTATACCTTACTGTACCCTGACACTACAGATTTATCAAAATCCGGTGGTCTGACAGGCCGGGGAGTGCCTAATAGCATCTCTATCTAAAATAATCAAAAAGTTTTAATTACGCCGAGAGGCGTTCTATACAATCACAGCACGGGAATATGCCAAGATTCTTTGTCAATAAAAAAGAATTGGGAGTGGTTACAAACTTCCAAATTAAATATTAAAAAAGAATTCTCGAAATAATAGCTGGCCGAAATAATAGGAAGCCAAATGAAGGCCGAAATAATAGGCTCGAAAAAGTAGGGCAAGAAAAAGTAGGACCCGAAAAAATAGGGTCCGAAAAAATAGGGGCGAAATAATTTCAATGTGAATTTTTTTTTTGTTAAATATAATTTTGCATGCACATTCATGCTTATTTTTTGCGGGGAGTGGGGGAATTTGAAACAAATTCGTGGAATGTGAAGAGACGCCTGTTGGGGGATATGAGAAGCCTTTTAGAAGTTATAAAACCAAGGCTCCTCATTTCGTTTTCATTTTATGTTTTTGCAGGAAGGAAGAGGTGGAGGTTATTGGAGGATTAGATTGGAGTTTTTGAATAGGAGTAGATTGAAGTTTTGGAGTAAATGCAGGTGAGATTTCTATTTTTTATTTACATTTTCATTTAGATTTAGATGTAGATGTAAATTGAAATTCAAAATTAGTTATAATATTCTACTCTGATTTAGATTTCAATTTTAATTAATCTCATTTAGATTTGAAATTCCGTTCATAACTATTTAGGCTTGCATTTAATAGTTTAGTCTTGCATGTTTGATTTAGATTTAGATTTGTATTCAAAATCTATTTGATTTATATATTTTATAATACTTTTCATTGTTAATGGTGCTTGATGGGAGTGTTTTAGGGGTGTCTTCTTTTCTATTTCTGAAATATTTTAGTCCAATATGTACTTTCCTAACTAGATCTATCCATTTTCTTTTGATTCATGCATGGAGCTTCCTGATGCTATTAGCACATTGCTGAGACTGAATGGGAATGGATTAAAGGTAAACGACTAACTCTAGATCTAGATATGCATTTGGAATTGGCTCTATTGCGGCTCCAATTTATAGGTTCCTTCTTGCCAGCTATTCTTTCGGTGGTTTAATCTAGTTAAGTGTTGATTGAGAGGTTCTGGCTCATTCCCACCAGTTTGTAATTTTGTCATGATGTCTAGCATGTGGCATTCTGATGGGATTCTTCATTGGAAAATGGTGCGGATAATTATGTCAATGCTGAACGACTTGTCCAATGTGATAATTGCTCTGGATATAGAGTGCAGTCATGGTGATTTTCTTAGCAATACAATTGAAAAAAGAAGGGAAATCTGGTATTAACACAATGTTATAGGAAATCTCTGAGCAGAAATGCTTATAAATACATTCAAATTTCTTTTGTAACTCATAATATCAATCTCACTTTTTCTTGTGCTCCTTTAGTCTAAGAAAGATAACAGATTGGAGAAACAAAATTGCTTCTATAACGGCAGTTGCAGGTGCAATTATTTTAGCAATTTTGGGCATTCTAACTATTCCTATGATGGGTACTTATGTTTTAGTTCTTAGATTATGTGATTTGGTTGTATTTAGAGTCTTTTTAATAATTTTTGAAAGTAATATTAAATATAATAATAAAGATTAATTTAATGTTAAATATAACATGCTACAGCACTTATCAAAATTATCAAAAACACAATTGCTACAGCAAAACGAGAATGGAGAAAAAAATTCATTTTTTGTATTAATTCGTCTGCTTAAAATAGATTACAATTGCCATATTTTATATTGAGAAATGCCTCATATGGACTTTCACATGCTTATTTAACTACACTACAATCAAGACTAACTTTGTACTTAATCTAATTTTATCGAATGAGACTAGCCCAAGATTCCTATGTAACTGTTGTTATAACAAACATAGACAGCTGTAGAACTTGTGATTAATAATTTATAACTACTTGATTCTCCCTATTTCATGCGTAAATTCATGATTCTAAAAATTCAAAGTTCAAACTGCATGTTACATTCTCTTCCTTATTCAGTGAATTGGTGCATGACTATTAGATTAAATGGTGCATGGAAGAGACAAAACTCTGAAAGAAATTACTCTTTTCTTATTATTATTGTTGTTGCTATTTTTTATTTTTTTATAATTATTGTTAGTCTTGATGTTGTTTTTAATTTTATTATTACAAATATTGATTATTAATATCTCTGAGTTCATCCAGAGAATAGTACTAAATCTAGAAAAACTTAGTAATAACAGTTTGAGATAACTGTAGAAAGTTTTTATTTTCACAAATATTCTCTTTCTTTTGAAAATCTGCTATTATTTTTGTAATGAATTGTAAAGTAGAAATGAAAAACTTTCTGTAAAAAATTTTTGGTTACTATTTTGCTTGCAATTTTCATTTTATATGAAAGTTTATTATTTTTTCAACTCTTTAAAATAAATATTTTTATATATGTAATTTTATTTTATTATTAAAATAATAAGATTTTGGAGGTTGTAAAATATTGAAGTTTAGAAATTATTTTAGATTTTACAAATGAATTTTAACATAATATTTATATTAAAGAAAGAAAAGATAATAAAATTGTTATTTAAATCAAATATAAAAATTATAAAATTTTACCTAAATTTATTAATTGTATAAAAAAATATTAAAGATAATTAAGCTCTATTAAATGTACTTGATTTTATATTATAGAAATACAAACAAAAATTATAAATTGGGACAAACTTTAAAAATGAAGTCAATTTTAAAGAGAGACAAGTAACATGAGGTGGTGTGTGTGTGTGTGTGTGTGTGAGAGAGAGAGAGAGAGAGAGAATTAACATGAGGTGACATGATACAGAGAAAGAGTGAGATAAATAACATGATGCAATGTGTGTGTGTGTGTGTGTGTGTGTGTGTGTGTGTGAGAGAGAGAGAGAGAGAGAGAGAGAGAGAGAGAGAGAGAGAGAGAGAGTAACCTTAGAGGGGGTAGAAGGAAAAGGGGAGAGGGGGAGAGATGAGCCATGGAGAGAAAAAGCATAAGAAGGGTCCAAAATAAATGGAGATAGAGATGGTGGAGAGAGAGAGGCCATGAGAGAGAGAGAGAGAGAGAGAGAGAGGGTGAGAGAAATGAGGTAGACATACATAGAGCATTTTAGAGATATATAAACATGAAGATGTGTGTGTGTGTGTGTGTGTGTGTGTGTGTGTGTGTGTGTGTGTGTGAGAGAGTGAGAGAGAGAGAGAGAGAGAGAGAGAGAGAGAGAGAGAGAGATCATGAGGTGATGTGGTAGAGAGAAAGAGTGAGAAAAGGGGGAGAGAGTGAGAGACATGAGGGTAGAGAGAAAGAGTGAGACAAGGGGGAGAGAGTGAGAGACATGAGGTAGACATAGATAGATGTAGTGAAAAATAAGGAGGGAGAAAGAGTGAGACGGGGGAGAGAGAGAGAGAGAGAGAGAGAGAGAGAGAGAGAGAGAGAGAGAGAGAGATGATTAGAGGGGGCAGGAGATGTACATATATAGAAGGGGAGTAGGGAGAGATGAGCTAAATAAGAAAAAGAATATATAAGGCCCAAAAGAGATCTAGACAATGATGGGGAGAGGAAGAGTATGACAGATAGTGATAGACAATGACAATAATTATGGAGGGAGAGATGTATATATGTAGAGAAAGAGATGGACAAAAAGAACAATGTAGGGGGAGTGGGGAGGGTATACATTTTTTTGGGGGGGGGGGGTAAAATATAGAATGGGACATGTGAGAGAGTGTGATTACAATTAACCCTAACCCTAACTCTAAATTATAATTATAATTTAGAGTAATAATATTTATTAATTATAATTTTATCAGCTATAATATGATTAGTAACCCAAAAATTATCTTAACAGCAATAATAACACAAACCCTAACTCTAACTCTAACTCTAACTAGATAATTCTAATTTTAACCCTAACCCTAACCCTAACCCTAACTCTAACTCTAACTCTATCTCTAACTTTAATTCTCCCCCTAACCCTAACCTTAACCCTTTATAATCCTAAAACTAATGCTAATTCTAACCCTAACCCTAATTCTAATCCTAATCCTAGCCCTAACTCTTACCCTAACCCTAAATCTAATCAAGTAACTTTAACCTTAACCCTAATCTAACCCTAATCACAACTATATCTCTAACTTTAACTCTAACTTTAACTTGAACCCTAACTCTAACTCTAATTCTAACTCTAACTCTTGTATGAACACTAACACTAACACTACCTCTAATTTTAGCTCTAACTCTAATTGTAATCCTAACCATAACCCTAACACTAACCCTAACCCTAACCCTAATGCTAACCCTAACCATAACCCTGACACTAACTGTAACCCTAACTCTAACACTAATTCTAATCCTAACCTTAATTCTAACCCTAAATATAACCCTAACTCTAACTCTAACTCTAACTCCAACCCTTATTCGAACTCTAATTTTAACTCTATCTCTAACCCTAACCCTAACTCTTATTCTAACGCTAACACTAACCCTAACTATATTTGTAACCCTAATTCTAACCCTCACCCTAATTCTTACCCTTACCCTAACCCTAATTCTATCTCTAATCCTAACTATATTTCTAACCCTAATTCTAACCCTAACCCTAATCCCAACTCTAACTCTAATTTTAAACCTAACCTAACCCTAACTCTAACTCTAACCCTAACTGTAACTCTAACCCTAACAAGAACCCTAATTCTAATTCAAACCCTATCCCTTACCCTAATTTTTATCCTAATGCTAACCCTAACTTTAACTCTAACCCTAACCCTAACCTTAACACTAACCCTAACTTTAATTCTAACCTTAACCCTAACCTTAACTCTAACACTAACCCTAACCCTAACTGTAACACTAACCTTAACCATAAACATTAATTTGTCCCTAACTCTAACCCTAAATCTAACTCTACCATAATTGGACTCTAACCATAACCCTAACACTAACTTTAATCTTGGCTCAAAACTTTTCCCTAACCATAACTCTAGAACCTTAACCCTTACTCAAGCCATAACCCTAACCCTAACCCTAACCCTGGACCTACTATAACCGTAACCATAACCATAAGTCTAACCCTAACCTCAACCATGAGCATAACTCTAACGCTAAACTTAACCATAAACATAACTCTATCCCTAACTCTAACCCTAAATCTAACTCTACCATAACTAGACTCTAACCCTAACCCTAACCCTAACTTTAATCCTAACTAAAACCCTAACCCTAACCTTAAACCTAACCTTAACCCTGACTCAAACCCTAACCCTAACTCGAGCCCTATAATAACCCTAACCCTAACCCTAACCTTAACCATGAGCATAACTATAACCCTAAATCTAACACGACCATAATCAAACTCTAACCCTAACCCTAACCCTTACTTTAATCTTGACTCAAACCCTAACCTTCACTCTAACCTTAACCTTGACTCAAACCTTAACCCTACCCTTACTATAACACTAACCCTAACCATAACCATAACTCTAACCCTAACCTTAACTATGACCATAACTCTAACCCTAACCTTAACCATAAACATAACTCTAATCCAAACCTTAACCATAACCATAACTCTAACCCTAACCTTAACCATAAACATAACTCTAACCCAAACCTTAACCATAACTCTAACAATAACCATAACCATAACTCTAACCCTAACCTTAACCATAAACATAACTCTAACCCAAACCTTAACCATAACTCTAACAATAACCATAACCATAACTCTAACCCTAACCTTAACCATAACTCAAACCTTAACCCTAACTCCAACCCTAACCCTAATGCTAACCCTAACCATTATTCTACCCCTAAGGTTAACATTAATTGTAATGGGAACTTTGTCCCTAACCATATATCTATGTTTGACTATAACATTTTACATTACAATATGCCAAAAAGAAAATTACTTTTTTTAAACCATAATCCTACCTCTAACTCTAACCCTAAATATAACCCTAACTGTAAATCTAACTCTATCATAATTAGACTCTAATCCTAACCCTAATCCTTAGTTTAACCTTCACTAAAATCGTAACCTAACCCTAACTCTAACCTTAACCCTAACTCAAAACTCTAACTCTAATCTTAACCCTTACTTTAATCTAGATGAAAACCATAGCCCTAACCCTAACCTTAAGCCCAACTCAAACGCTTACCCTAACCTTAACCCTGATGTAACTCTATATACAACCCTAACTCTAAATATAAACCTAACCTTAACCATCACCCTAAAACTAACCCTTTCTCTACCCCTTTCTCTAACTCTAACCATGAATCTAATTTTAACCCTAACCCTAAGCCTAATTTTAACCCTAATTTAAACTCTAACTCTATCCCTTATTCAAGCTCCAATTCTAACTCTACCTCTAACTCAAACCCCAACTCTAATTCTAATCCTAACCCTAAGTATATGTTTAACCTAAACCCTTATTCTTACCCTCGCCCTTTCCTTAACCCTAACCCTAACTATATTTGTAACCCTAATTCTAACCCTAATCCTAACATTAACTCTAACTCTAATTCTAAACCTAACCTTAACTATAACCCTAACAAGATTCATAATCCTAAAAATAACCCTAGCCCTAACCCTTATGCTAATCCTGACTCTAATTGTAACTCTATTCCTAACCGTAACTCTAACCCTATCCATAACTCAAACCCTAACAATAGCCCCAACCCTAACACTAACCCTAACCTTAACTATAACTCTACTCTTCATTATAACATTTTACGTAACAATATGCTTAAAATAAAACTGAATTAAAGTGATGCAAATAAACACCATATATAGAATTAAAAAATAAAATATTCAAGAATAATTTTATAGTAAGTTTACACTATTACATTTTTATAGTAAGTTTATACAATTGTATTTAAAAATAAACAAATAATTCAGCACTTACCTTAAAAAAATAGAAAAAAATTTAAAAATACTTTTCCTATTGCGCCGCGATTGCCACTAGCTTATATATACCTCTATATATATTATGCCAAGAGTAATTGTTCTCGAGGAGCCTATTTTCATTTTCATAAATCCAAATTGTGATTAAAATAACCTTGGGATTAAATGAAAATAGGTGCCTCGAGAACGATTACTCTCGGCGTAATATATATAGAGGTATATATAAGCTAGTTTATCATAACCCATTATTTGATCCCCTACCATTCTCCTTTTCTCTATTTCAGCATTCTTTATCAAATTCTTTATGCTTTGTAATACTATGTGAAATTTTTTGCAGTTTCACAAAGTAATTAATAATAAATAGTGTATATTTGACTCAAAGGTCGAACAAGAGATTCATTCTAGAAATTCTTGGTTTCATTCCTTTTCGAAATGATAGACATTTTAAGTCAGGTTTATTTTGTTTTGTTTAGATAATAAATCTTATCTCTAACATGCAAGGAAGAGGTTTCTAGATAAGTCCACTTCATCAAATAAAGAGTACTTTTATCAAATTTTTAGATCTTAGTGTTTTGTGTGAGAGCTGGGTTTTCAATAAATATGCATCTTCATGTCATGTAATTCATTACGCTATTTGAGTAAAGAATTTATGCATAATATTGTATATATTATTTTTGTCAATTGCTTTTCAAATTTTTATATTTAAAATTAGAATTTAGGATCATGGTAAATACTTTGTCTATCTCAAAATTTAATGGGAGAGTTTATAGATATGTACAATAAAAAAAAAATTCTTTTAGTAGGCAAAGATTTTTCGGATAATGTAAAATTAGGGTATATGGAGTCTCAAAATGTGGACGATATTTGACCTAATGAGAAAAGGATTCAGAGGGAAACTAGGAGAAAGATTGCAACTACCTTATATCAAATTCAGATGGCTCTTGATTGGAGTTTACTTTGTCAAATTCCAAATGCAAAGAGAAGTAAGGAGGCCCAAAAGACTCTAAAAGATACTTACCGAGGTAATAATCAAATCAAGGTTATTGAATGACAAACCTTGAAAAGAGAGTTTGAATTATTAAAAATGTACGAAATTGAGAACAGGGAAGATTATTTTGTAAGGAAAAATGATGTGGTTAAGAAAAAAGACACTCTAGGTGAAAGTATGGACCAAGAAGTTGTGGTAAAAAAGATATTAAGATCTTTAACACCTAGATGAAATAAAGTAGTAATCATCATTGAAGACAAAAAATAATTGTCCAATCTTGAGTATGATCATCTTTTTGGTTCTCTCATGTGACTTAAGAATAGAGTAAGAGATTCCTCTAAAAAAATTTATTAATTTAAAAATAGGTTATTTTATAGGGAAACCGAATCCCTAAATGTTTTACATAAAGATATAAAGATTAAGTCCCAAAATGAAATAGTGTCTTGACCAGAAGAACCTTGCAAAAATCAACATCACAACTCAAAACACTAAAAAATAATAGCCTAACTAAAGAAAAAAAACAATAAAGAGACAAGTGCCACATAGTGGCTTAGTACTCACCTTTAGTTTTAATATAAGTCTAGTTTTAATTTACTAAATTTATTATAGTATAGAAAATATTTTACTTGATAAAATGTTATATAGTTATAATTTTCTATAATGATGTTAAGTTATATTTATATTTTATTTATAAATATTCTATTATAGTATAAATAAATCATAATATTAAAATAATAATATTTTATAATAATAATATATAATAAAATTTCTTTAAAGATAATATAATGTAAGCAATATCATTTTAAAAATATTTTCAATTGAATGGAAAAAATTATATTATACAAAAATATAAAATTAAGATCAAAAAATCTAAAGCCTTTTAATTTAATAAATTTAGTGTAGTCTAAAAAATATTTTACTTGATAAGAAAGTTACATAGTTATAGTTTTCTATAATGATATTAATTTATATTTATATTTTATTTATAAATATTATGAAGCATAATTATTCTATTATATTATAAATAAATCATAGTATGAAAATAAAAATATTTTATAATAATAATATATAATAAAATTTCTTAAAAGATAATATAATGTAAGTAATATTATTTTGAAATTATTCTTAATTGAATGACAAAATTATACTATAAAAAATATATTAAATTAAGATCAAAAAATCTAAACTAAAGCACTTAAATTAAAAAATATTAAACATTAATACATTCAGGATAATAAAAAACAACTCTTAAAAGCATTATTTCTACTATCATCAAATTTGGCCAATATAAGAGCTAAATGAATTCACCCAATCAAATCTTAAAAAATATTTTCTAAAAATTGTAAAGCTTAAAAATATGCACTAAAAAATTTGCACCTATGTTATGCACAACATATTAGTTTCATAAGAAAAAAATTAAAATAATTAATTCAAAGTTGGAGAATCTAAAAAATTTAATCACTAGTTAAAACCTAAAATTCAAAATGTATCACAATAGTACTTAGCCTACTGGCAAGCACTAATTAGCATACTAGCAAGTACTAATAATAGTAAAGCTGAAGAAACTAGGCTAATAATTCCACCTTATCTTTCAACTTTTGCTCAACTATTTTATATAACCCTTTATTTGATCGTCTACTATTTTCCTTTTCTCTGTTTGAACATCCTTTATAAAATTTGAATTTACTTTTACGCTTTGTAATATAGTATGAAATTTTATGAAGTTTAAAGAGTAATTAACTAACATATTTTAAAAATTTAATTAATTTTTTTAGAATAAGCAAAGAGATATATAATTTCAAATATCTAAAATTTATAAATACAAATAATTCCCTAAATTATGTTTGAGAAAGTAAAAATATTGTAAATAAACAAAAAATAAAACTACTAATATTATCAATTTCACAAATATATATCTACAATATACATCAAATATTTAATATCTACAATTTTTTTTAATGATATGAGAGCTCCATTTTTTTAATGATATTTTCACTATTGATAAGACAAATCACATTAAATGAAATAGAAACAATCTTAGAAAAATGATAATTAACAAAGTTTGAAAATGAATACCCTTAAGAAATAAACCAATCCTTTTGAAATCTGAAAATAAACACCCTTTAAGAAATAAACCAGCCCTTTTGAAATATGAAACATTTTTAGGGTAGGTGTTGGAAATATGGTAGCAATGATTTGTTGGGCATTGTTGGGAATATAGCATTAACTTCTATCCTAGGCTTTGCACATTTTGAAATAGTTTACATAAAAGAATAAGTCCTGCATAATAGCCATTAGGGGTTGCAAAAAAATTGTGTTTTTAAACAATGTGAAGTTTGAAGTATATATATTGGAAGATTTCTTTTGGGGTTTCTATCTTATATTCATAGCACTTGTTTTATATCCTTGAGTTGAAGAAGGAAGATGGTATGGTGGCAGTTATTTTTTTCTATCAGTTATAAGTCCATGAACTGATCTTGTTAATGTAGTTTGTTTGTTTAACATTGTGTTCATGGTGATTTTATAGAAGGTGATATATTTGTTTATAAAGTGTTGGATTTTATTATTTACCTACACAGGGTAAGAACATGGCCTTACCATCTTGGTTAAACAGTTGTACAGTTATTCAGTTTACAACTAGTTTTTTATAGCAATGGACATTTATAAAATAGCTTTTCACCATTCATCAACAAATGAAAATCAAGTGTAAAAGTTTGTTTGATTTAAAAACTATTCATTCAAAACAAGAAGTTTTGTAAAAGAGTTATATTTATTGTAACTGATATCAAGCTAGTGATTGAAATTTATTTTGATGTATCCATATTTAAGGGAGTATAGGTGTGTGTGTGTGTGTGTGTGTGTGTGTGTGTGTGTGTGTGTGTGTGTGTGTGTGTGTGTGTGTGTGTGTGTAATAGTAAATGTAATAAGGTGTAAAAGAGACACATCTTTTTTTTCCTTATAAATGCAACATATGAATTGGTATATTTTCGATGACCTACAAGTCTTCTTCAATATTTATACACAAAAACTCTTCTTCTTCCTACTGTTTATCAATGTATTGATCTGGTTTCAGTATTTTCTTCATCATCTCCACACGACTTATGCTCTTTAATCAAACCCAGTGGTAGTCTTGACACTCTTATCACTCTACAAAACATGGAGGCATTTGCACAAAAGTTCTCTTTCTTTTCACATTTTTGGTACAATATTTTTTTTGTCTTCAGATACTAGGGTTTTTATTTTTCTACTAATATTCTAACAAATTCAGCCAAAAGATGGATAAACGTTTAAGATCTAAGAAGTTTATGCTGATGATTATTAACTATTGTTGATGTCTTCAAGGATTGAAAAATATCGTATAGAAGATTATCTTTTAGAGGGTTTACGATGAAACTTTTTATTTTGATTTTCTCTATTCGAATATTTATCAAAATGATCAATGAAGTTGTTGAAATATTAAATGCAAATAATCATTTGCCGCTAAAGCCAAACACCCACCTACCACCTTGATCGCTTCAAAAATATTAATTCTTGGTAGGTGAGTTTCAAATTTGGAAAAGAGGGGGAAAACATTTTGATGAGAGACAAAAAGGAATTTTTTCAAATTCATTCGATCATATAAGAGAGTTGAAAGAATTACAGAGTAGAGAAGTGCAAGTGCATAGAGCTATGAAGGAAATTGATCAGCAGATCTAGTCATCAGAGTTTAGAAGATAGAAGGAAGTTTTTTCTCGTGTCTGTAGCTGCAAGTGTTTCCTCTTGTCATTCTATAAGTTCATTGTTTATTGGATTTGTCCTATGAAGCAATGATTACTCTAGGCATTGTTGTATGTAGCCATTAGAGTTGCAAGTTTAAAATTTTAGGTTCTATCAGTTTGAAGCTTTTAGGTTTTTCTAGTTGAAGCTGAATTCTTCTAGATTTTGTAATAGTTTATCATATTTGAATAGCAAGCAAGAAAGAAGGCATACATATCTTTTTTATTCTTCTCTTATTCATTATTGCATGTTTTGCATTTAAGAAGTTAGTTTTTGAAATCTTCATAATTCAGTTCTCTAGTTTTAATGGTGGGAAAATCTATGTTGTAAGTTTGGTTTACAGTCCACTCTGTTTGGTCTTTACCAAGTCCTTTTCATTTTTTTTCACTATGTTCTCTTTGCAATTATTACCAAGCTCACTTGGCATCCCCTTCTTTTGAGCACCACTTTGTAGTGGCTACCAAGCTGACTTGGCATTGCTTGCTATCGAGCTCACTTGACATATACTTGTGCCAAGTTGCCCTCTGTTTATCGAGTTCACTTGACTTCCTCTTGTGTTGAGCTTACCTAGCAGCCTCCTGCCACTCGACATCCATTGGTACCGAGAAAAACTATTACTTGACACCTTCATGTGCTGAAAAAAACTGGCACTTAGCAATAGTTGTTGTTGACTAAAATTTTAGGGTTGTGATTTTATTTTTCACATGGTATCAGAGCTTTGAGGCCCCACATCCATAGTGAGTTAGGGCTTTTTTTTTTGGAATATTTGACATGGTAGGAGATATAGGAAATATATGGTAGTAGCGACTATCCTTCAATGGACAAAATTATGATACATGGGCAGAGAAAATGTAAACCATAATGGTTGCAAATGATTTGTGGGAGTTTGTGATTAATAGGTTCAATGATGTGATAAACCCAGCTCAATATGTTGTCCTTACAAACAATCAAAAGACTCAGCTGAAGGAGTCAAGGAGAAAGGATGCAAAGGCATTAAGTTTGATTGAGGCAATAATGACAAAGATAGTCTTCCCCAAGATTGTAGTAGCACATTATGCAAAGGAAGTATGGGACATCCTTGAGACAAACTTCAAAGAAATTGATAAGGTAAGAGTAGTAAAGCTATAGATGATCAAAATAGATTTTGGGAACCTTATGATGAGGGACAATGAACTTATTGCAAATTTCATCTCACGAATCTCCACTTTGATAAACTAGCTCAAATAAAATGGAGAAGACTATGATGAGAAGAGAATTGTGGAGAAAATATTGAGTTTACCTCAAAAATATGACAACCTTGTGATGACCATAGAGGAAGCAAAGGACCTCACCACATTGACCATGGATGAGTTGATGGGAACTCTTCAAACCCATGAGCATGGGATAAACAAGTCAGCAACTACTTCCCAAGAGAAATCTTTCAAGGATCAAGAGAATTCAAGAGGCAGTGGGAGAGGAAGAAATGGCTCTAGTAAAGGTTCAAGAAATAGAGGTTATGGAAGGAATGGTCAAAGGAATGCTAGTGCAGAAAGCTCAGGAAGAGCAAGCAACCAAGAGGGAGCAAGCACCTCTAAAAACAACTCTAGAGGAGATAACAAAAATTACAACTCAAATAAGAGTAATGTTGAATGCTACTACTATCATAACTATGGGCATTATGCAAGTGAATGCTGGAAGAAATAGGGTGATCAATCAAAGAAAAATGCTAATGTGGTTAATGTGAACATGAGAAATGAAAAAAATCCCACAACCTTCATCATGTATAACATTGGTGAAGAATGAAGCCTCGAGGTATGGTACCCAAACAATGATTGTAGCAACCACATGAGTAGTAATGAAAGTTTATTCTCTTTCATTGATAAGACTTTTAAGTCTAAAATTAAAATGGGAAATAATGGAACTATTCCCATAGTAGGCAAAGGATCTATTATGATCTACACCAAGCAAGGTGAGAAGGAAATAAAAAAAATTTATTTTTCCCCTGATATGAAGCATTACTTGATAAGTGTTGGAAAACTCATTCAAAATGGATACAAGGTGTTGATGGAAAATGATAAGTGTGTCATTAATGAGAAGGATGGGAGCAATAGATTACTTGCAGTAGTCCAAATGACAAAGAACCAAATGTTCCTATTGAGAATAGATACATGTTTCTCTTTTCAAGTTAGTGATGCACCTTCCAAGCATGCATGTATAGCAGTACACCAGCAATTAGCTCTTAGGAGCATGATTGAAGACCCCT
Source organism: Cupressus sempervirens (assembly GCA_028749045.1). Taxonomy (NCBI): domain Eukaryota; kingdom Viridiplantae; phylum Streptophyta; class Pinopsida; order Cupressales; family Cupressaceae; genus Cupressus; species Cupressus sempervirens. Next base: position 210,208,400 of record CM053783.1, read on the forward strand.
CCAAGCTTTGGCATATTAGGTATGGACATCTTGGCTTTCCTGATTTAAATTTGTTGTCCAAGAAAGGAATGATAGTTGGTTTTTCCAAGCATAGTAGATTCATGACAAGTGTGAGGCTTACATTTTTGGTAAGCAACATAGGCTTCCCTTCAATTTCGGAAATTTTGGAAGGGCTAGAGCACCATTAGAATTGGTGCATTCTGATATCGTAGGCCCTATGCAAACTACTTCTATTGGGGGGATTACTTATTTATGACATTCATAGATGATTTCAATCATAGGATATGGGTGTATTTTTTGAAGAACAAATCTAAAGCATTTGTCAAATTTGTTGAATTTAAAGCCCTGGCTGAAAAGGAATGTCGACACTATATTATGGTCCTTAGATCAGATAGAGGAGGGGAGTATACCTCCAATATGTTTGTAAATTTTTGTAGAAAAAATAGCATAAGAAAAGAGCTTATAGCTAGTTATACGCCATAGCAAAATGGAGTGGTTGAGAGAAAGAATATGACCATTGTTGAAATGGCAAGAAGCATGATGAAAACAAAAGGGCTCCCAAATAAATATTGGGGAGAAGCTATAGAAACAGTAGTATATTTGATCAGTAGGTGTCCTACAAAGTCAATCCATGATAAGATTCATCTTGAGGCTTGGTCAAGGGGCAGATGGACAATTGAGCACTTGAGAGTGTTTGGATGTGTAGCATATGCACATGTGCCTAAAGAACAAAGGAAAAAGCTGGATGGCAAAGGTGTAAAGTACATCTTCATAGGGTATAGCTCAGAATCAAAGGCTTATAGCCTATATGATCCAATTAACAAGAAGATCATTATTTCAAGAGATGTGGAGTTTTTTGAAAATCAATCATGGGATGGCTCGATAGATGAATCCTCAAGCACTTCAAGTAAAGTGCCTACTATTGAAGAGGAAGAAGATGACATTGGTGATTAGCAAGAAGATGGAGTGGCAAATATAGATTGTAGACAAAGGCAAAAGGGGAACAACCCTTAACATGCTGAGCAACAATTCCAAGCACTTCAAGGTAGCCCTGAGCTAGTATACCAAATAATACTAGCAATAATACTGAGAATTCAGATCCCACTCTCACCTCCCTATTGTCAAGAAAGACTAAAATTCTAAGAGAGATATACCAAGAAGAAAGGTATGATGAAGATTATGATGAGACTGTAAATTTTTCATTGTTTTCTCATAGTGATCTAATATATTTTGAGGAAGCTATGAAAGAGGATAAATGATGTAACGCCATGGATGAGGAAATAAATGTTATTGAAAGAAACAAGACATGGGAGTTAACTACATAGCCTCCCAAGAAATAAGTAATTGGAGTGAAATGGGTTTATAAGATCAAGTGTAATGATAAAGGAAAAGTAGATAGGCATAAGGCACATTTAATGGTCAAGGGGTACAAGAAGTAGTATGGAAGAGATTATGATGAGACATATGCCCTAGTTGCAAGAATGGAAATCGTGCATGTTGTCATAGAAATTGCAGCCCAACACAAATAGAAGGTTTATGAAATGGATGTGAAGTTCACCTTCCTAACTGGTATTTTGAAGGAAGAAATTTATGTGGAGCAACCACCTAGTTATGAAGTTGTAGGTGAAGAACACAAAGTGTGTAGATTAAAGAGAGCTCTATATGGGCGCAAGCAACCTCCAAGGGCATGGTACAACATGATTGACTCATATTTAATGAGTTGTGGCTTTAACAAAAGTGATGGTGAGCCCACTCTTTATATCAAGGTAGAAAATGGTAATGTGTTGATTGTTTTCTTGTATGTTGATGATTTAATTTTCACTGGAAATAATAATTTCCTAATTGGTGAGTTCTAAGAGGTCATGAAAAATGAATTTGAAATGACAAACCTAGGTCTCTTGAAGTACTTTCTAGGCATAGAAGTAAAAAAAATGCATGATGGCATCTTTATCTCTCAAGAAAAATATGCAAGACAGATCTTGGAGAGATTGAAAATGTAGAATAATAAGGCAACCCCAACACTGAAAATAGTAGGTCTAAAGTTGAGCAAGGAAGATTGCAGCGAAAGTGTGAATCCAACACTATAGAAGAGTATGGTTAGAAGTTTGATGTATTTGACTACAACTAGGCCAGACATAATGTATGCAATAAGTTTGATTTCCAGATTTATGGAAACACCAAAGGATTCCTATTGGCAAGCATGAAAGAGGATTCTAAGGCATGTGAATGTTACCAAAGGATTTCAAATTTTGTATACTACAAAAAATGACTTCAAGTTTGTTAGTTACATGGATAGTGATTAGAGTAGAAGTTTAGATGATAGGAAGAGCACTTCTAGATACATGTTTCATATGGGATTGGGTACTATTTCATGGGCATCAAAGAAGCAACCTATTTTTGCTCAATCCACAACAAACGTTGAATACATAGCAGCAAATGCAGCAACATGTCAAGCTATTTGGTTAAAAGGGATCTTGACAGATTTGAATGGAAGGCAAGGGGATGGAACCACAATTTATTATGACAACATCTCCTCTATTGTATTTTCTAAGAATCTAGTCTTTCATGGTAGAAGCAAGCATATAGAGATTAGATATCACTTCATTAGAGAGTTAGTAGAGAATGAGAATATCAAAATTTAATTTTGCAAGTTTGAGCAGTAGGTAGTAGACATATTTACTAAGCCTTTAGGCATTGGAACTTTTGTACACCTAAGAGAGTGTCTTGGTGTAGTTGATTTGGATCAAGAGTGATCCTTGTTTTTGTTTGGCTTAGGACAAAGGGAGAGTGTTGAAATATTAAATGCAAATAATCATTTTCCTTTGAAGCCAAACACCCACCTACCACCTTGGCCACATCAAAAATATTAATGCTCAGTAGGTGAGTTTCAAATTTGGAAAAGAGGGGGAAGACATTTTGATGAGAGACAAAAAGAAATGTTTTTCGGATTTATTTGATCAAATCAGAGAGTTGAAAAAATTGCAGAGTAGAGAAGTGCAAGCATATGGAGCTGTGAAGGAAATTGATCAATAGATCTATTCATCAGAGTTTAGAAGACAAAAGGAAGTTCTCGTGTCTACAATTGCACATGTTTCTTCTTGTCATTCTGTAAGTTCATTGTTTATTGGATTTTTCCTATGAAGCAGTGATTTCTCTAGGCATTATTGCATGTAGCCATTAGAGCTGTAAGTTTAAAGTTTTAGTATCAGTTTGAAGATTTTAGGGTTTTTTTGGTTGAAGCCAAATGCTCCTAGATTTTGTAATAGTTTTTCATACTTGAATAGCAAGCAGACAGGCATGCATACATATCTTTGTTGTTCTTCTCTTATTCATTATTGCATATTTTGCATTTGAGAAGTTCTTTGTTGAAATCTTCATACTTCAGCTCTCTAGTTTTAATGGTGGAAAAATCTATGTTGTAAGTTTGGTTTACAGCCCACTCAATTTCATCTTTACCAAGTTCTTTTTCATTTCTTTCACTGAGTTCTCTCTGCAGTTATTACCAAGCTCACTCAGCATCCTCTTCTGTTGAGCACCACTTTGTATTGGCTACCGAGCTCACTCAGCATTGCTTGTTGTCAAGCTTACTTGGCATATTCTTGTGCTGAGATGCCCTTTGTTTTCCAAGTTCACTCAGCTTCCTCTTGTACTGAGCTTACTTGGCACCCTCCTACCACTCGACATCCATCAATGCTGAGCAAAACTATTACTCGGCACCTTCATGTGTCAAGCAAAATTGGCACTCGACAATAGTTGTTTCCGAGAAAATTTTTAGGGTTGTGATTTTATTTTTCATAGAACTATTACAATGCCTTATTTTCACAAAATAAATTTCAAGAAGCTATTTTTCCACAAATAGGGTTTTCTTCTTTATTAGACTCTAAACTGGGAGGAAACATCAACAAATTCTATCAATGGTGAGTGAATTGCTACAAAAGTTATTTTTTTGTTTGAGAAGATCAATGGAATATTGGTCATTTAGTCTAGGTGTAATTCTTCCTATGTTGCACAATGTAGAATCCTTTATCCAACATGTCATAGATGAAAATTTGGGGATTTTGTTCAATGGTCACTCTCCAATTTGTGAAGAAAATAAAATAACAACCCTAAAAATTTTCTCAGCAACAACTAATGCGAAGTGACAATTTTTCTTGGCACCAATGCATGTCAAATGATAGGAGGGTGTTGAGTAAGCTCGACACAAGAGGAAGCCAAGTGAACTTGGCAAACAAAGGGCAACTTGACACAAGTATATGCCAAGTGAGCTTGGCAGCAAGCAACTTTGAGTGAGCTTGGTAGCCACTACAAAGTGGTGTTCAGCAGAAGAGGATGCCAAGTGAGCTCGACAGTAACTACAAAGATGGAACCTGGTCAAAGACTAGACTGAGTAAGTAGTATAACAGGTTGCCATTAAAAAATAGAGAGATGAAGGTTGAAGCTTTCAACTATGAACTTATCAAAAAAAAACATATTATGCAATGAAGAATAGAAGTGAGAAACACCAAATATTTTTATGCCTACTTTCTTGCTTGCTATCTATTCAAATATGATTAAAAATATTACAAAATCTATGAGCATTCGGCTTCAACTAGAAAACCCTAAATCTTCAAACTAGTAAAACCTAAAACTTTAAACTTTAAACTTATGGCTCTAATGGCTGCATACAATAATTCTTGGAGCAATCACTACCTCATAGGACAAAAACCAAAACAACTAACTTACAAAATAACAAAAGAAGAAACACATGCAATTGGAGGCATGAGAGAAACTTCCTTCTACCTTCTAAACTTTGACCTAATATACTAATCAACTTCCTCCATAGGTCTGTGTATTTGCACTTCTTTACTCTATAAATATTCCAACTCTCTAATCTCCATGAATGAATTTGATACATGTCGTGTTGTCTCTCTTCAAAATGTTTTCCCTCTCAATTTGAATTCAAACTACCCAAACCAGCATTAATTTTTTTGATCGTTCTATAGGCTGTGAGGGTGGTATGTGGGCATTTGGCTCTAGGGGCAAACACACATTAAATATTTTAACACAATTTACAAAAGGGTTATAACAAGTATAATTAGTGAAGATGTGATTTCTCTATCTCACTTTGAGTTCTTTATCCTTGGCAACTTGTGCCAAATTTTGCATTAATTGTTTATTAATATTTTTTTGAAAATGAGGATAACAAAATTGGCCAATATAATTTCACCCACTTTTCTTTCCAAAATTAAATGAAATTGAATATTCTAACCTCATAATTCAAACAAATGAATATAGATTCTAAAATGATCTGTTTCAAATGTTGTGCTAGAAATCATGTTTACTAAGCTTAAGAAAAATCCATTTATATTCATTTACATAATCAAATAGGTAAATTGAGGATACTTGACCACTTAAAAGAAAATTCTAAGGTTTAAAGGGTAAATCACATGAATTTTGGACATAGTTTGAATTTCCTTTGGGATACTCTTACAAACTAAGAATTCTCAACTCAGAAAAGTCTTCTAGGCCAAGGAAAGGGAATCTAACTAACTAAATTAAAACTTAAATTTCTAAAGTTAATGATGATTGATTCTGGCCTTTATAGAAATATTAATATTAAACTAAGAACAATAATTTAAATTACTTGAATTCATTAAAATTAATTCAACCTCTATCTTCAAAAGGTATTACATTATGAGAACTATGACATGAAATACAAGCACCATATTCTTCATTTGAATCACATTATGTAAGGTTACATAAAAGGGATTTTATCCTAGGGATCTAGCTTTGTAATGTAAAACCTATGGTGTGAATTATGGTTTGTTCAAAACTTTTGTTTCTAATTTTATGGTGGGAATCATATATTCTTCAAAACTCATAGAATGGTGTAAATTTTACATTAGGGGTTACATAAGCTTGAAATCTTTCAACACTAATATTGGGCTCCTCTAATTCAATCATAATTCCATACCTAGATTTGTAAAATGACTGAGTTCATTATGTTTTAAAGCAAATGAGGTCAAGGCATAAGTCATTAGTTGTTATAGGTCACTGGCCCAAATATAGTTTGTCATAGTTCTATGCATGAACTATCCACCATTACTCTTCATTGGCCAATTAATTACAAAATGGCCTAGCTCACAAAAACCATAAGAATTTCTATTTCGAAATTGGTAATTGTCTATAATTACTCTATGAAACTACCCTCCTCTTTTTTGATTTGTTGGCTACCATTCAGAACTTGCAAATAAAATATTTAATATTTGCAATTTTTCTTTAGAAATAAGATTATGAATTTGATTTTTGGACAAACAAGACAAAAAAGTTGGAGTCAAATCTTTATGATTGAACAAAAACCCCTACACATGTATTATCTTTATGTGGTAAACATTTCTTGCCTAAAATTGTCATAAATGATGTTCTCTGTAGTACTCTTCTGCATAATAATATTTGGTTAGGAGATGATTGTATGGGTGGTCTATTTGTTTGTAGCTAGCTTTTGGGGAAAAAAATGCTTTTTTGATTTTGCATTTGACAATGCAAAATTGGCTTTTGAAACCTTAGACTTCCACTTTGATCAAGATTTCCTTCATTGTATAATAGGTTTGTTGAGTAATGCATTATATACTTGAGGAGTATCATGAACACAATCACATTCCTAAAATAACTATGAATACCTCTAACTAACTATGTGAATAGATTATTTACATCAATATTTAGATCTACTATAAAAATGATGAATCGTGTGAAAATATTTATCAAATAATTCTTAACATTCTCACATTCCATAAATAATTGATAATATTTATGTCTAGGACTGTACAAGATAATTATTTACATCATTACTTTGTTTTATTATGAAAATGATGAGTTATCTCAAATAATTAATATATAAGGCATTCTTATATTTTATGAATGTGTCACTGTGAAAGATTTATTTTTGCCAATGCTCGGTTTTCTTATCAAAATAAGAAATAATGGGAATTTCCTACAAATAATTAAACCTAAAGTGCCCTTAAATCTTCTAACGGTAACTATCCCAAGAATTTTTTACATCAATGCTCTTTTCTATTCATTGCAACTTCAAATAATTATTACAATATGTATTCTTATGTCTTCGATCATAAATGTGCAAAATAAACTATACTTAGAAGTATTCTTAAATCTTTTGACTACATGACCTATATGAAGTGATTCATCAAAAAAATTTGTTCTATTATCAAAATGATGCATAGTGTAAATTTACTTCAAATAACTATAACCAAAAGCATTCTTAAATATTATGGCAGCAAGTCAATTCTTTGTTCTTTTCTTTGAAATAATTATAACTAGAATCATTCTTAAATCTTTTGACCTTAAATATGTGATTAATGAATAATTTTATTTTCAAATAAAAGTAGCCAAAACAATGGGGCTGGCCCATTACAAACTAGCTAGACGACTACCAGCAAATAACCATCAAAACAAAACTAACCCCTAATGCTTTTTAAAACAAAAATAGAAGTTTATACTATAATTATTATAGTGACTATAGGCTTTAAAAAAAATTCCTTTTAACAAGGAATAGAAGTTTATACTATAATTATAAAGATAATTACAGGCTTTAAACAAAATGCTTGTTAACCAACTAAAGACACTTAACAAAAACAAATGTGTAACAGCCTTGAAACTAAAAAAGTCTATAAACTAGTGGATTAATAGCATGCAAAAAAGAAGAAGGGTTTAATCCCTTAAGATTTATTGTCCTCCTTCTTCCCCAGGAGGACATTCACCCAGTCTTTTACCAGGAAGTCAAAACACAGCTTGGAGTCCTCCTTGGGCAGGTCCCCTTTGGCACTCTTCAACAACCATAGAGTGGTAGCCACTGCATGAGTGACTTTAACTATAAACTTGGTTAATAGTCCCATTCTTTCCTCTAGTGCCCAAATTTTCTCCCATGGCTCATTACCATCCTTACCTAAAATGCCTGGATGTTTGTCTCTACCAAGTTGGGTATCCTACACAACAAGGGGGTTAGTGGCCTTTTTAGAACCCACTTTAATAGGGAAGGAGATTGTGATGGAGGAAGGCATCCTATCCACTATTTTGAGGAATTGATCTTTTGTTAGGTCCACACACCTGGGCACAACTATCACTGAGACATGCAACACCTCCTTATTCTCCTTACCATTACCCGAGATTGACCTGGAGGAATTAGAAATCTCCTCTTCAACCTCCTCCATTCCTCCCTCTCCAAAGTTAATAGTTTTCTCCTTCATTCTTATTTTGTAGTAGCCTAAATCCTAAGAATCTAATTCCTCCTCCTACAAGGCTCCCTCCCTTAACTTTCTCTTAGCCTAAGACTTAGCCCCCCTTCTCATTTTATCTTTCACATCAACAATAGTATTTTCAAGATCATGCAACAGGAAGAAGGGAAGTAAAAGAAAATCATGGTGTTAGAAATGATTAAGAAGAGGAAAATGGTAGTAGTCGAAAACTCCATACCTTCCTTCTACGGTAAGATATTTCATCAGAATCAGACAAACCTCATTCCACAGGTCAAGTAGTTTTTCCCTCATGAAACCGCCTCTGTGCCAAACCGGTTCCTCACCTTCCTTGAAGAAATGTTGCAGACTAGTTTTGCCATTCATCCATGTCATCTTCTTCCATTTTCTTCCCCTCATCATTGTGCCCATTGACATAGCAATCACCTCCTCCAAAATGTGAAATGAGATACCATTAATTGTCACCTTGTGATTCTCCCATTTGTTAACAAACTACATAGAATAATTCTCATTGTGACCATTGAAAGTCTCCATGAATGAGACAAAACCACCCTCTCTCAAAATGTTCCAAACCAAGGGCTTCCTCACACTATCATCGATCATAGCTAGTTCAATGTGCAACAGATTACCTCCCATCTCTATAATTTTTGCCTCTCCTCTCTCTATTCAAATCCCAGTCCCTGAAAAATACTTCACTCTTAGAAAGATAAACCCTTAAATAGAGATGATAATTACAATTAATAGTAATAATGGAACCTACCAAATTGGTGAGAAAGATCACAAGTTGGCTACCACGACCTTTACCCCAATCATTTCCATCATTCCCAATAGGCCATAAATCTATAGAAAAAAAAAATTCTTTTTTCTACACAGCATATGATGATCCATAAAGGGAAATGAATATAAAAACCCCCCATTTCAAACTTCCAATTTTTGGGCCATGAGTTATAATTATTTCCCATACTCAAGCCTTTTCTCCTTACCACATAAGAATCAAGTACATTTCTCCCCACTAGCTTAATAAAATTATACAAAGTAACTAGCTAGGATTCATCATTATTTATTTATTTATTCACTATCTCCCTCACCAAAATTGGAAAAGTGTTCAAATTCCTCCAACCTCTTAGCCCTTCCAGTTTTAAGCCAACCACCGCCATACCATCAGACACACTATTTTCCTCCCAAAAAATGTGATTCAAATCAAATCTAATGAGGGTGGCTAATAAGTACTTGATATCATCAATAATACTTCTAATAGCCCATCCCTTCCCCATATTACCTTTAACTGTCTCAATAGTGACTTTAGAATCAGCTTCAACTTGCACATCCTGCCATCCCACGCTTAAGAAAAACTTTAATCCCAATATAGAGCCATCACTTTTGCAACATTATTTGAAACTTTTCCTAATGGACTAGCATAAGCCAACAACATCCTTCCCTTACAATCCTTGAAAATCCCTCCGCTTGCCAATCCCTCCTTTCTCGCAACACCATTGAAATTAAGTTTGACTCAGTTAGCAGGTAGGGGTTTCCATCGAGTTCTCTTTCTAGCCATAAGATTAGAGTTGTCAATCTCCATAATCCCATCCATCAATGACCAGCACTTCGCAATTCTAATCTCCATGGTAGAAGGGGGAACACTAGTTTTCTCCAATTTCTACATCTTATGTTATCAACTATCAATTTGGAGACCATATCAACCATGACCTTCACTTCCCTTTCCTCATTTTTTAACACCCTATTATTTTTCTCCTTCCAAATACCCCAACACACCTGGTGGGAATAATCTTCCACAAATTGATAAGCAAGGGGTGGGTGAAGGGGCCTTGCCAATTCACCAAATGCTCCACATCTACATTGAACACCCAATTCACCTCAAACTTCTAGAGGATTTTCCCCCACACCTTAGAAGCAAAGATGCAATGTAGGAATAGGTGGTTGATGCTCTCTTCCTCCCTCTTACACATACGACATTGGTTAGGTAATTGGAACCTCCACTTCCTCAAATTGTCAATAGTGATAATTTTCCCATGGATAGTGGTCCACTAGAAAATGTTGATTTTTGGGATTAAATGGTTAAACCAAACATTTTCCTCATCATTAGTTTCAAGAGATTTATCAAACATTAACTTTTAGGTAGATTTAATCGAGAACTCCCTAGCCGAGGTGGCCCTCCAACTGAACTCATCAGTCCTATCTCTTCTCGGGATCCTGTACTCTTCCAACAAAGAATTCAACTCATTAGTCAGGGCCCTTCCTATCAAGTCATTTCATTGCAACCTCATCTTCTTCTATTTTCTTCTTGGGCCAATATAATCCACAACCATTCTACCCCCCATGTCTTGGAGGTTATATCGAAGAGACCCAAACTTTGTTCTTGACAAAGGTTTATTTGTAAGCCATGGATCCTTCCCACGAGACACCTTAGTCCCTCCCTCAGAAGGGTTATATTTCTCATGATGTTACCCTAGATATTAGAGCCCATAGGAAGATCATTTCTCCAGGTACAATGACAGAAATTAATGAATACTTTGTTATACTAACCAATGATGAATGATGCTCACTTCTATTAAAAACTTTTGAATGACACTTGCTTTTATCAATGAGTGATGAATGATGTGAAATTTTGGAATCAGAAGAATTCATAAACAGTGAGATATTTTCAATCTAGAGGAACAATAGAGAAATATAGAAAAAAATTAGAGAAATTACAATCAGCTTGTGATAAGTTTCAACAATGCTCCCTAGAGTGGGTTTCTACCAAAGGATACTCTGTTTCAACTCCTCGTCCTTTTCTATCTTTTGAGCATGCTCAAAAGAATTTTCAATGTTATCTCCATAGTCTCCAAACTATCCTAACTCTCAAACATCATTTTATCAAATTGATCGCTAGTGAGATGGACATTAAGCCTAAATCATCTATTCTTGATAATAGTAATGTTCTCAAATGGATCATACTTCATGACAGAGATATAAAAAATAGATCTATGCACCAAAATCATACAAAAAGGGATATATATAAGAAAAGGGAGAATAACAAACACATGAAAAAGAACAATATATATCAAAAACCAATACATTACAAATACATACAAAAAGAGGATGATGCCATATAGAAAGCATGCTAAGGGAGATCTAGGAGACTTAACTAATGAGCGATGTCCTCAGAATTGAGTGTCCTCAAAATTGAGATTAAGTGCCACTTTTTATGCCTTAATGGCTTGAGATATATGTTTAATAATCATTTGACACAATAATCTTTATTTATGCAACACTCAATAAATTATGTATTTATTCTAATGTAGAGTTATTATTTGTTTTTTTGGACAATAATTTTATTTGTATTGGAATTTTTTATCATAAGTTCGTTGGAAAACCTTATTTCATAATTGACAGGATACAACAAGAAAAGCTACTTATGAAAGTATGATATAAATCTTTTTGCCAATGAAAATTTGGTGTGTATTGGACATATAGGTTTAGAGAATAAACTACAGATGGACACTAAGCCTCCTACTAGAAACTAAGGAATGTAGGAAATAAATACATTAAAAAAATTAGTTATGGGAGAGGACATTCTTGGGGATCGTAGCGCCTACTTTAAATAAACAAGTAAAATTTTCTAGAAGTATAATCCTATTACTCTATTCCAATTCATTAATTTCATTATCTAGCCACATCTCACTTTGTGACTATTTTAATTGAGTTGAATACCCTTTTTCATTTTATTTTACCTCCATATGAACAAATTTGATGATTCTCAAATATGAGCTTTATATTTAATAGAAAATTGACTATAGTGGATTTCCTCATTCATTAATTTTCATGCTGATGTACAAAATCCACAACATAAACCAATATGGACTTCTAGTCCCATCTATGATAGTAAGGTCTCTCTCCTTTCCTAATTCATCAACACCTTGTGAAATGTTCCTCCAAATACTCATAACCTAATTCAAATCTTCTTTAAATGATTCAAATACAAAACTTGATTAGAGTCAATCTCTAATTGTATTAATGGCTAATTGGTTACTACATACTGTCCTTTTCATTTCTATTTCCATACCCTAAAGTCTCATTACTCTCACACAATCATTCACATAGAAACTTTCTTCACAAGTTCACACCTATCCACTTTCCAAAACTAATTAGGATATATTTCTAATCTTTCCAATTACATATTCTATCCACAAGCTAGACTTTCACCATGCCTAACCAATACTATCAACTCACTTGATAATGTATGACTATCTCCCTCTTACATATTCCAACAACCTAAATGTACTCTTCTATAGATCAATGACTTGGCTCAAACACTCTAAATCTTGACCAAATCACTCAAAATGAAAACTCAAAACTTGATATTTGAACAACATAACAATTTCAAGTTCTCATGATGAGAGTCATCTTGCACATTATCTAGGAAGTCACATCTAATACCCTTACCTTTGTGTCACCTTTATCCAAAATATTGGAAAATTATGTTTACCCTTTCCTCATGCCTTGCCTACACTCAACTCACTTTTCATACCCTAAACAATAACAATAAACATAAAATATAGAGAAATTACCAATCTGTTATCATGTTTGATAGCTAACCAGCCTTATCAAATACACTTCCCTGGTATTATCCTAAGGCTTACAAACCCCTCCAAGTACTTCCAATTACTTAAGACACTTTTCCTTTGATCTTCCTTAGTATTTAAGTCCCACTTCATATATTAATGGTAGACAAATCACTCTATCACCTTGTGAAAACCAAAATATTTCCTCTTTTTTACTATCACTAAGGACTTCTAGTCCTATATCTAATAGTGAGCTCTCTATCACTTCATACTATCCTCTTCATTTTTTGTTGCATCTCCCCAAGTCTAATCACTAACACAATCCTTCACATAGCAACCTGATCCATAAGTTCAACCCTATTCTCTTCATAAAACCAACTAGGATATCTATGTGACCCTTCCAATTACATATTAAATCCAAAAGATAGACTTTATATTGACATTAAGGTCAAATTGTCTATCAATGAATCAACAGTTAGTCAAATAGTCAAATGGTTGTAGTGTCTACTAAGCACTTGAGTTAATTTGTAGGGTTTGCCAAGCTACATAGTGTTTACTAAGCTTCATAGAGTATGTACAGTGAAAACTAAGCGTAGTAAAGGCTACCAAGCTATTTAGTAGAAGTGAATAAAATCATAGTGTTAACCAAGCTCTAGTATAACAACCAAGTTCTACTATATCTACTAAGCTCATTGTGTTAATGATGTGAATCTAGCATTGACCAAGTCATGCAGTGTTAACCAAGTGATTCAGCAACTACTAAGTTTATTAGTATTCACTGAGGCACATAGTGTTAACTGATTTCGAGCTACTTGGAAGTGATTAGTATGGACTGAGCTTCAAGTTCAACCAAGTGCCAAATTTTTTTGAGCATTGATAGTGTTTACCATGTATCAGAAAATCACCATGTTTGTCTTTAGAACCTAAGTAATAGAAATTAGGCTAACTTTGTGAATCATGATGAAATTTGTATTGTAGCATACTCCAATACGTTATTCCTTGGATTGGTATATATGTAGTGTATTGTATCATATCCTTGTATATAATTGAAGAATATTATAAAGTATATGAGTGTAAATTAAAGGCTACAAGGAGTAAAAGGGGCAACAGAGATTTATCTATCACAACTAGGTGATCATTGTAATACAAGGAATCTCATTTAGCAAATCATAGTTGGAGATCACAGATCAACCACTCATTCATTCTAACAAGTGCATCAGTCAAATCCTTTAATAGTGTAGACTTAATAGTATTTTGCTAAATCTCCTAATAGAGTACATACTTCATTGCATGTTTGTAAATCCTTTAACAAGGTGGACCTCATAATCCTTATTGGTCCTAACACGGTAGATCACTAGAATTAGTCAATTGTAATGCTTAATAGGTTAACTTTATACTACAATACTAAAGTTTGTGGGTATCATCCCCATCCTAGTTTTAGTTTCTATTTGGAAGGTTTCTGGGTCACCATATCTTGTGTCAAATTATTATGAATGTTTTATTTCTTTCATTCTTTCATACATGCAATTGGATTAGAATAATAAATTGGTGAATTAAGATAAAGTTTTACTAGTTCCTGATTCACCCTTCCCCTCTTAATAACCTAGCCTACCTTATATTTCCAACAATTAGTATCAAAGCTTTTGGTTCTCACATCAAAAGTTTACCAACTTGAGATAAGATCAGAGGCAATGGAGGTATACAAGGTAGATAACTCTATTAAGAATAAAATGTTGGATATGGAATTAGCTAAATTGGACAACTCAAAAAAGAATAGGAACAACTTTCTCAATCATTGAAAAGAGGAAAAGATCTTGCAGTACAAATGGATGAAAATTTTTTCATTGAAGAAAGAATTGAAGACTTATGTGCAAAAAAAATTTAGATGAATCTAATGTAGCAATAAAAGATCTATTAGAAAAGAATTCCAATCTTCAAGAAGAAGTCAAAAAGCTGAAAAGAGAGCAAGAAATTCAATCACTTAGATTATGTGAAGTCATGGAAGAAAAAGACAAAGCCAAAGAAGAGATAGAACAAAAGGACAATAAAATTCAACAACTATCCCTTTAGCAAAAAGATTTTATTGATCAACTCACTAGTGTAAATGAAGAGCTTATCAATCCAAGAGTAGAGAATGAAAGATTGCAGAATGATCTTAGCATTTAAAAGAAAACTAGTAAAAGAATGATAAAATCTTAGGAAAGCATTAAATAGGTGAATGAGAAAAGTTAGTATAGACATAATGGAAAAGCTGAAATAGGATATATAGAAGAAGGTGAATCATTTCAAAAAGGAGCTCAAAAGAACAAAATGCCTACTTACAATCATTGTGGTAAGATAGATCATATGTCAAATAAATATTGGAGCAATGGCAAGGAAAAATTCAATGGAAAATATTGTAGTTGCAACAAGCATGGTCATAGAGCAAGTGAATGTACAAATAAACCTAAGTTTGAAGGAAAGTGTCACAACTGCAATAATCAAGGACACAAATATTTAGAGTGCAAAATCAAGAAGTGGAACCTAATAGAAGAAATTGTGAAAGCAATATTTGGATGGGACTACAACATATGGTGTAGATGTCACTACTGTGGTGAGTTTGGGCACATTAGATAGAACTATGTGAAACATCATATGATGAAAAGAGATATTATAAAAAGATGTTTTATTTGTATAGAACCTGGACATCTTGCCAAGAACTATATAAACATATGAGAATTGAAGATGAAAAGAAAGCTAAGGCTAACAACATCATAAAACAAATGAGGTGGCAATGGGTACCAAAATCTCTAGAGGATGCAAATCAAAGTCCTAAAGTTATTAACACCCAAGTCAATGATTTGGGTTGCTTAATAATTTCAACTTAGTTTCCTATCGAGGCCACTAGAATTTTCATTTAGAAGACATAATCTAACATTAGTTCTAGCTAGCAAAATGAAAGATCCATATCAACATTTTAGATGCACAAGGATCAACAAGCAATGATGGAAATTCAAGACCTTACCGAGATAGGCTAGGTCGCAAGACCTTACCAAGTGAAGTTGGGATACACTTAAATATTAGATGCAAATACCAAGTGATGGTGACTCTACCAAGTTGTGAATGTATTCTGAGCATTAAAATAAAAACTAAGTGGAGGATAGTCTATCACCAAGCGAGTATGAACTACAAAGCATTAATGGCGATTGAAAAGAAGAATTTCATTAAAAGAAAGAAATGAATTACATTATTTCATGACAAATTTTAATGAGCACAGAGAAAAGAACAAATTCAGAGCCCCTAAGTGATATGAGTATTTTTTGTTGAAGATTTATCACATTTACAGAAACCCTGTCAAGCAATGACATCATCAAGTAGCAAAGTAAAGAATTTTTTTGAAATGTTGGTTCATGGAGTCGAATGCAAGGTGGCTAATTTCAGGTTGAGTCTAGAAATTAATAAGTTATGTTTGAATGGTGTATTAAACCCTAAGCATCAACATTTGGAAATGAAGGGACTTTCAAGTCAAATGGATTAGGCTTATCTGAAGTCGCGTTCATAATTGAAAATTATGGTTGAACCAACCTATTTAGATTACAAAGAAAATTATTCATAGAATCACTAGACTACCAATGTTAAACAAAGAAAAGATGACCAAAACCATGGGTCGAGTAGAACTAACCAACAAGACTCTTGCTAAGTGGGATGGAAGAGGCATGAAGATTAATGGCATGATATAAATGGAGCTGAAGTTTAGCATACATGTGGTTTCTGACAAAATCTATCACTCTAGTCAGTTAAATAACATGTGATGTAAAGTTGTTGATCTTCCATACAAGGTGGTAAAGAATAATCTATCCTTTGACCTTGCTGAGTTATTGTTGAACCAATTCAACAAGAACATGGAGAGCATCAGAGTGTCAAAGAAAACCCATGTAAATTCTATTTTGACATGTCTATTTTTCTTTGTTCAAATGTTTTTCCCTTCCAAAGGTTCTGTAGTATGGAGAAAGGATGTTCCATTTTTATATTAGATTAATGAGTATATGGGAGAAATGGGTGAAAATTTTGATAGAATCATGGATAATTATTTTGAAACATTTAAAGAAAAGGTGAAAAATAGATTTATGAACCCTAAAAGTCTTGTGGAAGACTATGAGCAATATATATATTTCATGGTTGACTATGACAAAGTTTATATTTAGATAGTCAGACCTAGAGTGGCATGGGTTAAGCCTCTAGAGTATGAAGTTAACATTGATGACACTGAGGATATTATAGAAGCATTGTTGAATAAACTTTTGGATACTAAAGCCACCTATTTTGGAACATATGATGAGGTAAAGCCAAGAATTGAGCTTGAGATCAAGCTACCTCAAGCAATAAACAAAGGGAAAAAATGATAGAAAAGTTACTCAAGAACACCAAGAAAGCAAGTTATCCT
The DNA here is from genome assembly GCA_028749045.1 of Cupressus sempervirens. Lineage (NCBI taxonomy): Eukaryota > Viridiplantae > Streptophyta > Pinopsida > Cupressales > Cupressaceae > Cupressus > Cupressus sempervirens. The sequence goes on from CM053783.1 coordinate 210,225,634, forward strand.
CTCATGCTGATAAAAGAAAAAGGAGATGATGATGAAGAGGATAAAGTAGAGGAATCTTAATCTAAGAAGCAAGAGCCTCCCAAAAAAAAGGGGAAGGTCATTATAACTAGACCTGCCAAATCCTCCCCCATTGTATTCATAAGAAGGGAAACCAGATCCAGGAAGAAGTTGAAGATAGGTGAAGAGGAAGCTAAAAAAATTATCTTTAAAATATTTGCACCTACACTTCAAGAAAAATTGAAAATGATGGAAGAAGGATTTGGCATGGAAAACTTTAAGTCTCTTAAGTATGAGACCAGGGATGCAAAAGAGAAAAAAAAAATATTGAGGATATGCTTATGAAAAAATTGGGCAAATTGAAGTATTCATCAAATAAGCTTGCACAAAAAATTCATTATGAACTTTTCTAGGTGATTAAACCTAGATAGGAAAGGGAAATGAAGCCTGTCAAGGACATCTTTGAACAATCTTTGAAGCAACTCCTATTGAGTCTCAATGAAAAGGATGCAAAGAAATCCTTGAAGAAAAATGGGAAGAATTTCACTCTCAAATTCAATATGTGTATAATATTGCTTGAGGATATTGAATTTGTGGTAACATCAACTACTACCATATGGAAGAACATCTATGGGTTGCACAAACCCAGTGACTTTGTGGTACATGTTCATGACAAGGATGATGAAGATGAGGAAGAATAAGTAGAAATAAAGATGATAAGTTAGATGATGTCAACCTTGATGATGAGGAGGAAGAACAAGAAGCTACTAGAGGAAGCCTTCTAGAGATGCAAAGCATTGAGGAAATAGATGCAAAGAAAATTGTAGTAGTAGTCATGGCTTCATTTCCTTACTCTCCAAGAAAAGCATTAGTGCAATCAAGCTCAAAGAAAGCTTCTACCAAGTTGGTTTTGGATACTACTACCACACCAAGCACCCAACAAAACTTTGGATCTATTCTACCAAGTATTACATTTACTGAAGTGCCCAACACTTCATCTACCATGCAACAAGTTCCTCCATCATTAGGATTAAACAAACTATAGCAAGGTATTATTTTTGTCAGTGCCATCTCTACATTTATTGCTATCCTTCTATTTCAACAATTGTTTCTGTTCTGAGCATTACCATAGCTAGTGCAATGATAGTTAAGAACTATTCTAAATTGAGCACTAAAGTCTTAGAAAAGTGTAGACAAATTATTTCTACCATTCAGTCGAGCACTAAAGTCTTAAAAAAGTGTAGACAAATTATTTCTACCATTCTAAAGGTTGAGGGAAAAGAAGAAGTAGAAGAAATTGATCTAGATGAGGATATAGTTATTTCAAATTGGGATATCTCTACCCTCACCCCTGATCAAATGGATACTCTAGTTGAACTATTGAAGAAGAAAGCTAAGAAAAAAAAGCTTAGAGAAGAAAAGAAGAAGAAAAATCAAGTCCTTGAGGACATAAAGAGCATATTTGTTGATGCTCTAAGTATTTAGGTTGATAGTGCACAACCTATTCTTGATCACCCAACTGAAATTGTCCACAAATTCAATAAGGATCTGAATGGACAAGAAAAACTACTACAAAGAGATGAAAGAAAGTTTGACAATAGAGTGTTAGAGAAAGTTGCACAAAAAATTGCAATAAATCAAGTAGAGTTATCTACTATTCTTATTTTACTGGAAACATCTATTAATAATGTTATCTCATTGGTTATCAAATTAAGTGACACATCTATCTTCACAAAGGAAATCAAGGATAAATTGTCCAAGATAGATGAAGATATGAAGGCAAGTACACACCAACTCTCACTTGACCCAAGTTATAGTTCTACATATTTCACAAAGATCATGTAATGCCTCGCCAAGGGATCAAAAGAATTAACCTAAAATTTAACTAAGTTATCCAAACAATTTTTTTATTTTTTTAAACATGAAAGTAAAACCATTCATAACATTTGTGGAAGCAATAGTAACAATTCAAGTAAACAAAACATACATAACAGATTACATTCTTCATGAATCCCTTAACATTGTATCACATCTAAATTAACTATTCATCTAACATCACATCCTTATGAAATAACAATGAAAAGTCCAACGCTCTTAAATTACATTCCTGATTGCTCAATCATCCACTGTACATGTCACAAGGTATGAAAGGCATAAAAGAATATACATCCGTGTAAATAAAGTACATCATCATACTAACTCTAATCCATAATGCAGTAACATAAATGAAACCATATGTCATACATGATACATCATCATCATAATGATATAAATACCCATCATAAAAGATAACCATATATCACAAATATAACTAACTAAGTGCACGATTCCTCCCAACCGTAAATAGCATCATTAGACCATTGTGGATCCTAGCCATCCCTCCGTGCATAACATCCCAAAGCACCGAAGAGATCATCGGTATTAACATAGTAGGAATGTCACTCCTAAAACACCCTACATCATATGCAAAAAATAATCTAATATGCAAAGTAAACCATAAGATAACATCATCTAACATATGCAAATCATGAATGTAAGGAACATACCAGTAAATACATCCATCATAGCATATATCATCTATCATAGTGATCCAAGAATAGAATGAAGATAAATACCAAACAAGGATGCTCCAGCCACGATGTCTCGGACGGATCTCAAATGATAAGAGTGGAAATACACTACCACCCGACCACATGGAAACTAAGTGGTCCACTCCCACTATGCTAAGGAGATAATCTCAAGTCCCAAACAGGCTATCCAAAATCACATAGCATAAATCTCTATAAGTCCAAGAATCCTAAAAGTATACCAACTCAAAGGTTCCAATCACAAATCAACATCTACTTCCCAGAGGCACACAAAGACATGTAGGAAACCTGCTTTGCAAGCGGGAAAGTGTCATCGCATATATCATGTACAAGTTACCCTGGTAGTTAGCTAAACTCTATAGGTCCATACTGATCCTCATGCGGCCGCTAGTATCCTCTCATACTGACGAGGCATACTATGGAATGCAAGGTTGCAAGCATGCATTCTCTCTACTCCCATCCTAGTCTATACAAGCACTCGAGGCATGGGTGAGAACATCAACAATTATCTTTTAGGTTCATTTAATCCCCATTTAGTGTGTAAATATTATCACTTATTAACCAAACTTACAATGAGTTACCCTAGCAGCCACTTAGGGCCCCAGCCCCCATTGCAAGCCACTTCCCGACACTACAAGTAGATAACCTACCCTAAGCTCATGGAATCATAAAATCACCCCAGTCCTATACAAGCGACTGAAAAGAAAATCCAAAAGATAATCCATTAAAAGAATCATCAAATATCCATGATAAAAACATCAAATATCCACAATAAGAATCATCAAATCTCCATGAGCATCTGAAAAGCATCCATAGAAAATCATGACCACAACAGTTCTCTATTGGCAACTAAAGGCATCATTGATAATCAAAAGTATCCATTGGTTCTCAATAACCAAATATATCTCAAAATCAATCACAATATCCATTGGTTCTCAACAAGCAACCAAGAATATCTCAAAATCATACTGATCGAAGACTTCATAATGGTTGAATCAAACATGTCACAACATGACATCATCAAGAAATAAATCAACATTTCAGTCCCATCATGGCAACTGGAAAGTAAACCAAGGATAACTAATCGATGACTCAAAAATGGTTAAGTCAAGTGTCTTAGATACATATAACTTAGCTTCACCCAAGAAGATTGATGAGCAATAACAATCAGCAATTACAAACATTTCATAGAGCATTCCATCACATAACCATGGTTGGGTTTAGAAAGATCGAGACCAAATAAGATCAACATGCCATCACATCTCATAATCCTTGAGCCTCTGGTAACAACCTAAGACTGGTCAACACTAGTCAACCCAAAACCCAAAACAGAAGCATATAGAATACACAATGCAAACACATGTTTTGGTTTACTAAAATCACATAGTTGAATTAAGTGTAGAGTTTCAATTTCTATTTACCAATATACTTCAAGTGTATAGGATTTATCATTTGACCTACAAGTCAACCCGTTTGTTCCCCGATAGCATTATCCTTCCATCATTTAAAATTACATTCTAAGAATAACTGAAGGATAAATATTTACTCATTAAATCATTCACTTTATTTTGCTAAGATCAACATTACTTAATGAATAACTCTTCCTTAATGTTACTTCAACTTCTCAACATAATCAAAGGATCATTATTCGTTAAGCTATAAGAAAGCCAGTTATCAATTTTCGAATAAGAAGATAACAACAAGACTAACTAGCCTTACTTAAAATGCCATGCTTTATTAAATCATTAAATTAAGTAATAATGCACATAGGTACACAATCCATGACCCTATATCATTTAATTAAAACTCAATTAAACATTACTAAATCTTAAGT
>CM053783.1:210235052-210637552 GCA_028749045.1 Cupressus sempervirens
CAACTATCAAATTTTTTAGTATTCATTGAGTCACACAATGTTGACCAAGTTTGAGCTACTTGGAAGTGATTAGTATGAACGAGCTTCAAGTTCAACTGAGTGCCAGATTTTTTTGAGTGTTGATAATGTTTTATGTGTATCAGAATATTACTAAGTTTTTCTTCAGAACCAAAGTTACAATAGTTGGACCAACTTTGTGAATTATAATAAAATTGGTATTGTAGCTGACTCTAGTAAATTGTTATTTGGATTGGTATATATGTCATGTAATGTATCATATCCATGTATGTAATTGAAGATGATGAGGAAGTATTTGAGTGTGAATTAAAGGCTAAAAGTAGTAAAAGGGGTAACAGAGATTTATCTATCATAGCTAGGTGATCATTGTAATACAAGAAATCTCATTTAGAAAATCAGAGTTGTGGATTAGAGATCAGCCATTGGTTCATCCTAATAGGTGCATCAATCAAATCCTTTAATAGGGTAGACTTAATAATCATTTTCTAAATCTTTTAATAGAGTGCATACTTCATTGTATGTTTTGTAAATCCTTTAACAAGGTGGACCTCACAGTCCTTATTACTCCTAACAAGGCAGATCACCAAAAGTGGTCAATTATAAGCCTCAACAAGTTAACTTTATATTGCAATACTAAATCTTGAGGGTATCATCCCCACCCTAGTTTTTTTCTCTATTTGGAAGGTTTCTAGGTTACCATATCTTGTATCAAAGTTTTATGAATGTTTTATTGCTTTCATACATGCAATTAGATCAGAATAATATATGGAGGTTTAATACCAAGAGGAAGACCAACATAGGAAGTTGGGAAACTATTAATAATACACCCCAAGATTCTCATTTGATATTTAGTTGTCTTCCTAGAAGAATTTTAATATATTATACATATATTTTCTCCTAGTTGACTATCTTCCTAGTAGAAGAAGTATAGAGCTTGATAGAATCTTTACAAACCTATTTAACCTAGATTGATGTGAGGCCCATGACTATTGTTTCATGAAAACATTTCTTTTCATATCACACTAGGTTCATAGAGGATAGCCTCAAATGCAATAATAAACTATCCATTAGTTTATACATAATAAACCTTCCTAGAGGTTTAGCCATTATGGTGAAAAGAATAGGGGAGAGGAGATCTCCTTAACAAAGGCCTCTAGATAATATAAAAATAATAGAAGAACAACCATTATTAATAACTAAAGTAGAAGTACTAATGAGCTAGCTTACAAACTAGATGAATCCATCACATAATCCAAAATCTCTATGAAATTTTTATTCAAAACCAAGAGGAAGGTCTCAGGGGGTTTCATACCAAGAGGAAGACCAACATAGGAAGTTGGGAGGTTATTAATGATACACCCCAAGATTCTCATTTGATATTTAGTTGTCTTTCTAGAGGAATTTTAATATGTTATAGAGATATTTTCTCCTAGTTGACTATCTTCCTAGTAGAAGAAGTATAGAGCTTGATATAATCTTTACAAACCTTTTCAACCCAGATCAATGTGTGGAAGGTCTTAGGGGGTTTTATACCAAGAGGAAGACCAACATAGGAAGTTGGGAGACTATTAATAATACACCCCAAGATTCTCATTTGATATTTAGTTGTCTTTCAAGAGGAATTTTAATATATTATAGAGATATTTTCTCCTAGTTGACTATCTTCCTAGTAGAATAAGTATAGAGCTTGATAGAATCTTTACAAACCTTTTCAACCTAGATCAATGTGAGGCCCATGACTATTGTTTCATCAAAACATTTATTTTCATAAAACACTAGGTTCATAGAGGATAGCCTCAAACCCAATAATGAACTATCCATTAGTTTATACATAATAAACCTCCCTAGATTTTTAGCCATTATGGTGAAAAGAATAGGGGACAGGAGTTGTCCTTAACAAAGGCCTCTAGATAATATAAAAATAATAGAAGAAGAACCATTAACAATAACTAAAGTAGAATTACTAATGAGATAGCTTATGAACTAGATGAATCCATCACATAATCCAAAATCTCTATGAAATTTTTATTCAAAACCCCAGTGAACCTAATCGTAAGATTTAAAAAAAACATCTTGAGAAGAAACCCCTCATTAGTGGATTTCTAAGGTGAATGGATCACTTCATGCACTTTAATGATAGAATGCATAACCCTTATACCAAGTGAAAAGCCATTATTCCAAGGGGAAATAATCAAGGGGATAGTAGTAAGAAATCACAAAGTAAGAACTTTAGAGAGGATTTTATAGATGGAGTTGCATAAGTCGATGGGCCTAGAAGAATCCATGGTGTCAACCCCAAAATTTTGGGGAATTAGAATAATATGATCTGCATTTGTCTCTTTCAATAAATTTCTTTATCCAAATAATGCCTTAACATCATCACAAACATTAGGACTGACCACTCCCAGAAAGGCCTGAAATAAGAACATATGGAAGTCATCATAGCAAGGGTATTTGTCACATTCAAAATAGAATATTTCTTTGTTTATTTCCTTGAAAATAAGAATAGACTCCAAAGAATTAGTACCCCTTTCATCCAAAAAAGGGGGACTATATCGATGATCTTATGCTGAAAAACTTATTAAGATTCCTATCCTTGGTTAGTAGTAAGGAGAAAAGATCAACAAGTGCTTCCCATATATCATTATCATTCTTTAGTCCACTATCCCTAAAAACAATACTAGAAATCCTATTGGCATCATTGTACTTCATAGAAGTTATATGAAAAATATAGTATTCCTATATCTAGACTTGAACCATAAATTCCTAAATCTTTGTCTCCAATACAATTCCTCTTTGGCCATGATATCATGATATTTGACTAGAATATCCTTTTCTTTTGCTCTATTATCCTAAACATCCCCATCACTTTCAATAGACATTTGGATAATATCAAGTTGTACCTAAATAGACAACTTATATTGAAATATGTTACCAATAACCTCTTGGTTCCATACTTTCATTATTTCCTTCAAAAAACGAAGTTTCTTAGTCACCCCAAACATTGTCAAACCATTAATATTTAGTACCCACAACTCTTTAATTTTAGTCACAATATAAGAGTGTTGCATCCACATTCTCTAAAATCTAAAAGGGAGTTAGCCACAAAGGAAATGGGAAAATGATTAAACCAATCTTATAAATAGAAGATAAGAAACAACAAAAATTTTTAATCCATTCACATGAGATTAGGGCTCTATGCAATCTAAATGGAATGAGCTCCTAGCCAATTTGATGGTTTTACCAAGTGAAGTTATCCCCCTTAAGATGCATATCCATCAAAGATTTTTTGTTAATAAAATGCATCAAATCTAATCTACCATTCAAGTGTGACTGGAAATCAATCCATCCAAATTTATCACTATCTTTAAGAAAAAAATTTAAATCTCCCATTATCATTCAAGGCTCACTCAAAAATGAAAATCTATATCTCTCCAATATTTGCTAATACTTGAATCTTTTAGCTTTAGAATTGGGAGCATAAATATTTGAAAGGACCAAAAAAGAATTTATCCCAAATATAATTTAATATAATATAGAAAAGATTAATATAAGAAATAAAAAAATCGCCTTGCACAAAATTCTCATTCCAAACAAACTATTCCACCTCTAGAAGCACATCCTAGACAATACCCCACAACTTTTCCATTTTCAACATGTGAGATTTGTCTCAACTTTTTATTTCAAAATTTGGGTTTCTTGAATCAAAATTGCACCAGGTCTATGATCTTGAATAAGATTCCTAAGAATGTCATATTTGTAACATACATTTTGTTTCCTAATATTGCAAGAGATAATCTTCATTTATTACCTTGAGAACAAACATCCTTAATGGTGAGTTACTCTCCTTATGTAATTTTTTGTCTACTAACATAATTTCTAACATCCTTTTTGGACTTTCTCCTAGGTCTACACTTTTTTCCACTAGCATCCACATTTAGGGTATTACATACAACCATATTTTTAAATGTTGGTATGGGGGATTTATTTTCCATTGTCCTACTCATCGAATACCACTAGAGAGCCTTACCTTGATCTAAGAGGAATTCATCAACATACTTATTGGCCTTATTTACTTCCATAGATCTAGAAAAATGTATTTCTAGAAAAGAAGCTATATCATCATTAGGATAATAAGGGGAAGACAAAGGGAACCAAAAGAAACCCTCTAAAATGATGTAATGTTAAGCATCTTCAACAAGATTCCCAACCCTTAACCTTGTTAGAATAACTTGGGTAATCCTTTTTGGACTGTGAGATATAAGGGCTAAAATAGGGCCTAAGGAGCTAGTTAGTAGCAACAACATGTTTCCTTTATTTTCTAAACCTCTCCTCTTATACTTTTCAAATGTAGCAACATCCCCTTCCTCTAGATTATTATCAAGCACCTTTTGATCTTTACTAAAGGAAAATATCTTGCAATAGTAAAAATCAGGTTTTATCAAGGAATCAAAAGATCAACAAAATATATATATAAGTCCTCCCAAGAATGAACACTCTCAACCTTAATCTAGCCATGATCCAAGCTAGTTTAAGAAGGAAGAGAGGAACACCCACTCCAAGGTTCCAAATATTTTCCCTTCAAACTCATAGGAGATGTTCCCACATGCCTGCAAAAACTTTTTTTGGTGCTATTATCCTGACTATTCCATTTTTCCTACACTTCTCGATGGGTAAAGACTTCATTTTCCTTTTACATATTTATCTACATATAAATCTTAGAATTTAGCTTCTTCACCTAGGGTTATTTTTTTTAAGGATTAGAATATATTGTTATAGAAGACTTAGTCATAGAAGACTTTACCTTAGCCTTCCTTGTTTGTTTTGGAAGTTATTAGCCATCTATCTTTTCTTTTTGTATATAAAGAAAGAAAATGGGGTAATTCAAATTAATATCTTGCATCAACTTCCCCACATAAGAGTTGATTTTTATAGTAAATGGGACATTCTCAAATTTACAAATTTTAACAAAAATACTAGTAAACAAAACTTTAAACTTGGCGACCATCATATGGCCAGTAGAAAGGACATCCCCATAAAATGAATCCAATGATCCCTTAATGACTTATCATTCTATAACTCTAGAGGAATGTTAGAGAGATGCACCCAAAAAAGGTCCAAAAAAAATAAATTATCAATACTTTGGTGACCTTTTTTTGAAGTCTAGGTCCATTTTTCAAAAAACCCACAGGATTCCATAAAGAACATAATCACAATCCTCCTTGGTAGAGAAAAAAAAAGGACAGGAAACAATTTGGGAGAGGAGAAATCTCAATATTATCTTTCAAATGCCATATTTTCTTCATAAAGGACTTAATATCGTCAATATTATTTCTAGCTCCCAATAATTTAAATATTATAATGAATTCCATGGAAACAATTGCATGACCGATTGGGGGCTAGTGAAAAGAATAGAATACTTTCCATTTAGATATCCAAAAGTAACCATAATGTCTTGAAAAGGAGAATTCCTATGTATTTTAATGCCAAATAGCATTGAAAATTTCTTAGATTCCTCCCCTTCCTTCTTGAATTTAGATTTCTATTTTAGGTCACATAGTATCGAAACTTCCTATGACTATGAGACAAAAGAAGGGTACCCACTTAAAGCATCCCCAATTCTCTTACCACCTTTTGGGGCATTTGTATTCACAGAATATACCCCTATCCCTAGATCTAACCTAGCAACATACATGTTGGATGTAGAATTTCAGCCATCATTATTCTTCTAATTCAAAGTCCCCATTTAAATTCAAACTATAGGTCAATATGTTGTCACTAGGATGGATAGATAAAAAAATTCATAAGATCTCTTATATTAAATATCAAGAAATTCCAATATCCAGAGGTAACTCTATTTCTTAAGAATTATGTTTAAGTTTATAAGGATTTAAAAGGGTCCTACCATTTTAATTAGAAGCTTCATATGATACCCCTTTAATAGTATATCGCTTTTTATATGTTACTATACAAAATCCCCTACTTGATATTACATATTCCTCCTCTTATTATCCATATAATCCTTTTATTTGACGACATTTTTTTGAAGTATCTCCTTGAACCTCGATCATGTACCTCCTTAATGGTCATTGTGAAACTTTCCCCTAGAGAACATATCTTTAGTTCTTGAGAAAATTCTGCAAGTTACAAATTTCCCCTTCAATTCATTCTATAGATTATTTAGAAATAGACTCTTAATCCTTATAGTAAAATTATTCCTATGGAATAATTTTATCCCAAGTGATTTTATTTATTTTTTAAATATCCCAGTTGGCTCCTGAATGAATTTGTTTCCACTTCAACTCACCCACCTATTTGAGGATAGTAGAAAGAACTAAAAGAAAAATCAATTCCCAATTTCCTCTGCAATGCTTTCCAAAATTGACCTAGAAACTTCACATCCATATTTGAGATTATAGTAGAATGAAGTCCATGAATCCTTATCACCCATCTATTTGAGGATAGTAGGAAGAAATGAAAGAAAACTCAATCCCCAATTTCCTCCACAATAATTTCCAAAACTGACCTATAAACTTCACATCCATATCTAAAAATATATTAGAAGTAAGTCCACAAATCCTTACCATTTCTCTATAAAATATGTCTACTATTTGAGATGCATCATTAGAACACATTATCATATCATCAAATGGGTTAGTTTACTAAATATATCCACCATAATAAAGACACTATCAGAACCCTTTTGTTTTATTAGAAGTCCCATTACAAAGTCTATACTTACATTATGTCATGGTCTAGTAGGAATAGTCAATGGTTGATACAACCCTATATTAGTGGTTATCCCATTTTCCCCTTGACCAACCATATATGTCTCCACATATTTCCTAACATAATTCTTTATCTCGGGCCAAAAGTTTTACCTTCTTACATTTTCAAGTGTGTTGTCCAACCAAAAGTGACCACCTAAACTCCCAAAATGCTTCTCCTTAGTGATGTTCTCCCTCATTGAACATATTGCATCACACAAGTAAATATCTTTAAATAGAAGAGCCTCCAAATTAAGTAATATAAAAAGTCCACATACATGCATTAGAGAATTTATTATATACCTTATAAATTATATCATTGAAGTTCCCATCCCTTCATACATAGAATTAAAGGATTTTGTCGTTACCCTCTATAATTGAATCTCTTAGATAATAATCACCCTCCTACTCAAGGAACATACTACTTTTTCACTTACTCCCATTTTTATTTGATGGTGAAGTTATAGGCTTGGATAGACTCCACCTACTTCATATACCTAATGACTAGCTTCTCCTAACTTTTTAGGAAACTTAAGGTTTAATTGTGAGGGTAAAAAATAAATTCCTTAGGAAAGATATAATGTCTCCACTTCTTACGGGCATCAACTGAAGCATACAACTAAAAGCCATGGCATGATTACTTTTTCTTAGCCTCATTTAATCTCTCATTTAAGAATTCTACAAGATCCCCTTTATATCTCAATACCACCCTTATTCTCACATTACTAGCATCACGCTCAATTGTAAAAGAATTATTAACATTGGGGAAAATAAGCATAGGTTATTGAGAAACTATTAGCCTTGAGGATTGAAAAGAAATCATATGTTATAATGTGAAACTAACTAGTTTAGACCAATTTATAATTTAATACACCCCAACACTATGAAATATAGTGTAAATTCCTTCAATGAGTGGTGCTCGCTATGAATTATGTAGATCTCCTAGTATACATAAAATAATTTATTAACTTTTTCAAGTCAATATTGGTTATCACAATCGTATCCTTATTAACTAAAATTAATGTCTAGGATTGAAATTTTTAAATATATAGTTATAGTCATTATATCTATTAAAGGATTTAATTAGTAATTGAAAAATAAATATTATTCACTCAAATTTCTTAGGTTAAAGATAACAAAAAATTTCATTGTGACTAACCCAATGATTAATGAGAAAACAAAACCAAATTTATAAAATATTAAGTGGTCCTATTAGATGGCATGATGAGAAATAATATAGGAAGATTATTAATTCTTATGACAATGGATCCAATAGGGTAACCCATTAAAAATTATAACTAATCATGTGACAAAATTAATCATAATGAATAATGGGGTTTAATAAATAACCAACTAAGAAAGAGTAAGATTAATTTTGTTATTACTCCTCACTCCTTGTTTGTGAAATTGAATTTTGATGGGGGTTCATGTGGAAACCTTGTGGTCTTTGGTGTTAGTTTTGTATTATGATATCATACTATAAGAAAATTACTATTGGGGCCTTCAATCCTATTACTGCCTTCTACAAACAACAAGGAAGAAGCCATTGCATTGCTCTCGAGTCTAAAAGATTCCATTTGACAAGTTTTCTTATTTGATTTTTGAAGGTGACTCTTTGATTATTATTCATGCTACCATTACCAAGGTCTCTTCAAATGGGAAGATACAATATATTCTATAACAACTATAGTCCATGTTGTGTAGCTTGGAAGATCTACTCATCTATTACATGTATTGTGTGGGCCATGTCCTCGTTGACGTATTTGCCAACTTGGCATGTGATGGTCATAATCTTTGGCTTTTGAGGGCTCAAAAAAATTAGAGGACTTTTAGGCTTTTTTAAACACACTTTGGCAAGATAAATTTAAATCCTTTAAATTTTGACTAGGTGTTGTTTGATAATGTTGCTAGTAGTATATCATACTTTCCCTTTTCCATTATTTTTGTTACACCTGCAGGGATTTGTGCAAGGGAATTCAATGGTGTGTAAATCTTGTTGGCATTGTGGTGGCTTTTACCTTCCTCTTCATCTATGAATTTATAATCATGGTCTACCTTCACAAAGCCTTCCTTCATAAGGCTTTATTCATATTAATACCATATTGTCATATTTGGCTCTATGTCATTGGTTTAGGATATTTTACCTAGTTGATAAAGTCACGTTATGTCTTTGAACCACTTTTGACTATTGTATTTGACTCTACATTTTATATCTAATATATAGGATATATGCCTTTTTTTTATAGAAAAAGTTACTTTTGTTATCTTAGGTGATGTTAGTTAGGCTTGAGTAGGAACAGTGAGTTGCTAGCCTTGCACACCTTGGTATCCCATTCTGTAAGGATACAGTGGATAATATTAAGTCGTTAAACACATTAATCACCTCATCTCAATAAGAGTATTTCTCAACACTATGTCATATAGATGGGCATGCAATAATACATTATGTTTTGACCTAGTACCATCTTTATTTTCTATTGTGTTACTATCCTTATGGTAGCAAGTACATGTGAGCTTTCATGTGATATACAACTTCCTTTGCTTGCAACTCACCTAGTTGTGTATGTCTATAGTATTTGAAGGTCAATTTAGATGTCATTTGATGATTTCATTATGATTTTATACCCTTTAGTGTGTATGCATTTGTGTCAACCTCTCTAGTTTTGTGTAGCATACATTGGTATCTTTGTGAGTACAAAGAGAGGAATTGAGGGTGGTTGGGTTGTATGACCAACTACCATTTTGGTCTAGTGTATAGGTATCATAAGTGTTAATCTCAAATTGGTTTTGACATATAAGTCACAATATACTTAAGTTTTTTACTTAGTTCATGTCGAACAAGCAATACATGCCAAGCATAAGTTGTCAAATAGTATATGTTGACCAATAGATATTTAGTATAACCTGAGTAACTAGTAAGTGTTGAGTCACTCAAGTGCTGAGCTAATGATATGTGTTGAGCTATTTAGATGTCAAGTAACTAGTGGAAGCCGAGTCATTTAGAGGCCGAGTTATAGCATTGAAGTTGTAGTTCATGTCGAGCATTAGGGACTTCAAGTGCTGAGTTACATAGTTTTAACATAGTATTTTGTAATGGCACAAAATTCTAAGTAAACTATTTTTTGTTGAGTTAAGGATTTATTTACAATCTTTGTTGATAACGAAAAATATTAATTATGAATCCCTGTGCATTACATGCATCCAATCAGAAAAGAGGAAGGTTTAAGCAACAATATGGGTGAATCACTACTATTGATTAATACCTAAGCCTATGTCACCTAGGTCTTCTTAAGGAAGACAAACCCTAAAATGTGTAAAAAATGCTAAGGAAAATTAAAGAGAGTTTGCATGCACAAATAGAGCATTCATGGTGATTAAGGTGTTATGAATTGAGTTACATTGCAAAATCTATTAAAAGAGAACAAAGGAAAGGAATCAAAGGACAACAAAGATACATATGATCAGAAAGGATCAAGTACACATTAGTATAAAGGTGATCTAACATCAACCAACATAGTGCTAACCATAGGGTCATTTCTAAGACATTCTAATAGGTGAATCAATTAAATCTCTTAACAAAGTAGTCTTAACAAGCTATTGTAAATCCTTTAACAAGGTGCTTACTTCATTGTAAGTTAAAGTCCTTGTACCAGTCACACTTTTATCGGGGTGTTTAAATTGTTTAATAGGGTAAGATCTAACAATCTTGTAAGCCTTTAATAGGGCAGACCTTTCATAGGGTAGATCATGTTTCATGGTCAAACATCGTAACCTTCATTAGAAACACTTTATTAGTGCAGTAGTGAAGAATTTTGGGTGTCATCCCCTCCCCAATTTTACCTTCTGATTGGAGGGTTTCCAAGTAACCAAATATCTTGTGTCATACATGTGTTGAACATTTTACTTTCATGCTATGAATGTAAATGCTCAATTTTGTATTTCATCTTATATGCATAGATTGTGAGATGGATGTGTGGTGAATAGTTTTAGAAGTTGAAATTTTTAAGTGTTGATTCACCTCACCCACCCCCCCCAGAGTTTACTTCCCTATTATATTTCCAATAGTATGGTCCATATTAATAATGAATAACATTTTAGAGTCAATATTTGTGGTGTTGCATACATAATTCATCTCTTGTGTTGTATCATTTCATTTCATTTGAAAACTTTTGGGTGTGTTTCCTCTTATTTTTAATATAAATTTATTATGTAAGTAATTTTGATGCTAGTTTAGTGTGTATGATGGTATCCATAGCCCTTTATTTCGTATCTTGTAGTTTTAGTACAATGGTATTTAATATGGTTATTTATATTGCATATTCATTTTATGATAGTAAAAGTCATAAACTAGAATGCATGTAGACATGTTTTGATTGTAAATATAAAGGCATTTGATGGATTTTAATGTATTCATGCCTTTTTGGACTTAGTTGAAGTGTTTAATACATCCTCACCTTTCCCTAATGCCCTATGGGGACTAATTTGACCCTATTATAACCTTAACTAAGTGTTTTGACCTTGAAGACACCTTTTATTCCATATTTTTGATGAAAAAAACTATATTGGCACATTTGTCAATTCTTTCAATACCTTTGCTAAATCTATTTGTACACATGTTAAATATTATTGTGTATTCATGGTTAAAGTAAAATGGCATATATAAACTAGAACTTTTGTGACAAAGAGATGTTCCCCTAGGTCTAAGCATAAATGAATCATAGATTTGGACATTATTTACCCTTGCAAGAATTTTTATCCTATCACTACTTGACGATAGTCCTATATGATGTAGTATTGCATACAATACATGATAGTGAATCCCACACCCTTTGATTTTTATCTTTGATAGAAACTCTAAAACAAGATTGAAGGATTAAAAAAAGTTTGTCTCAGCACTCTTGTGTCCATATGAAAGTGCTCTTATCTTCATAGTCATGAGATCCTTCAAAAAAAAATAGATCAAACCTTGTTGGTACAATGCCAATTATGTTATCCTTCTACATTGGTGGGTTAGTTATTATCAATATATCTCAAGTGCACAATCTATGGTTGCATTCACATTACTAATGCAATTAAATATACTAATGAAACAAAATTAAACATTAAAAAAATTGTGTTTATATGGTACATTGTTTCTACAAGGTTTCTTAGATGAGACATGACAATATCCATATTGGAAACAATAATTTAAAAAATAGTATCAAAATTTATGCATAAATAATATTAGGATCCATAAAGGAACCTATACTACTAACATAATTATGTATTTTTAAATTTTTCTAACCCCTCATATCTTATAATTGTTAAATAAAACTACACATCAATTTCAATTAATTCTTCTTCTTTTGTGATTTTGAAGGAAATTCAACTATGCACATGCATTTATTTCATTACCTTATTGATTTAATGTTTCTCAATAGTTATTAAGTCTACAAGTAGTGTAGGTAGTGAGTAGGATAATAAATTATGATATTTTAACTTAAAGATAGAGGCTATTAAATTCATATTTAGACATTGTGATTCAAGTATAACAAATTTAAAATTTAAATAAACTTGTATATTCAAACATTTTTCTAATCTCTTGCACTCTCATTCATCATGACTATGGATCACTATGTGTGATTCGAAAAGTTGATGATAAAAAATTCTACACAATCAATTACTAGAATTTTTTTTCATAACCATTGTAGGTCAATATATAGGTCAAAATTTATATATAATTTCTCAATTAAAAATAATAATTAGTGTTAAGACATAACATATAGGCATGTTGTTATCTAAATTGAGTTCTAGGTACTCAAACTTTAGGGATAGGCAATGAAAGACTTCTTAAGTAATTTTCTTCTATCTTGATATAGTAATTATTGGAAGAAATGACAAAATATATGTTGTATAATTATTAAACTTGACTAAGGGATTTTTACCTAAATGATTATAAATTATGAACCATTAACATTATCATCATTAAGATCCATTAAATATGATGTGTATTCATTATAATTAAAAGCACACTAGAACATGTTTAATTGAGCTAGGGCTTAATCATATGAGGATTTCACTTATATATTTTATTTTTAAAAAATGTAATATTTTCTATAAGAATTATAATGTTTTGTAAGATTATGATAATATGTTAATAATTTTCTTTAAAAATTTAAGATTTTTCTATAGCTTTTTTAATGTTTATATTTTTTTCCAATTTTGTAAAATATAATATATATTTTTGTATAATAATATAGATATTTAAAAAATATAAACATCACATATACATACTTTCATAAATATGTTTGAGAAACCTGGCACTAAATAATAAAAATAATAAAACATACAACATATAAATCAAAATGAACCAACACAAGGATAATTGGGTGCACCAAATATAGTGGCATCAAATTTTTGGGTAATAAAGCATTCTTAGTAGCAAAAACAAAAATCCTTTTCAACTAAGAGAATGCACTAGAAACTATTTTCATGGAGCATGGAGAAATAATAGCGACTGATGATTTAACTATTTCCTTGGGCTTTAATGATTTAACTATTTCCTTGGGTTTTAAAACCATACGGATAAACTAGTTCAATTCAAAGGTTTCACTTAAAATATATGTTAGATTGAAACTCTATATGTCATTAGTTTCTATAAAATAATGTATGGTGTCATATGTTTGACAAAACCCTATGATATGCATGATTTTGATCAAACACCTAGAGAATGTTTTGTTGAAACTCTCTATTTTGTCAAACACATTTTTCATCTCTTTTTTTTATCTCCCATGTATTATTCCCTTTGTGGGTGAAAGTGTAAGCCACTATTGTTCAATCACCCTAAACCAAAAGGGATCATGTTCTAGGTGACACATTGAAGTGACCACCTTTTGACCTTTTGATACTTAACAATCTCTATAGGGAGCTTGATTAGTACAAATAGTCAAATCACTAAATGCTCACTTGTTGAGTTACCAACTTGTATATGAATACAAAAAGGAAAACCATTAAAATTCAATGTATATTATTTTCTCTATAGGTGCACAACCTAGCATTATAGCTATTGTTACACTTCCATTAATTTGAAGCATCAAATGCTTTTTTGGGATTAATGGGACAAAATGTGTTTCAATAGGGTAGGGATGATGATAGAGTTGAGAAAAGAGGTCAAGCATTATCATGGAGGATTGGTGGTGAAATAACATATTTACGATGCACCTCCTAAGACAACCCTTTGTATTGTGCAAGGTGTTTCTAAACCTACATCTCAAAATCTCCCTATCTTAAAGAAAGTTTCCCTTCTATGAATTGATATTTTAACTACACAATGGTGTACTCCAATCCATAGTTTCTCCATCTACCATTTGTCATTTTCCCTAATCATCAAGAGTCATGAATGCATGTCACAAAATATTGTGAAGTTACTACATGTTTAGAAACAAAGTATATGAAATACATAGATGATATGATATAGTGGAAAGCAACTAGTAGTTGAACGCCCTAATTTCACACTTCTCAAAATCCCAGATGGAAAGTAAATCACTCCCAATTTTCTAAAACATACTTGATGTCTAAAACTAAGGTGTCTAAAATAGAAAAATAAGTGCAAGACCAATGGTTATGTCAAATGGATTCTTATACATGTACAATTGATGTGGCATCACATAATTGGTTATTTTTACAACTAAATTTACATTTCATTTAATTATAGATAGTCATGTAACAATAATAATTTAAAGTCTAATTTTTTATACAATGTTCTCAAAACAATTGAATGTTAAATCAACTAAAATAAATATTAATTCAACATATATATATATGTCAAGGCAAAGTTTCAAAGAATAACATCTTTAGGAGATAATTGGAAGAGAAATATTAAATATACAATTGTTATTAAATTTTTTGATAGTAATTAGGCTAGTCTTTTCCTTTATGTGACCTATTTTCGAATTAATCGATTTTTTTGTCCTGATATGATGGTGATATTTATTACTTTTAGGACGTGGTTATCCTCCCTACAAATTGCACCATTGACTAAATTTCAAAAAAACAAAAATACAATAATTCTTTTTGAAATTTTCAACATTTAATCTTCATGATTTATATATTTTGTGATAAAAAAACAACAAAAATTTTATGAAAATTTTGCCAAAGAATCATATTTGAACTTCTTTTTTTTTTTTTTGTCTTCAATGCAGTTTGTATGAAGATTAGCGAGTGCCTTACTCTTATCCTTTAAATTTACCTTATTTATTTGTGAAGTTGCAGAATAGTACTTGTTAATAGTACTATCACAGGAAAAACACGAGAACATATAAACCATGGGTTGGGGTCCCCTCGGAGAGTACATTAATGATAATGCTGTGAAAAAAGAGGAAAACACAGTAAGTACTGAAAATGCAAAGATAAAGATAATGAGTAAGTGGTCTACCTATGTCGCTATGATAACATGAAGGGACATTATAAAGGACTCGACGCAACGTTTAAAAACTTGTTAATAAAAATACAGTACTATCTAGTTGTATTCTCCATGACGCGGAGCAGGCTAGCTCTGCATAAAAATAAACTGTGCATAGTTGTGTACGACTGGTTTATACGCCACTCAAATGTGTAAAATCGAGTCCAGATCTCTCCCCGACGGTCAACTATGCTTCATACATCAGGAGGTTTAAGTAAATACAAAATATTGTCGAGCAGCGGGTGCCCAGCTTATCCCATAACGCCATGTTCTTGTTTGTACTAAAAATTAATAATAACTCTTACCAGATTTGGATACCCTTGCGTTATAGAAACCTAGCAAATATCTGTTTTGGAGGATCAAGTGAATAGCTGGAAAGGTTAAGAGGCCACGATTTTCCACGAGAAAAAGATTGATCTACTCAATAAATCTGGAAACAATGTCATGGCAACGTCTTTCCAGCAAACGGCAAAGGGGCAGTGTCTAAATAACAAATTCAGACATATATCTTAAAAAGAAATTGTAGATCAAGTTAATGATGTGGTGATGTAGTGATTCATGGCCTTATGGATTGCTTTGTTCAATATTAATAAAAGAAACTTACATCTATTCCTTTCCAAATTTATCTTAAATATTTTAATTTTTAATTTACTCTACAATGCAAGAGGCACATCGAACTTAATTAGACCAGTTATTTTAAATTTGTTAAATAAACTGAAAATTTGAAAACAATATAAATTTAAATTTAAATTATTAATAAATGAAAGTAAATTATCTAATCATAATTTGTCTATTACATAGATATTTTGCATATAGTTTACTTCCAAATTGATATGTCTTGTCCAATTTTGAATTAAATAATGAATAATAAGGTTATTAACTTGTGAGAATCTATAGTTTGTCATGTTGGAGAAATTTTCTTTGGAAGAATACAAATACGAGTTAAAAAAAATAGATCAAGGAAGTGTACTAGTAGTCCTTATAGTTAGTTTCTTACATCTACAAATTCTAAAAGCTACTTAGATTTTGATTTTTTTACTTATTCTCTCCATCTACAACTTAACTTATAACTATTGTTCTAGCTCTTTGATGGTAATAATGCACAATGTGGGATCTGTTATGTAGACAAAGTTAAAAAAAGTGATTATTTTAGAGTGTTGTTCCATACCTACTTAAGGATGTGCGAATAATCATGAACTACAATCACCTCAAAAATTGCTAAAGTTATGCACAAATATCCCAATACTTGTTCAAAGAAACTAACTTCTAGAAATTAACTACTGGTGTTAGCATGTACATATATTTAGTAATGAGCTTTTTGTTGTCATTTTTTATAAAGTTGATAATTCAAAGATTTCGGTGAGAAAAGAATGAATGGTAAAATTGGAACATTCTTTGTAAATAGTAATCTTTACCTATAAAAATTTACTTTTCCTTATGGAAAAATTAAATTCAAGAAAAAAACATTTAATGTGAAAAGATTTACACAATACAATGTTTATAGTGAAGCATCTTTTCAAATTTGGTTGCATCCTTTGTTGTTTGCATAAAATTTTTGAATCACACTTAGTGATTAATCACCAATATGAGAAGAGCTACATAAAGAAAAAATAACTAAGAATGATTTGAAATACTCATACAAAAATAGAGCATACAATCAAATTCTAGAAGTTGTTTTACTATCATTTAAATAAAGTTAGACATTCTAACGAATAGATTTATTAATACTAAAATTTCTAATTCCATTATGAAACTTATTAGATAACTATGATGACATATAAATTAATTAATGACAAAATTGGGGATGACAAGTAAATGGGTATTTATGTTATCAAATAACTTATGGCCAAATAATAAGTTAATTTTCTAAAACTATGGTGGGCTATGGTAAAAATGTAGATGAATTCCATATTTGAGAAATTAGTTTGGTATAAAGTGTATATATATAGTTGGATAAAAATTTATAAGTGTTTCCCTAATAATAAAAAAATTAGAAATGGAATAATTAATTCATACAAAAAATGTTTCAATCAACCATCATTAAATTTTTCTTTCGAAGGACAACAATTTAGCGGTTTTATTGCTAAGTATATATTTAAGTTGTGAACTCAATTAGTTGGAGGGATTATTTAAACTTTTTCCATGCATGCTTGTAGCATATGCACTAATTAATAACCCCAAAGTTGAATTGTCAATTATTTGACAACAATATCAAATAAGATGTGTACATACAGAATATACAACATGAATAGTACCAATTTTTTAAAACTTTATCAAATATCAGTCATTGTCTAAAAGATGAGTGGCAATAAGTATAATTATAATATAGTGAAGGATTAGAAATAATGTATTTCTTTGGGTCTTGGTAAATAAATATAAACATTATAGATTGAGAATGATCAATATTATATGCAAACTTTTGTCATCTTCATTCATCTTGATAATTAATACAATGGGGGCGCCATTAACTATAATAAGTAATCATTATGAAGGGTACATAATTATTGAAGTGGTTGAAAAATGCACTATTTTGTAAAAGAACTTCCTTTGCAAATTATAGAAGCCAAAATTACTCATTACCAAAACCATACATACAACTTTGTACACTCGCTATTTATAACGGTCTTATATGGGAAAACTACAAACATTTGTACGATAAGGTTGTTAATATAACTAAAGTTATATTCTTGCCATCAAATATGATGAAAATACAAATTAATAGACTAATCGTTCAAAATGAACTAATAGAAATATTTAAAACAAAGATGAATACTTATGAAGGGTACATCAATGAAGTCACTTGAATGCACTATTTTCTTTCTTTTACTTGCACACAAATGATCAAATACAAAAGTGTTGGGATGGTTGTACAATTAGAGGTTTTTCACTCTCAAACTCCCATATTGTATTTACATGTCCATGGCTAGCTAAAGTATCTAGATTGTAATAAATTGATATAAGTACAATACAAATGATCTAATAGATTATATAATTAAGATATTAAAATGGAAATTCTAAGAAACTAGTGAAGAAGAGCTATCATTCATCTCCATTGAAGTTAGTAAAAGCATAAATGTCTCAAACCAACAGTGATTTTCTATGAGGAAAAATTGAAGTGAGCCACAAATAAGAATGTAAGAATATATAGAAAATCAAAAGAATGCCAAAATAAGCAAAGAGTCAACATGAAACAAAAAATAATAGAGAAATGTTAGGAAAAAAATGTAAGTTAAAAAGGTCTAGGAATTATCCTAACATTGATGTGAGCATAGAGATTTTGACACTAGATTTAGTGAATGTAATGTCCCAAATGCCACCTTTAGTTGTAGATTCTTGTGGGATGAGTATGTAAGAAAAAAACATTTGAATGATTTACATGTTCCCATGAGCATTCAATATCAAATAGTTGAAAAGAAAAGTGTCATATATGGAATGGATGGTTGAGCAAGCTAACAAGCTGGAATCTTGATCATTGTCTTTAATTCTACAAAATCTAACATTTTTAGCAATTCAAACATATTTATTTTATAATTTAGGATCTTACAATTATATTTTGAAATCCTTCTAACTCCCTTTCAAAATTTTATGTTTATTTGTGAGCTTAAATGTTTGTAGATTCAAGAAAATAGAAAATCACATCTTGCATAGTTCTAAACCTTAAATTTTTACTTTTACATAGATAATGACAAATTCTGTGGTACGAGGCTATAAGGGTTGAATATTTAGAACCATACAAATATTTAAACACTCAAGTTGGTTAAGAAATTCTATGAGACAACATTGTATTCAAGTGGTCCCATTCAAATTGTGACAAGATTTATCTTTTTTTGGGTTAGTGTGGTCCTTTAGTAGACTTTGAATTATATGGGCGGAGGACCCAGAGGATCGAGAGAAGTGGGGGATTATTTCTTCTCTAGTCGGGTTGATGATTTTTATTTTTGAACTCTTATACCAATTTAATATTATTTCCACATAATATCCAAGAAAAAATCTTATAAACCAATCATCACCTTAAGAAATACAACATTATCTATTGCAAAAAATTTAGAAAACTAGATTAATCTTCAATATCTTGTCCACAAAATACTCAACCATGGAAATTTTAAAAGTTATAATAAACTATGCATAAAGTATACCTTTATTTAGATATATAGAGTTAATACTACATGACATTATTAGTATTAAAATAATATTGTTCAAAATAGCAAGATACTTCAAATATTATACATTTAGACAACAATCAAATATATAAACAAAAAATATAATCTCTTAAAATAATTAATATTATATAAATATATCAGAATATTTATAATATGAATTGGTGACACTTAAGCACTACATATTTAGAAAACAACCAAATTTATAATCATAAGTTTTTTCTCTTTAAAAAAATTAATATTATATAGATATATAAAAAATTAATAAAGAATTGTTACGTTATGTTGTTATTATTCTTACTATTAAATTTCAAATTCCACTCATATGTTAAATGTTTAATATTAATATTAAATGTTGAAAAGGACAAATCATGTTCATGTATTTGTAACTTACCTTTAGAAAACGAGTTAATAAAAAATTGCCCTTGTACTCTCTTATGCGATTTTTTATCCTGCTGATAGCACGCAGAATGTGATTCTCAAAGTCGATAAAAAAAACATCTAACAAGATCAATCCAAAAGCTCTTACAGATTATACTTAGTTATATATTTTTTCTAAAATAGTAAATGACTATTAATTTTATCAACTAGCAGTAAATAGTCTTATAAGAATGGAAATCTACAGGGCTTTGTATACGTCTGTTTGGCTTCACACAAGCAAGTCGATATGCCTCAGAGAACTCTGCCAAGCTCCCGATAGCGTAATAGAGATTAAGAGATCCCACGATCTGGGATTTTATTAGATCCAGAAAAAAATAGAGTTGGAAGAGGGAGTGATTAGGAAAATCAAGTAAAATGGATTCAATGAGGGTACTGGGAAGCAATAAATTATTATTAGAGAAGAATGTTCAAATGGTTAGCCATAGATCTATTTCCCGTAATTTAGGTATGCCAGTCATAGCGATTAGCAGAAGAAACCAGACGGATTTTTGTTATTTCCCTTCACTTCGCAGCACTTCCTCTTTAATCACATTGCAGACATCTAGGAGAGTAGCTGCGAAATCTACTTCCATAACTAGAAGTGGTGAGACTAAAACTGTGCCCACAGAAGAGCGCGTCAAGGAATATGAAATCAATGGTGAAGTAGTACTGCAGAAGGTGGCCTTTCTCAACCTTACAGACTACTCTGCAACTGTGGCCGACGAAATTTCTGAGCTGATGGGGAAAAGAGTTTCTCTTGAGCTTGTGAGCAGCGACCAAATTGATCCCGGTATTATATACACTGCAAAACTTATAATAAAACAATTGATTTATATTTGTCTTGAATGGATTCTCCTGACCTAATTTCACTCATCTGCATTTAATACTACTTTCTCGTTTCACCTTCTACTGTTGTGCTATTGAATCAGTTTTAAAATATGGTATATCAGTTATTTTCAGGGCATGAAAACTCAATATAAAGTTAATTCATTGATGTGTGTGATGTTTGGTATGTAGAAACGGGATTAGGGAAAACGGTTGGGCAGCCTTCTAATTTGAAGTGGAATCCATGGGACGGACCCATTTCGAGTGAGACAAGCTGCACGATTACTTTTAAATGGAACTCTGGGCTTGGTTTTCCCGGTGCATTTGTCATAAAAAATATGCACAGCCGAGAGTTCTTTCTGAAATCACTCACCATATCCATCCCAGGCCAGGGGAAGGTTCGTTTTGAATGTAATTCATGGATAACCTCTTCTCCGCTCAACCCTAATGCCCGTGTTTTCTTCGCCAATAAGGTTTGATATCATTAGCAAGTCCTGTTCAATGCTTTAAATATTTGTTATCCATTCGCATAGGACTGACATACATGTGTTTTAACAGAGCTTTCTTCCAGAGGAAACGCCAGTGGGTTTGAGGAAATTCAGGGAATTAGATTTGATATCCCTGCGAGGAGACGGAACCGGAGAAAGGAAGGTTTCGGATCTCGTATATGATTATGATGTCTACAATGATATTGGCGAGCCAGACAAAGGCCTAAAGAAGGAAGTTTTGGGGGGATCGCAGGAATTTCCTTATCCTAGAAGATGCAGAACAGGTCGACCACGAGTTAAAAACGGTAAGGATTTTACATTACTAGAAGGCCCATTCAGATTTATATTTCGGAGCAAATTAGACTTAGTAACCCAGATTAGGAATTAGGGAAATACCCGAATTCGAAAATGTTGCCTGTAGGTTAGATCAATTGAGAAATACCCAAATTTGAATATGTTGCCAGTAGCTTAGATCGAATTAGACCTAATTATGAAATAATCTCGACAATACAAGCAGCGTAAGTTTCCGATTGAATTCTGATATGTTTTTTGGTTTGGTAGCACCGGAGTTCGAGACCCGTACAAGCTCGAATTTTATTCCACCGGACGAAAGGTTTCCTTACACAGACTTCTCAGATTTTGGAGCCCACATAATCACGGCAGTTGCTAACGCCATAATCCCCACTCTCTCTAATCTCTTCGACTACGCCTTCGAATCCTTCGAAGAAGTCAGTGAACTTTACAAACGGGGATTGGAAAGCGCCGCCAATTCTCGCAGGAAACTCCGTCGAGTTAATAACTTATTCCTTTTTATCCAGGGACTCTACGAGGACCTGATGAATGACGTCCAGCTCATAAGTTTCAGTCGCCCACAAGTTGTCGAAGGTGAAATTAAACATAAGGGATTTAGTTCTAATTTTGATCAAATAATCCAACTAACCATGACTAATGTTTTGTGCTACTACAGCTGATGAACTCGCATGGAGAAGCGACGAGGAGTTCGCACGACAAACACTTGCAGGCATAAATCCACTGGTGATCCAATGCCTAGAGGTACAAACCCAAATTCTCAAAAGTCCAAATCTCTTACTTTCTATTCTTCTTTCGTATCTCAAATATCATATGATTTGCTGTTTTTTGGACAGAAATTTCCTCCTTCCAGCAGTCTAGATGAAAACATGTACGGCCCACAGAAGAGCTCCATCACAGCCCAACACATAGAAAAGAACCTTGAAGGCCTTTCTCTCGATCAAGTAATTTCTGTCCTCAAAAAAAGTGATCTTGTTGTATTTGTCTTATAATGATATAATGCAATATAATGTAAAAATTACAACAGGCCACTTCATTGAAAAGGTTGTTTATTGTGGACTACTATGATGCTTATATGCCCTACATCGAGCGCATCAATAAGCTTGCTGAAGATGTCAAAGCATATGCAAGCCGCACAGTTTTTTTCCTCACCAGAGAAGGAACATTAAAGCCGGTGGCCATAGAGTTGTGTTTGCCGCCAAGTGATGAAAAAGAGGCTGTACGAAAGGTCTTTACACCAGAAAAATATGGGACGGAAAAAGGAGCGGTGTGGCAGCTGGCCAAAGCCCATGCTAGGGTCAACGATGCAGGTTACCATCAGCTCGTTAGCCACTGGTATGGTCTCAACCATGTCCCTTCATTAAACATCTCAGAGTCTAATTAGATTTTGGTAGAACTACCAGGGATTAGAAAAATGGTGTAGACCTCGTCAGAAAATCATTTGTTTCAACTTAGGCAAACTTCTGTTTTGTAATTGACTGCAGGCTCAGAACTCATTGCATCGCAGAGCCTTTCATTATAGCAACACACAGACAACTAAGCAAAATGCACCCAGTGTACAAACTATTGATACCCCATTTCCTCGATACCATGGACATCAATCAAGCTGCCCGCCAGAGCTTGATAAATGCAAATGGAATTATAGAACAAGGCTTTACTCCAGGTAAATATAGCATGGAAATTTCATCTAAAGCGTACAAACAGTGGAAGTTCAATGAGCAAGGATTGGAGTCGGACCTACTTAAGAGGTAAGTGATAAACAAATCTCATTTCTCACTGCAAGTTTTATCATTGCCTGATTAAATATTAAAGGCTTTTTAAATTGAGTCTTTAATCTGCCATGTGCCGTTTAGGGGAATGGTAGTCAGGGATCCAGAAGGGCCAAATGGTCTGAAGCTTGTGATTGAGGACTATCCATATGTTGTTGACGGCATTGAAGTATGGTTTGCCCTAAAGCAATGGGTTTCAGACTACTTCTCTGTGTATTATAAGGATAATGTGTCAATTCAAAAGGACAAAGAATTGCAGGCTTGGTGGGATGAAATAGTAAATGTGGGGCATGGAGACCTTAAGGACGATCCGAGCAGATGGTACAAGATGGATTCTTTGAATGAAGCAGTGGAAATAGTGACAACTATAATCTGGACTGCATCTGCTCACCATGCCGCAGTAAACTTTGGGCAGTACTCGTACGGAGGATACATGCCCAATTTGCCCACCATGAGCAGGCGCTTAATTCCAGAAAAAGGAACAGCTGAATATGACGAACTCCTCAAGAACCCAGATGCATATTTCCTCAAGACTGTGTCTACTCCAACGCAGGCAACCATTATCATGGCTGTTTTGGAGATTTTGTCAAAGCATGCAAAACACGAGGTATACGTGGGACAGTTGCAGGGGTCTACTATGGATAGAGTAGATGATCCAAGAGTGGCAGACGCATTCGCGAAATTTTCAGCAAACATGACCAGAATTGAGAAGAATATAATCGAGAGGAACAATAACTGTGAAGTTTATAAGAACAGGACTGGACCTGCTAAAGTTCCTTATACCTTACTCTACCCTGACACTACAGATTTGTCGAAATCAGGCGGTCTAACAGGCCGTGGAGTGCCCAATAGCATTTCCATCTAATTGAATAAAATCATTTAGTAGATTATCACCCATGATCGGATCCACTGCCATTTTCCTTCAAGTTGAAAAGAGCATGGCCATTGTGGTGAATAACAATCATGTGGTTGCTTATAATGTAGCCAGTGCGTGCATTGTTTCTAGTGTAATAGAGTGGAGCATGGGTGCTTTGGAGTGGACATTTTTCTATTTTGGTTTCGAAATAAATTGCGCCTTAAAATGATTGGAATGTGAAACTATGTGATATTCATATTTATTTAGCATCATACAAGTTTTTTTATGATAACAAGAAAAATAATTAAAAATGAATGAATATGTTTAACTGACTAAAATGGCTTTGGAGTAAAAACTTGATGTATAAAGGAGTTGAACGATGGTAAATGATTTGTATATAAACAACATCTGTGACTTATAATTATTAAAAATTTATGAATAAATAAGAAAGAGTATTTTCATTAAGTAAATTGGGAAAGGGTTTAAATTATCTAAAAATATCAAGTTTGAGAGTGGTTTGAATGAAGTTTACAAGTAGTAAACTCAACTAGCAAAATCAAACAAACTAAATTCTAAAAAGTTTCAATAATGAAAAAGATCAACAACTAAAATATTGACAAGAGAAACTAGATGGAGAAGAGATTAATATCCCTCCACTCCTCACTCTCAAGGAATGAATCCTCTATAGATATCCACAAAATTGAAGTTGAAGCACTACAATGCTCTTTGGTGAGTTATCTGCCATCTCCTTTTTGGTTTCCTATATTCAAGCTCCTCATGAAGAATGTTGTAGTGAGTAGTTATTTTATTTTTTTATGAAGATTGCCTTTTTTTGTTTCTAATTGAATTTAGATTTTTGTATTATAAAAAATATAGAATTAATACATAATTTTTTTTAAAAATTAATTTAATTTATATGTATTGGAATCTATGTATATATAATGTTCAATTTTCCTCAATAAATTAAGTTTGTTTACTTGTTATTTATTGCAATTGTAGATTTAAATTTTTGTATTATTTATTCTTTAATCATATAATTAATGTATTTCATTTTCTTTTTAAAGGTGATAAATTACAATATTAGATATTAGGTTTGATTCATAATCTTTTATCTAAATATCCTATAACATAATTCTCTATAAGACCTTAATTCTCAATATTTTCTAAATATGTATTGAACACATTGAAATAATAATTTTTAATATGTTATTCAAAAACTGTAAACTAAGGGTGAGTGAGTAGCTGAGTTGGTGTGAAGGTGAGTCGTGAGGTGTAGTGTTAGGCTAATGATCCCGGTGCTACGCATCAACTCCGGTTCGAGTCACACTAGGTTTACCACAAACCCTTAAGGGTGAGTGAGTAGCCGAGTTGGTGTGAAGGCGAGTCGTGAGGCGTAGTGTTAGGCTAATGATCCCGGTGCTACACATCAACTCCAGTTCGAGTCACACTAGGTTTACCACAAACCCTTTTAAGGGTGAGTGAGTAGCCGAGTTGGTGTGAAGGCGAGTCGTGAGGCGTAGTGTTAGGCTAATGATCCCGGTGCTACGCGTCAACTCCGGTTCGAGTCACACTAGGTTTACCACAAACCCTTTTAAGGGTGAGCGAGTAGCCGAGTTGGTGTGAAGGCGACTCGTGAGGCGTAGTGTTAGGCTAATGATCTCGGTGCTACGCATCAACTCCGGTTCGAGTCACACTAGGTTTACCACAAACCCTTTAGCCAATAGTGGCATGTTGTGATGGTTAAGTTGTTAAGTTGTTATCCTTGCCATCAAGGTTCAAATCCAATGGGGATGAGGTCCCCCGTTTGTGGCCTCACTGGTTCATAGCTCCAGGTCAAAGCGTTTACCCCTCTCTTAACAAAAAACTGTAAACTAATGAAATTGATACATGTCAATCTCAATAAGCATAAAATATGATCTCTAAAACTAAAATTCAAATTCAAATTAATATTTTCAAATCCATATATTGATACAACTTGACAAGGTGATCAAATCATGTGAAAGAAGACTCCATTCAAAACAATAAAAACAAAGTTATACTACTCATTAATATAGGACAACTTCTAAAATAATTTCTATATTCTAGTAAATATAAACCTAACCCTCCAACCATTATTGTATATAAGTGCCTACTCTCCTTTACTCCTTCATAAATGAAAGATATACTCAATAGAATATTTTTAGTTATATTTTTGGATTGGATTGTGTAAGTTTTTTTAACATAAACATTATGATGGATCACAGAGTGTGATCCAAAACATTGATGCAAAAAAAAATTACACAGTCGAATATAGAAATATAACTAAACACATTTCAAATCGATTGTGGAAATTTGATGATGTCA
The DNA here is from genome assembly GCA_028749045.1 of Cupressus sempervirens. Classification (NCBI taxonomy): domain Eukaryota; kingdom Viridiplantae; phylum Streptophyta; class Pinopsida; order Cupressales; family Cupressaceae; genus Cupressus; species Cupressus sempervirens. Next base: position 210,261,445 of record CM053783.1, read on the forward strand.
ATGGAATGTTACTTAAAGAATTTGTTCTTTTAGGAAAAAAAGGCATTCCATGTTATTGTTCTTTTCCCTGATAAACTAAAATAGTGCATGATCTAACCTATCATAACAAGCCTATTAACTTTATACGCATTATTAGTGATCTAAAAGGTAAGAAGATCCCCCAACATCAACTTTTTAAAATAGCCACAGCTCTCTCAACAACTTTTGTAGCTAATTTGATTCATGAAATTGCAATTGAGGAAGGAGTTTCTATAATGGAAATTCTTCACCTGGATGATAAAATGTCTATTAATCAATCTAATTGTCCAAATGGGACTCAACTGGTGAATGTGGATAATCTCCTAGATCCCAATGAAGTACAGGAAGGAACATCTAATTCCCTATATCCAAAATCATTTGACAATTGTCAAATGAATGCTCTCATCCAACCTAAATTGTTAGCATCTTCTAATCTTGAAGTAGCCCATCACTTGAATGATATAAATCAATTGGAGCTTCCTTTAGATTATTGCCAGATCAATGAGTGTGTAGAATCTCAAATGAGGACGGCTAATCCATCTAAAGAAGACCACATTTTGAATGAATTTAATGATGCAGATGTGATGAATCTGACTAATCAAGAATCAGAAAGCTCTCAACAAAATGGCAATAACACAGATAGAGGGTATTTTGACTTCTCAATTCATTTGTCATTAGATCAATCCCCTACTATCACTACAGTGAGGAAGACTCCAAAAAAGAGAGGTAGAAAGCCAAAATTTGCAAAGATGCTACTGGAACTGGATGCTGGTATTCAATCCACTCTTGATGATAAGTTTTTATTAGTCAAAAGATTGACAAGGAGAACGAGAGGTTCTCCTTGTCAGCAATGAAAATCATTATGTGGAATGTGAGAGGTATCAATGCCTTTGACAAAAGAGGTAGGATCAAGCAGTTGCTTGATTCTACAAAAGGAGATATTATTCTTCTTCAAGAAACTAAATTATCAGAGCAAGTTTTTGATAAGACATTGGCTAAATGGACTAATTGGCTTTCAGTTCATGCAGAGGGGCATGGGGCCTCTGGGGGTTTAGCAATTTTATGGAATGCTAAAAGTATTCATGGAATTCTTATTGGGCAAGATTCCAATTGGCAGTTGCTAAAAGTTGAACACTTTGATTTGAAATTCCTTATCTTCAACATATATGGTCCCACATCTACAAACGATAAGAGGAACATTTGGGCTGTACTGACGAATCTTATTCAGCAAGAAAGAGAAATGAAATTTTATATTGGGTGGGGATTTCAATGCATTACTATCAATGTCTGAAAAGAAAGGAGGAATTTGTCCACCCATTAGAACTATCCAAGATTTTTCTTCGTTTGTAGAAGATAATAACTTAAGTGACATTTTTCCTGACAATGGATTATACACATGGACTAATCGACGTATTGGTTTTTTAGAAATTGCTGAGAGACTAGATAGGTTCTTGTTTTCACAATCATGGAAGCTATTGAGTTATAGTTTTAAATATGAAATCTTACCTTTTGCTGGGTGATCCCACAATAATGGGTTCCACTTTTTGACCAATTTTGACACTGAAATCAATATTTTTGGAACAAACATCACGTTCACATGACTATATCTCCAAAACTATAAATAATTTCAAGATGACATACACTAGTGATTTTCAGTACTTTGTTCCTACTTTGTAACCATATTTTTTAATCTAAAAAAAAAATTATTTATGTCAATTTTTTTTATCTCCTCAAAAAAGTGGTACATAATAAAATTCAATATTTTAAAAAGTGACAGTCCGTTTGACACACATAAATTTTTTTCTAGAAATGATAATGGAGTAATTATTTCGGCGTTGGATTTGTAACATCAATATCTAGTGTCTGCATTTGGTTTGATATATTTTTGATGAATATTGTATAGTTTATGAAGTTTTGAAGTGACATGAACCGTAATTCAGACATATGTTCCGTTTGACACAGATAATTTGAAGTCAATTTATCATAAACCATTTTTTTTTTTGAATAGAAATGCATCTCAATAAGCCAGTGCCTCCATATTTTTCAAAAAAAATTTGACCTAATTTACTAATTTTCTCAAGGTGTCAAAGTCGATTGATGTTCAATCGGTAATGAACCTATAATGAGTTAAACTCATATTTGAAAGTCTTAATGATTAAATTATGTAATAAAATTATAGTCATTAGAAAGCTTGCTCTGAGCATCACATTTTCAAATTTTTTATTTTACAGTAGGAGATCATTCTTCTACAATTATGGCAGTCAAAAGAGCAAAAAAAAAGAAAAAAGAAAAAAAGGTTAAAATTTTTGTGATTTTGCATGTTCGTGTGAACATGGCATTCGCACAAACACGTTTACCATGTTCACGTGAACGTATTTTCGCACGAACATACAAATCATGTTTGCGCGAATATATCAGATCATTTTCCAGTCTAGTTATTAATATCAAAGAACAATATATCACAATGTCTTAATCAGGTTAGCTCTTTTAAGTTTGAACACATGTGGTTCAGGCATCCTAATTTTATTATGCTTTTAAAACATTGGTGGATTAATGCTCCAACTTTTAGGGATCCTAAGATGCTTCAGTTCTCTAAAAAGCTTCGTTACATGAAAGGGATGATCAAGTAGTGGAATGCAAAGGTTTTTAAAAATGTGTTCAAGCAAAAACAAGATGTCTCAGAAAAAATTGAGAAGGTAAATTCAATCATCATTCAAAAAGGTCTTAGTCCAGATTTATATCATGAGCAAAAATCCTTGAAAGAAGAATGGGAGGAGCTTTGCAATAGGGAGGAGATTTATTGGAGACAAAAGTCTCGTGAACTATGGTTAAGAGATGGCGATAAGAGCAAAATTTTTTTTCATGAAACTGCTAGAGTTAAAAGGGTAGTTAACACTATTTTTTCAATTAAGCACTCAGTATCTGGTCATCTTATAGAAGATGACAATGGTATTAAGGAGGAAGGTGTTCATTTTTTTTCAAATCTCTTGGCTCCCCCTCATTTGGATCCTATTGATGAAAATCTGATTACTAATTTTATTATTTGTATTCTCCCTCCTATTACAACAGATCATAATAGGATGTTGCTTGCCCCTTTCACAGTGGAAGAAATTTAAAAAGTGGTATCTTCATTCTCACCTAACAAAGCCCCAGGTCCTGATCGATTTACAACTATTTTTTATCAAAAATGCTGAGATTTTATTGGTTCTGATTTATTAGTAGTGGTTGAAGAGTCAAGAAGGAATGCCAAGATGATCAAGAGCTTCAATTCAACTAATATTGCTATTATTCCAAAAGTTAAGCAACCAACTTCTTTTGCTGAATTTAGGCCTATCTCTTTATACAACATGGTTTATAAATTTATTACTAAAGCTATATACATGAGGTTGCAGCAATTTATTCCTCATATCATTTCTTTAGATCAAGGTGGTTTTGTCCCAGGAAGAGAAACATGGAAAGGCGCTATTGTTGCACATGAGACTCTTCATTCTATCAATTCTCATCAGTTATCTAGTTTTGTGGTCAAGCTTGACATGATGAAGGCTTATGATAGGGTAAGATGGTCATTCCTCTTTAAAGTTATTTCCAAATTTGGTTTTTCAAATAAGTCGTGCAGATGGATAAAAAATTGTATTTTTGGTGCCTGGTTTTCAGTCTTTATTAATGGAGAGTCAATTGGTTTTTTCCCCTCTTCTCAAGGGATTCGTCAGGGTGATCCACTATCTCCAATTTTATTTATTCTTATGGCTGATGCTTTCAGCAGATTCATCAATAGATCTTCACAATTGGGCTTATGGCAAGGAATTTTGATTCCTCGTACATCTATTACTGTTACCCACTCCCTATTTGTTGATGATACTCTTCTTTTTGGTATGTCAAATGTCAAGGAAGCTAACCATATTAAATATGCCTTAGATCTATATTCAGAAGTTTTTTGTCAAAGAATCAATGCCCACAAGTCCAAAATTTTCATTTTCAACACTAATGATGTAGTGGCTCAGAGGATTTCTTCAACTTTGGTTTTCCCGGTGGATCACCTCCCATCCATTTATCTTGGAATTTCTTTTTTTATGGGAGCATATAAGAAAACTTTTTGTCTTCCTATCATTGACAGAATTAGGGCTAGGGTCTCTGCTTGGAAAGATGGATGGTTATCTTTGTCAGGCCGTATTTTGTTAGTTAAAGTTGTCCTAACAGCTATCCCAAACTATTATTTGTCAATTCTCAATGCTCCCTCTTCTATAATCTTGCAAATTCAAAATATTATCAGAGACTTTATATGGAAAGGAAATTTGTCAGATAATAAGAAACTTCCTCTTGTTTCTTTGCTTGAAATGTCTCATGATAAGGCATCTGGGGGTGTGGGGTTGCATGATATTGCTACTAGAAATAAGGCTTTTGGGGGCAAGCTTGTGTGGCAAATGTATACAAAATCTCATGCAAAATGGTGTTCAATCATGCAAGAAAAATACTTAGATTCCTCAAGTCCTTCCAGAATTTTTACTGTGTCTAATCCTCCTTTAGGTTCAGCCATATGGAATTTTATGATGTCTTCAAAGGATATTGTTTGTAATTATGTTACTTGGGAAATTCATAGTGGAGAGAAAGTAAAGTTTTGGGAAGACTCGTGAAATGGATTTCCCCCTCTATGCAAACAAGAAAAGTTGGATGAAGCACGCCATGTCCTAAAAGTTGAGTGGGGATCCTCTATTTGGGACTATGTTTTGGCTATTGAAATTCATTCAAGAAGGGTTCTCTAGAAAGAACCTCCAACACATCTTCTTAGTCAATCAAGTCTCCTTTCCTTGAAGGACTCTCTTGCTGAACGAATTATTTTTCTTTCTAATAGGGAAGATATAGTTATATGGGCCCCAGCCAAAGGTGGTAATTACTCAATCAAGGAAGGTTATTATGGTCTTCGACAAGCATATAATTCAAGCAGGAAGTGTAGAGCTTTTTCCTTTTGTTGGAATTCCACTGTGTTGCCTAAGGCTGGATGTTTTACTTGGCTAGCCCTTAGAAAAAGAATACTCACTAGTGAACGATTGTCCAAGCTAGGTATTGCTGAATCTTCTTCTCCAGTGTCCCTTTTCTTATCAGTGTTGGGCTTTTGTGTTGAAAAAGCTTCAAATGTCTTTACCTCTACCAAATAGTCTGTGGGACCTATTTCAATCTTGGCCAGTTCTATTTTCAAGATCTCTATTTGCTAGTTTTTGGAAGTGCATCCCAGCTACTGTGGTGTGGGCCATCTGGTGGGAACGTAACAAGATCTTTTTTTGCAATGAAAAATCAAACCTAGAATCTGTTCTAGATGGCATTGAGAATGCAATTTCAGAAAGAGTAAATGCAAATATGTTCAATTTTATGAATAATATTTCAGTTTCTACTTGGGATTATCTTCTTCTAAAATTTTGGAAACAAATTAAGTTACCTCCAAGTTTCTTTGCAAACTAGAATTCTAATCATCTATCTAATCGAATTCATGTAAAATGGTCTCCCCCCTCTAGAAATTTTCTAAAGTTAAATTTTGATGGTTGCTCTCATGGGAACCCTGGTAAGTCAGGATTGGGTGCTTGTATTAGAAATTGGCAAGGTGAAGTAGTTGCAATCAAACCAGATGTTTTACCAGTTGGTACTAGCAACCTTGCAGAAGCCCAAGCTCTATTGGCAGGTCTAATTTTGGCAAAGAGATGTAATGTTTCCACCATCCATATTGAAGGTGACTCTTAGGTAATTATAAATTCTTGTTTATCATGATCTTCACATACCTGGAAACTAGCCTATATCCTTCAACAATGCTGGGATTTAATTGATTCTTTTCAAGCTACTTGTTTCTCTCACACTTTGAGGGAGGGCAATAAATTAGCTGATTTTCTAGCTAATCTTGGTTGTGAAGGCTCCATATTTGAATCTTGCCATTCAGAGGTTATTTTTTCAAAATTCCCATGCTTAGCAGAGTGCCATATTTGGGACAAAAAGCAGATGAATGAAGCTTAATAGATTAGCTTGCACATTCTTTGTGCATGATTCACAAATGCTCCAATTAGATTGGAGGTTTAAAGTTCTCTTGATTTTAGTTAAATCTTTCAGAAGGAGAGGTTTATTGGCATAATTGGACCCTGATCATTGTTTAGTATTGATATATATCATATTTTGGGTACTCTTTCTTAGTGCAAAGAAATTGTATTTTGTCGTAGGTATGCCTGGTATGACATATCAACTTTTAACACTTTTGTATTTCGGCAATGATTCAGAGTTTTCTTGCTAGTTCTTTCTCTGATGAGCCCTTGAACTAGTTTATTAATAAATATATTATATAAGTGCTATGTCACTTTTTGTTTAAAAAAAAAAAAAATATTAAATATATAAAAATTATACTCTTTCAAAAGTTAATAATAAAAACTAAAACTTGGGAAGAAAAATATTTCGATGAATTCATCTAATCCTCCAAAATATACTATTAAAGTGAATTCATCTAATCCTCCAAAAGCTACTATTAAAGTTAATTTTTTCAGCATTTTGTTAGATGTGAAGGACACTCCATTGTTTGTATGATTTAAGAGTAGAGAAATTTTATCAAAGTGGGGTTGATTTAAGAGGATTTGATCTAACCTTCTTCAATTAGTTCCTTCAAATTGGATAATAAAGCTACCTATTAGTGTCACATTAGTTCCTAATAATTAATTGAGAAAATTAAAATAGGTTAATTTTGAATTATAGATTGTTGAAAATGGTTCCAAATAGTATCAAACATAGTTCCTCACATAAATTTTTATATCAAGAAATGTTGTTCTATTAGTAAAAAATGGAGAGCAGAGTAGGAGTCGAAGGGAGAATGTGTGCCAATGTCTTTGGAGTCAAAGGAGAGGAGGATGATAGTGATAGAGATGGAGATATAGATCTAGTGGATTGGTCTATGTTCCACTATTGGGAGGATAATTTGCATCTCCTTTCTCTTTTCTTCTTCTAGTTCAAGAGCTTTTACTTGAAGTTGGACACAATTTTTCTTGATTGTTTGGACTTGCTTTGTGGTGGGTTATTGGTGGGTCATTTTTTGGCTCCTAGTTTTAGATTCTTATAACTAAAGGTTTTTTGGTTTAAATTTTATTTCTCTAGTTTCTTACCTTATTTTTATTTCTTTTCATTCAAAGTGGGTTCCCTTCTTTTTCCAGTTGTAGGCTTTCTTTGTTTCCTTTTCATCATTTTCAAGTATTGGGTCTGGTCTCTTCTTCAATTAGCTTGAGGTTTTCCTTGGTTCAAAGTGTTGGTATTTCTCTTGCTTCAATATTTACTTGGACGAGGTCATTTCTTCTCACTCCCTCTTTGGGTATGAGGCAATTTTTGGTTACAATTTTCTTTGTTTTCAATATGATTCTCTTCTTTTTTTCAGTTGGAGGCTTTTCTATTTGTTAAATTATTTCTGTGAATTAGATGGTGAACTTTGTGGGGAGGGAGGGGGGTCTTTCTGTCTCTTCTTTTATGTTCTTTGTGTGGGTCTAGAGGTTGTAGTTGTGTGCTTGCTTAGGGTTGAATTCTTTTTTCTCCTATTTCTTTGAAGCTCCTCTATTGCCCTCACCAAAACTCTCTATTGGTAAGTGTTGGTGGATTGGAAGGATCATTATCCCTCTACTCTTAGAAAGGCCCTATCTCTTCTATTCTCTTTTTTTGAGGGTTTCTTTAGTGCAGTGGTGATGTGTTTGTGGCATCAATCTATGATTGGCTTCCACTCTTAGTGTTTTCCTTACAGAGTTGGGGTTTCCTTGTTGCCCTTTCTTAGTGAGATTATATGGTGCAATAATGTCTGGTGGTCTTGTTACTATTTTATAAAGGGTGTGTTCCTACTCCTATGGTTCCTTCCTTGTATGACTCTTATAGAAGAGGAGTCAGATCTTATTGTGGTGGGTTCTCTTATATTGGTTTTTCTTAGAATGCCTTATGCATAGAGCTGATCTATTATATGAAAATATAACAAATATTAGTTTGAGGTCCTTAAAATAGCTCTAATGCATAGAGCTCTAAAGACTTTATCAAAATAAATAGAGATATAATAAAAAAAGCATTCAAATCCTATTCACATTTATTTAATACCAAAAGGAACTAAAATTTTGAAAAATGTTTATCAAAATAAAAAGTGTGATGGTAAATCTAATGAAAATTTTAATTTAATCATTTTTCTAGTAACCTATTTTAACCTTAAGTTGAGAGACAAAATAAATCATGTGAGACTATACATGTCGAAATATATATAATAGAAAGAAATAAGACATGAGAGTTGACTAATCATTTTTGAGTGATTAGAGTTAATATAATATAATTATAGGATTTAGTGAAATACAAAAGAAATAATAGAAATAAATAAAATAAGTTTAATTGTTAAGAGATATAAAACATGCCTTATAAGAGAATATGATGAGACCTATGCTTTAGTTGTAAAGATTGATGTTTTCTTCATAGTCTTAGCAATATGAAAGTTGTATCTAATTGATGTATTTCTTTCCTAAATAGAGTTACTAAAGTAAGGTTTTTTGAATATGCATCTAGTTGTGAAGTTTCAATATGGAAAAATAAAATCTATAGACTAAAGAAATCTTGTTATCGATACCAACAAAGAATTTAAGACATGGTATAGTAGGATTAACTCATTTTATAGGAAATCTCTAAATAGAAAAAGTGACAGTGAGCACAACCTCTACAACAAGGGAAGGGATGGTAAGAATTTAATTACTTTCTTCTATGTAAACTATTTAAAAAATTTGATAGATTTTGATTAAATTATAATTGATTTTAAAGAGTCAAGGTAAAGAGAGTTCAAAATTATAGAGATGTAGATGTGTTGAGGTATTTATTTGGTATGGAGGTAAATAAAATGATATAGAAATTTTTTATCTCTAGAAAAAGTATGTATCAACAATTTTGAAAAGGTTTAGAGTGAAAATAGAAAACAAATTACAACAATGCCAATAGGGGAGAAGACCTAGTAGCTTCCTAGGCTAACTTCACACACCTAGAACTCTTAAACCATCCATAAAATTTAGTGGATTTTTTTGTGTAACTTAGTAGGTGAGTGTAGAGCTTAATGTTAAGGTTTTAGCTTCTGGGTATTAAAGGATTTCTTTATAGGGATCACAGAGCACAAAGTGGTCAAAATGTGTTATTTTAGAATGTTTGTCTAGTAGCCACTATGTTCATGTACCAATAGTTGAACTCATTGAAAAATATGAGTACTTGTGGTAAAATGTCTTGCTTGTTTTAATGAAATGTTCTAACAGTGATGCACAAATTGGGTAATCACTAATAAAAAAAAGCTAAAAAATGATCAACTATTAGTACATGTCTTTTTATTTTTGGGGGTTCTTTTAAGAATAAAAATTGGGGAGTATCTATGACAAAACTATCACAGTATTGGATTCCTCTATTGGATACTAGGTCTCTTCCCCTATTCATAGTTTGTAGTGACAAGATATTACAATACTAATACAAATGTACTCATAATTAGAGAAAGGGAAATTATATTTGATAAACATTTGATGATTTCCATTAATGATATGATATAATTTATTATGTAGATTTAAACAGTTGATTTATAACTGAGAAGTTGTAACCATATTTGCTTATAGAAGTAATGAATGTATTAATGACAACATTCCCATTAACACCCCACCCCCTTTAAGGCTTACATAGAAAAATATGTTGAATACGTATTATTAGAACATGTTCTTCTAAAGTAGTGAATCTTGAACCAAGCAAGGCTCCATCAAGTTATCTTGTGACCCTTAACAAGGTATAGCTTCAAGTTGTGTTTTAAAATACAAAGCCTTAAATTATTCAACCATTATCCCTAAGAGATGCAATAGATATCTATAATTGTCTAGTGACCATAGAAGGGCACAGTTCTTAATCAAATACTCAAATTTCACTTGACAATAGTCCATATTGAGTACAATATCAAGTCTCAAACCAAAATTAAAAATCAAGTATCACAAAATATGTATTCTCTTCATATTTTTCAGATTAAAAGAATAAAACCTTCAAACATGCTTGTCACATAGAACATTATCTCCAAGTGAGAAGCTAACTTGTGATGATAGAAAGTCCTCCATCCTTTGATGTTTCCAATCTCTAGATTTGTGAAGGTTCAAAGCACAAAATTAGAATTGATGGGAGAATTATGAACAATTTCTCCATTATATGATGTATATGCATCTCCATTTCAAGAAAAATTGCCTTTTTCATCAAATTATTCTTTCTCTTTTCCTTTAAGAACATCACTAGCTCTAGTTCTACAAAGCCATGTTGTGTGGCCCTTTTTCTTATGATAATTTTTTTATTATATCTTTAATTGGTGTTTGCCCATCTTTTAGTACTTCATGAATATAATGCCTTGCCTATTAGATAATATTCTTGTATAACTTATTTTTTCCTCTTTTCTTATGCTAGAAGGGCTTAAATCATATCCTCTAAAGTTTTTCACATGATTTGACTCAGTGTTACAAAAAATTACTCTATTTGGAAGATAAGCTATTTAGCATAATGGCCTTGGCATCATCATCATCATCAATAGGAGCCTTAACTTCTACAAGTTTCCAAATGGGATGCCTTAGATTACTTATATGATTTGATATTGTGATACCATTCTCATTGAAAACACAATTTCTTAATTTCCAAACTAAATACATTCTTGCACAAACATGTTTGTTACACACCAATCAATATATGATTATAAAATTCAAAGGCATATATCTAATTATAAATATGTAAGAAAAAAATTCAATTTTTTTTGAGTATCTTATGTACACCAAAAACATACATGAATTTAAAAGAGATGAAAAAGAATTACATGCAATAGACGCTATTTTGTGGTCTATAATCTCTTTGGTGTTATATTTTTACTCATTAATCTTTTTGTTGTTATGTTCGCCAATTATGAACTTTTTCTAGATTACATATCATAAAAATAGACCTCATGCATTTCTTTCTCAGACACATTATTTATATATGATTAGTGAAAATAATTCTTGATATGAGTGGTAGGTGTAGGCTAATGCATTTCTTTCATGCATGACAATGTAAATTGCTCTATGTTTCCAATATTGGCTATTAAATAAAAATAGTCACTTATGTCAATTGATGCACAAATATCAAATGTACTAGGTGGATCTGATACAATAATATTGGAGAAAGAAAGAATATTATTTGATAAACATTTGATGATTTCCATAGGTCATTCAATAAAATATATAATGCAGATTTCAATAGTTAATTGATAATTGATAAGTGGTAGCAAGCAACTATTTATAGTAGTTATGAATGTGTATTAACACCAATACTCATAAGTTATGGATTAATGTGAACTACTACTCATGAAACATGAGTCAATGAATTTGACTAAAATACTTCATAGCTAAATCATGATAACAATATCACAATCTAAATCTATCCAAAATTACAATTGAAATTTAAATACATTTGTTAGTAAGTAAACTTATTATAATGTGTGCGCCAAGCTTAATTTATGAAGAAACCAAAAGATGTACATTTCTTAAAAAATGTTAATAGAAGGAACATATATGATATGTTATGTGCTAATAGAAACAGAGGTTTAGATTGGTCAAACACATAAGAAATAACTGGTCATGAAGTGTAGATGACAAAGGAGATCATATCAATATACATAGGGGAAAAGACCCAATAGCCACCTAGGATAATTTTGTGTACCTAAAATTCTTGAACCCTACATTGGATTTTATTGATAGTTTTGGTGTATCTCCATAGGTGAGTGAAGAGCTTAAAGCTTAGGTTTTCAATTTTGGGTATTTGCAGATCTCTCTGTAGGGATCATGTAGTACAACATGGTCAACAAGTTTCTTTTCAAAATATTCACCTGATACCCACTATGTTTATGCACCAAGAATCACTTACTCAAAAAACACAACTATTTGTGGTTAAATATCCTAGTAGAATTATGAAATACCCTAATAATAGAGCACAAATGGGTCAATCACCAACCAAAAAATTATAAAATGATCGAATATTAGTACATGTGTGATTGGTTATTAGTACACATGATACCCACTATGTTCATGCACCAATAATCACTTACTCAAAAAATACAAGTGTTTGAGGTTAAATGTCCTAGTAGTCTTTATGAAATATCGCAATAATGGTGCACAAATTACTCAATCATCAACCAAAAAATCTTTAAAATGATTGACTATTAGTAAAAATGTGATAGACTATTACCACATGTATTTTGAATTTTTTGAGCTATTTTTAGAATTTTAATTAAGAAATATCTATAATAAAAACTATCATTATTATTGAACTATTGTAGATACTAGGTCTCTTTTCCCCTATGTGTTAAACTTAGTATTGAAAACTTTCTCACCTTTAAAAAAAGAAACTAACCATTGCTTTATTAGTCTCACCTATTATTAGGAAGAGACTAAAGTTTTCGCCTGCTTCTTTCTAATTAATCTATGCTTGAAAAGTTGTGCCAAAAAATTTTAAGCTATGGTACTCTTAAATAATTTTATTAAAATACGAATTTCTATTTTTATTGCTATTTTATGATTGGTTTTCCTAAATGTGTTGGCAATGTAAGGAAACTCAGGTGTGGAAAATCCTTCCTACACTAATCCCTTAAGGAAAGTATTATTCGAGTTCCTATTAAATCCTTACAATTTCAGATTCAATATTATGTAAATAATGATATTGCAGTCAACTATGAATACAAAAAATAGACAGAGAAAGAAAACACATAAACACAAAGATATGCAAGTAGGGAAAAACCTTTCAGTAAAACAACCCCACCCCTCCAAAACTTGTAAAATTAATTATCTTCAACATAAAGGTTACAACACACTTGCAATGCAAGTTCTTTCAGGACATGGAAGACTAATCCAGTAGCAACCAACAATACACTTTCCACACTATCCTAAATGAAACCCTAAAAATGCTTATATCATGCACTTTCCATTTTAGGCCAACTTCCAAAGAACAACTATATTAGGGTTTTACCATTCCCTGGAAAAGTAGGAACCCAAAAAAATTTCCAAACCCTACACACTAGATGGAGACTCGAGTGTATAGTACTCAATGATCAATTTCCACGTGTCTTCACGTCTTTACCCATCATCAAATCTTCCAAAGATAGCTCTTATGCATAATAAGAATCCTTCATAACAATTTCAGTCATGATCTCCTTACACACAATTCAAGATGCCAACACATGCAAGTGGAGTGAGACATCAACATGCCAACTAGACATGTACACTCGCACTTAATTACATTATTTACAAAAAAAATAATAAGAATAGGAATTATCCAAGGTTGAGACACCTTAGTCCTAAGAAGCAATCTATTTAATTTTTAAGTTAAAAATTTGGGGAAAAAAATAGAAAAGTCCACCTATCTAAGGAGCACAAATAGATGGGATCATAACAATATTTCACATGACTGTATGCATGTTGTTATTATGTGACCTAATATAGGTGTCTTGACTTGATTTTTGTGGCATCATATTGATGGAGCTTGAAACTTTTATGCCATTAATGACTTTGTATCTTTACAATATTTATCACTCATCTCCTACAGAGTAATATGATGCAGATTTTTATAGTGAGAGAATATCTAGAGAAAAAAATCTAAATTGGCTAAGTGGATTTATCTTGTATAGAAAAGAGTTGGGCTCTGTATTGTATCTCTAAAAAGTTCTCCCTTTCCATGCTTGAATGAGTTATGATTTGTTCTTTCCTTTTGAAAACATGGCTACCTCTCTCTACCATCTATATTTTAGTAGGAATAGGAAAATGGGTTTTTTCAAAAAATATTGCTATCTCATGCTAAAGATTTTCACAAAATTGCATTTGTTGGATCTCAACATTTGTACATTTTTTAATTCCTAATCTTTTCCTCAACTTGATTTTTTTCCCAACAATCTAAGGGAGGATGTTCTTTTAATTTTTTATAATAAGTCATTCTCTCTTGCATGTGTCTTGCACATCTTGCAGTCTCTACAAAATGTGGCACCTCCATTAATTGAAACATGGATACTTTTTCTCTCCATATTTTGTGAGCTACAAAAAATGTGCATTTTAGGGTTGCAATAATTGTTGTTTATTTGTCTTTTTGTTTACTTGGCACTGTAGATTTCATGTTGTTGGCTAACAAATGAATAATAAATGATGATTAATATTGTTCATTTTGCAGGTATATTTCCTCTTGGCAACTAGTCTCCATCAACCAGATCTTCCTTTCCTTTATTTCCATAGATGAACACTAGGAATAGGATCACTGTGATTCATCACAACTTGTTTGGTAGGTAGTTTGGCCAAGATGAATTGGCAATCTTCATCTCTCAAAAAATGCACAAAAAGCATCGCTATTAACAATGGCTTTTAAGTATTGATTCCTTGATTGTGTAAGGAGATATACTTGTCATTATAAAAAGCTATTAAATTCAAAAAAAAATAACACTGACATATTGCCTTCAAAATATCCACAATATTATTGTCCTCCTTTTAGATTTGACTTTAAAAACAACATAAAAAAAGAGGGTATCGAAGAGCTTGATATCAACCAACAAAGTTTGACAATGCAAAAGTATGGTTTCTAAATCTTCAGTTAATGTATATGTTTGGTTCCTTCATCTAGATATTTATGCAAACATCCAATTGTCAAGCTCAATAGTTTTAAGTTTTAATCTTTTAAACTAGAGACTATATGTGTAGATAAGATTTTATAGCACATTGACGCGCACATTGATGTGTTGATGTAAGCATGGGTCTGTTGAATGTTTTGTTACAATTTCTTGTGCAATGCTTGAACAATTGTGGGAGTGACATTTCCAATGTCATTTCTATGCAGACATGCTATGATAATGGAGATTAAATATGAATAAGTTGGGGTAAAAAAAAACCATAATCCAATGCCTACTGGAAAAAAATAAAATTGGATAACATTGACGAAGGAAAAAATCCCTCTATGTAAAATAGGGAAACCAGTAGCCACCTCCTCTATTATGACAACATATGCCAAAATTACAAAAATATGTAAAAAATTATATGAGGACAATAATCCATGTCTTATTGTGTTACAATTGCTATACCATAATTGAAAAGTAATAAATCAATAAAATTATTGGAGGACACTAATCTTTGTCTTATTCTGTTACAATTGCATATTTTGAATATAGAGAGGATAATAATTTTTTTAATAATATCTCTTCTAAAATTTCATAGCATTATATCTACCATTTTTAATTAATGAATATGAAATATACCTTTTCTTCTACCATGCACAATTTATTTACAAAATTCATTTTTTTCTTCTTCTTGATTGACATTTAAGTTATTTTAGGCATTCATCTTAAAACCGATTAACTAGTAAGTTTAATAGTTTTCATTTATGTATCCATTCTTCCTTATTTTCCTAGATTCTAAATTAATTAATTATGATTGATTTCGTATCCTATTTTTATTAGTGGTATTTTATTTATTTTATTTTTATTTTTATTTTAAATTGAAAATTTATTTTATGTAGCCAATAAAAAAATGAGCACAGGGAAAATATTTCTGTGAATTTCTAATATATATATTTTTTTGTTAAATTTCACATAGCAACACATTTATGTGTGAACTCTTTTGAAAGCTAGTTCATTTTAGTGATAACTTGCAAATTGTTCCATGTTTTCCCACCACGTGCCTTCAAAAATACTTAGTATTATATTTAATTAACATATGTGTGATTTATTTGATCAATATTTTATTGTGTAAAATAGAATTAAAATTAATTTAGAATTACAATTTGAATGTATATTAGATACTTATTTATTTTATAACTATTTAATTGAAATATTTAATATATAAAAACTAATTTTATAAAATTGTTTTAGAATTATTTTTTTTAAAAAATCATCTCTACCTATTTTTTCCTACCTTACATCTTTCCATTTTCTTTCCTCTTTACTTATTTGGACATTTCTCAATCTTCACCTCTGCCCACCTCTTTATCGTCTTGTGTTTATTAGTGTAGAATGATACACAAAATTAAATATTTGTATTAAACAAACCTGAATGTTGTTGTTGCAATGGTAGAGAACACAAGATATAGGAAAACAATTGAGCACAATATGATGCTTTTGTTTTAGAATATCAAGCTTAAATTGTAACCATCATTACTCGTCTAAGAATGAAGAAGAAATATTACTATAAATTCTGTGTCATACATATGTTCTTTAATTCTCATTTATCATATTTTATAAACAAAAGATCATTTTATCTTCAATTACATTTAGTGCATTTCCATATAGAGTTTAAATCCCAAAGCATGTAGTTATATGTTTAGAATATTATTAGTCTCCTCCACAAAATTGAAATGTTTAATAGAAACATTGCAATTAAGATTAAAACAAATTTCTTGTTAATCTTGCGTTTTTTAAAGCATTAGGCGGGAGCTCTTGTTTTCCATAGCTACAGAGGCAGCAGATTTGAAGAAATTAAAATTAGAAGACTTTGCCATCATAATTCTTAATAATGAATCCCTGACCTTCGATGAAGGACTAAAACACACATCATCTATCACCTGTAACATACTGCAGCTGGCATGTTTTAATGCAGGTCGCATGCGGTACGTATATCTTTCTGTGTGTGATGAACTGGAAAATCGAGTACAAATGTTTGGACTTTAATGAATCTTGATTATCGCAATGTTATCTGCATTTAGTATTTTTCGATCTCAAGGCAACGTTTTTCACATGAATGCTTTTCCTGTCAGTGATCGCACTCTGTGCTTTATGTACTATAATTGCGGTCTTCGACAAATGCACAAATATCATTCGGTATTATTGAGCAATTTGCGTCAAGTCTGCCAAATTCTATTATTGAGCAATTTGCGTCAAGTCTGCCAAATTCTATCTGATTAGACTGCTAATATGCAATTTTCATCAATGACTATGCGGGAGCAGTGTACTATTAGCCTGATTTGTTAATTAATTGGGGGAAAGAAAAAATAATTTGTATTTGGAAAGGACGAAATAACTTCGACAGCAAAATTGTGATATTGTAATAATTTTACACAGTTAAATCTTATAGCAATATAACAATTGTATTTAGATTTATTTTGAATTATTATTATTATTAATTAGTAAAATTGGCTAAGAGTGCACTCTGATTTCTACATATACAAAAATTATATCCTCTTAATATTTTTTAATTAAATATTCCTTTGAGCACTATATATTAAATATTATAGAAATTAAAGTATATATAATTTTTAAATATTTATTTGAACAATTAGATATTATAGAAGTAAAAGTATAATTTACTGAAAATTATTTAGAATCATATTGCTTCTAGTTATCTAAATAGAAGTGAGAAAATATATAAAATATTAGAACACTTAAAAATTTAAATTGCATACAATGAAATTATAAAGGTTAGAAAGAAATTTATTCTCATAATAACCTGTCTAAGGAAGAGATTCGTTGAAGGAAAGATTGATATATCTATGTTACGCTGAAATCTGTTGGCTACTTGGTTGTAATGGCACATGATAGAGTTGATTGATGTTGCCTTTGATATATTCGGGTTTGGGGCCCTTTTCGTACCTCTTTTAAATAAAAAACATTTAAATCTTCCACTAAAAATAACTTAGAAGTGGAAATATAAAACAAATTCTACCATCTCCTAACAAAAATATAACAAATTTTCAATTAATAAATTGAATATAGTCCATTGATTGAGGTTCAAATGGAAAGATATGGCTTTGACTATGAGAGTGTCACTACAACCTAGATAGGGTTGTGGTAGGTAGAATTAGATCATGCTAGTATGCATTGAAAAAGCCAAATAAGCATATGATAGGGTGATATTTGAAAGGTTTGCGCATTGTCTTCTACAGACGAAAATGAGATAGTGTCTTGCACTAAGAAATGCCCACAAGAAAAACCTATTCTAAAGATACAAAAATGGGAACACCTTTATAGGTCAACTACTAGATATCATCATCCTCAAAATCCTCATTATATTGGGATAAGACCTATCAAGAATGGAACGGCATAGAGTCCACATTATCCCTAAGTGCCCTACCAATAGATAGAGCAAAAGATGAGGTAACCTTCAAATTCTCATCCAATATCTCCACTAACACAATTTAGATAGACAACTTGATAATCATGAGCAACATTAGAATTCCCTTAAGTGAGTTAAACAAACAAGCCTTATAGCTTATATACAACCCATACAAAGGTGTAGATGCAGAGACAGTGCCTCACCAATCTCTTCAAAAGAAGAAATAATAACTTTATAAAAAAAGAGCTTTCTAGACTATGAGAACTAAAATAAAAAGAGGGTTTGTTAGAGTGGAATTCTAGTGATGAAATTCTATCATAGGGCCTTGTTCAAATTTCCACCTTAAGGATGGATGTGAAGAACTGTGATCCATTGGAGTAGTCTCTTGCACTATACAGAAGATAAAATGATGCTCAAGAGATGGATTTAGTGAAGGTTGTTAGACTTTAATGTGTTAGGTTCTAAAAATTTGAGAAACATTTGTATTAGTTTGAAAGGAGACAATGATATCTTGCAAAGAGATGATGAGAAAAAAATCCTACAACAAAGAGATAAATACTTGGACCAACTTGTCACAAAGCCCAATCATCACTTTTAGTCTATGGGAAAGCAAGATGAAGGAGTTCATAGGTTGAAATAATGGAGTAGCTGAGATGCGAGAAACAATAGGATTAGGAATAAAAGTGGAAGAAATGGGCTTGGTAGATGCACTTTAATTTCTTGTGACATTCTTAGGTACCAAGGCCCTTTCTTGATGATGATGCATAAATTCAAACACAAGTTGGTTTTGACATAGATGCGACCTAGATTTCTGATTATATGAGGGCCTAGTGGAATGATACTCTATAAGAGTGTCAATTGATGTTAGTCTTGAGAAAGAGGAGGTCCCTACAAATAAAACAAGAGATTTCACTGTCATGACAACCACCAATCCAATCACAAGCTCCCTTCCTTTTTTTCCATGCAAGTAGTAGGTGGGACTGAGTATGCCCTTGAATGGTAAGGAGAAGGTTCCAAGGGAGAGGGTTTAGAATTAAAAGACCTCTTAATCTTAACATAGATGGTAGGAAAAAGTATATCCATAATGTCAATAATGATGAGAGGAAGGTGTGTCTTGAGTTTAGATAACATGGTTCACCTTTTTTTTATAGTAGGTGTAGATGTAGGAAGAAAAGACATTGCCACATGTTGAAAAATTTGAGTCAAAGGAAGAGGCTTAGGCCATAAGGAATGTACTTTCTCTAAAACCTTGAATGAAGAGGAGACAATGGTCAAAGTGTAAAAATTTTCATGATAGGGATAAATAAGAGGAGTATGGGTAGAAGCAACTATTTTGAATTTTTTTCTCCTTCCTTATATCCTCTTTGAGTGAGGAGAGAAAACACTTTTTTTGGGATAGTAGGTCTCAATTAAAAGCAATGGAAAATCAAGAAGGAAACACCAATAAGACACTAGAAAAAGTAGTAACTAGTGTCTTGGATTATGTAGATGTTACCCTTTATGCTCTAAATTCAAGAGCTTATGCACAAAAAGAGTAATGGTTCCCATGGGTGCAAGCTAGGGGTTACTCAAATTGACCCAAAATGATAGGGTTTCATAATTCATTAAAAAGTGAAAAAGATATATTGGTTCCTACTTAGACTATTAAGGTGGTGAACCTTAGAGGGGGAAGTGGGATCACATCATACATAGTAATGGTGGTAGAATACTCTTTGCATATCTTATTATTTGAGACATTAAAAAAGAGGACCTCCTTATTTATAATATCAACCTGACCTCCACCCCATTGAACAATTCTTTAATATGGAGACTAACCCCCTCTGAGGACTCACATTGAAATCCATTCAACATACTTGTTGTCATGAGGGTGGTGAAACCTAGGGGTAGTGTCCAAGGAATGTTTGGCACCCTTAGATCTTGCCAAGGATAAATTTCTTTTGGTGGATGGCTCTACATGGGGCAATCGTCACCATTGATAACCTGCAAAGGAGAGGATTCCAGTTGGTCAACTATTGTGTAGTATTTTACAACACAATGGAATCCATTCAACACCTCCTCATACATTGTCCCTTTTCTTTGGAGGTTTGGAGGGAGATTTTCTTTATGTGGGAGATTCATTGGTGCTTCAATGAGAACCTCCATCAGTTTTTTAACTGTAATGGTCCTTCTAGTCACCCATACCTCAAAACCTTCTTGAGAGTCGTTCCCCCATATGTGTCATGGAAAATTTGGAAGGAATATAATAACCATATATTTTGAGAAAAAGTTGCTCCTATCTTAGTGGTGTTTTAGCAAGTGACTAGGATCCTAAAGGAATGTGGCTAGATCTAGCATTGGAAACCCCCTCGAACCCCCTAAGGGATCAAGATATGAGATCAGATACTTCTTGAGACTTAAGTATGAAGGTGGCAAGATTTGACAACTCTAAAGTTGTTGCTAGATGTAAAACAATGTGGCACCCCCCTCTGAAATCTTCGATGAAACTCAATTTTGATGGCTTAGCCATTATTGGAAGGAAAATGGTTGGTGATAATGTTCAAGATAATATTGGTAAGATGGTGGTTACCTATGATGGGAACTATGGAGGGGGTCCAAATAAGAAATCAGGAGCTTTGGCCTTGCTAGTGGGAATAAGGATAGTGAGCACTAGAAGAATTAACAAATTGACTATCAAGGGAGATTCTATCATAATTATGACAACTATGAAGGGAGAAGGCCAGTGTAGCTAGAAGATCAAAGAAAAAATAGAGGAAATCCACATCTTGTTGGATGGGCTTCAAGAAGTCCACATGGATCATATCTATTGGGAAGGTAATGGAGTTGCAAATGAACTTGCTAAAATTGGTCACAACATGGAAAAAATAAAGGAATGGGATGATGTCAGCCAAATCCCACCATCCACACAAATAATGGTGGAAAGCGAACATTCTCTTTGTGGCACAATATGATGAAGCAGAACACATGACATATTTCTATAGATCTAGGTTGGCGGGAGAACCCTTGGCTTAAAAACTATAAAGTTTTGAATATTCAGAAAAAATTTTGTGATTATTTCCATTAGGGGTTCCCTCACCATGACCACTAATTACTATGGTGAGAGGATGATCCACATAGATTTGGTCAAAATAATAAAACTACCAAGGACATGCATTGTGAATAAACATAAAGACAATGCCATAGTGCTTTATTCCATGCATAGTTGGTAACAATTAATTTCAATGGAAAAAGTATCATTCACAAGTGGTCGAGCTAGAGGGGGATTGGAAATTGTGACACCTTGTGACTTTATGATGGGAATCATGAATTTCTTCCCCAAGATTATTTTTTAGCATTATATCTTTAAACTGCCTTGGCTTCCAAGTTCTTTCTTACAACAAGGGGATGTCGGTGCAAATTGAGGATTAGGTGATTGAGCTCAGTGAAGACATAGGTGCCAACGATCACATTAAACTGGATAAGATTGAAGACTGTATCAAGGAAAGTGAGGCAGCATGGGTTTATCTGTGAGAAGTTGGATTGTTATCATTCATGGAAGATATTGAAGGGTATGATGAGCATGTATCCTTTCAATTTATCAACACCTGGAATAATAGGAAGGTGAACATTAATGGGGTGGCCTTCAAAATGATAGAGGAGCTTGTTGTGACGGTTGGTGGGTTGTCCCTTGAGGGCAAGAGTTGGCATAAATAGGCCAGAGTTTCTAACGAAATGAGCTTGAAGAAATTCTTCCACCTTAAGGAGGAGTCTATTTGCATGTGGGGTGGATTCTCGAGGGAGGGCCTACCCAAGCCTTGAGACATAGTGTGCTATGTCATATGTGCTACATTACACTTGAAGACTGATTCTAGGAGTTGTACTATTACCACTTTCCTACTCTAAAAAAATTTAGTAATGAAGACTTGATTTCCTTCCCACAACTTAGTTTGCATTCAATGGAGGATAGTGTGTTTAATGTTAGGAGAAAAAGAGAGGAAGGAAGACCCTTTTATATCCTACACTAGGCCTTCATGTTTAAACTCTCTAGGTTCCAACCTGCCCTCAACATGCCTCTTCTTGTTAATCCCCTCGCAACTATTACACTTCAAGTGTCCATGGACCTTAGCCCTAGTTTAGCCTCGAAAGTGGACAAAAAGCCTCTAGGTACTAGGAAAAACATTAGCATTATTGACTCTGATACCAATGTTGGTCGGAGTAATAAAGATGCTAAGAGGTCCAATAAAAGACTTAAAAGTAAAAAATTTAGGACAACCCCCAAATAGGAGGTGAGTTCTAAGTCCATGGAGAGTGAAAGGAGATCCACTAGGAGGAAAAGGAAAGTTATACACCCTAGTTTCAAGAGTAAGGATGTTCCAAGCCCTTCCACCATTTTTGACACCCTGGAAGCCAACCCATCCCTTGATAAAAGCTTGGGGAAAGATATCACCTCCCCTATGAAGGATGTTGCTAAGGGTGGAGGGATGAAATAGCATCATAGCCATGGGCAGGAGCAAAGCAAAATTTGGTTGGATAGGATTGAAAAGTCAATGCATGACCTAGCCAACAATCAGGAAGCCCTATGGCATAAAGTTGGAACTCTTGCTGAGTTCTTTACAAGGGTCATGCATTTGGAAACCACCACTATGTACTTTCTATAGATGAACAAGGAGGAGAAGGAAGTGAGAAAAGAGAGTGAGACCACACAGTCCCTCTACAGATTCCTTGTGGATGATTGGCTCAAGACTCTGCTCGAGAAACCGATCAAGAAGGAGGTGAAGGAACCAACCATAGAGGATCCTAATGAAAAAGAGGGAAAGGACCTAGAGGAGAAAGAGGGGAACTAGCTACTGTGCCTTTGTTTCTTTTTCTTTTTCTTATGTTATCGTTAATTGTGAACTTCATGCCCTATGTGGCATTTTTGGTTAATGTATGATAGAATATCAACTAGGACCCCTCTAAAAGAGACATAATTGGTCAATCCAAAATATAGAGAGAAAGTGACTCTTCATTGTACAAATCATCCAAAAAGTCATCAGAAAAAATGCTGATTACAAGGAAGGAAAAAATGATTAGAAAAAAGTAATCAGCATGGTTTCCTTAAAATGTGAAAACATGTCAATGGGCCCTTGGTCTACTGATGAAGTTGAATGGCTCATAAAGAGCCCACCAAAGGTCAAGTCTTGGTAAGTGAAAGGCTTGAAAACATCATAAGGAATGAGGCCAGGGTTATGCCTTGGGCGAATTTGGCTCCTTAGTCCTCGACTCTTAGCTGAAGAAGTTTTAGGTACCATGGGCCTATATCAAGTACCTAAAACTTATTTGTAGATGACCCCATCAAAAAAATATAAAAATGTGAAAACATCTTTCAAAACATTGAAGGACGGATAGCAATGTAGAAAGGGTAATTCTAACATCAAGAATGCCACAACCATGTGAATGTGTCATTTTTAGCAAGGATGCCACATGTTAAGGATTCACAAATTGCACAATAAATGGTCCCCACAAGCATTAGTTCAAGGTGTATCCTACATCGAGTAAGCTACCTTTGATGCATTGAGGTATTTAATTCAAATTGTATCCTCCATCGAGTACGCTGTACGTTGGGCTGAAGATATCAGTTATTAGCTTGTGACAAATGTCATCAGGTTATTGGACACCTGTGAATTCCCTGCTCCATAAAGGATTAGGAAATCGCAACTCCTTTGCTGCAATCCTCCATGTCGCTGCGAGCTCTTGCCAGCATGTCCACACCAGGGGTGACTTCCCCTCTTCCAGTGAAGGAAATCCCAGGCTCCTATGGCCTCCCCTTCGTCGGAGCTGTCGTCGACCGGTTCGAGTACTTCGTAACAGAAGGAGCCGAGAACTTCTTCAAGACGCGCATAAAGAAATTCAAGAGCACCGTACTGAGAGTCAACATGCCGCCAGGCCCGCCCATTGTGTCGGACTCGAGGGTCATAATGCTCCTGGACGCAAAGAGCTTCCCCACGCTCTTCGACCTCACCAAAGTGGACAAGGCCAACGTCCTCACGGGAACCTACATGCCCAGCACCGATTTCACCGGCGGATGCCGAACGGCTGTGTATCAGGACCCCTCCGAGGAAACCCACGGCAAGCTCAAGGCCTTCTGCTTCCACGTCCTCAAAGTAGCTCGCCCCAGGATCTTCCCCGAGTTCGCCCGGTCGTTCGACGAGCTGTGTGTTGAAGTGGAAAAAGCATTGGAGAAAGATGGGAAGGCGTCGTTCAGTAACAAAGTGGATAATTTGATATTCAATTTTCTGTGCCGGGCTCTCATCGGGGCAGATCCGGTGGCTCCTGGCCCGGCCAGTCTGGGGACGAGCGGGCCAACGCATGTTAAGACATGGCTCGCGCCTCAGCTCGCCCCAATTGCGAGCTCGGGCGTTTTGCCCAAGGTTCTCGACGAGCTCACAATTCACACATTCCCTCTCCCGTTTGCTCTTGTCTCCCGGGATTATAAGAAACTCTACGATTTCATCTATACCAGCGGGTCCGCTCTTCTCGATTTCGCCGTAGAGGACTTAGGGCTTCGGAGAGACGAGGCCTGCCACGACTTGCTTTTCAACCTTGGCTTCAATGCATTCGGGGGAATGCTCATCTTTTTCCCCAGTATCGTCAACTATGTTGCCAAGGCGGGTGAGGGTTTGCAAAGAGAGATTGTCAAAGAGGTTCGCGGGGCCGTGGAAGGGAATGGGGGGCTGAATATGAAGGCGTTGGAGTCCATGCCGCTTGTGCGCTCTGTTGTCTACGAGGCGCTGAGGATGGAACCGCCTGTGCCGTTGCAGTACGGGCGGGCGAAGAGGGATTTTAGGGTGGAGTCGTACGATGCGGCGTATGAGGTGAAGAAGGGTGAGTTGCTCGGTGGGTATCAGCCGCTGGCTACGAAGGATTCCCATGTTTTCACCAACGGGGAGGAGTTTGTTCCGGGGAGGTTTCTTGGAGAGGAAGGGGAGAAACTCTTGGAGTATGTACTGTGGTCTAATGGACGCGAAACGGATGAGACCACGGTTGAGAATAAGCAGTGCGCAGGGAAGGATATTGTTGTGATGGTCGCCAGGCTTTTGCTGGCTCATCTCTTTCTTCGCTATGATTCTTTCGCTGTAGATGAGTCATCTTCTTCGGCTATCTTTACACAACTCACCAAGGCTTCTTAATATAGGAATCGATCATGACTTTGCTTGTGCTTCTACTTCTTGTGGGTAATGGTGTCTTTCAATCGCTGATGTAGCTGGCAATCTGCCCCAGCATGTTCAGGACAGATATATATCAGATTGCCTATCTCCTTTTCCTGATCGCCATAATGTTTTATGGTGTGATCTCTAGTGCTGGGTCTCATCGTCTTAGGGGTCTCTGATGTCGTGTTATGTTACCTCCTTCGTGGATTTCTTGGAAATATGTAATTGAATGTATAGTTATGTCGTTTTTATAGAGTTCAGTTCTACCGCATGGTTGTTCTTCAGTTAAATTTGCAAGTCTTTATCTCTTCGCACTATAAATGGTCTAATTCTATATTTATAACAATTAAATTTATTCGGTAATTTTAAAGGATGGAAGCATTAGCATTTCATGTGAGTTCATGAGAATATTCTTATGAATCGTGTAATTCTTTATTAAAAAAAAATGTTATAAATCAAACTAGTAAAATGAGAAGAAATATTTAAAAAAAAATCGCGAAGAAAAAAGAAAGAAAAAAGTAATGGGTTAAAAAATTATTTTTAAAAATGTTGAAAAGAGATATCTAGAAATATTTATTTATTTAAAATAAAACTATAAAATTAATATAATACTGATTTTTTTTAAAAGATAAATAAAATAGTAACATATAAGAAATTTTAAAAATTGGCAGTAAATTGAAAGGATTTTGTAAAAGGTAACTATAAAAAAAATAAAATTCTATAATAATCTTTTTTGCACAATAGATTTTGCAAGATTTTTATACAAATATCTCTTTTCATAGAGATGTCATTCACTAGTAAAAGATATGAAATCATACTATTTAACTAATTGCTTCACGTAATATTATGCATGTCTTACAATACTGCATCATCATATCCTTACAATTTAACTACATCATATGGTAAAATAGTTTACTTGGTGTCTCCAATATATCAATAGTAAATAGAATAATAACAATTTAGAATTTTACTTGGGGAAGGAGGAAAAAATATGGCTTCATAGGCCCAACTAAGTGTGTGATGCAAGGAAATTTCAAGGAAGATGTTTATCATCTCTTGGCTCCATGTAAGTGTACACAAGATTGTTGGTGTGAGATCAAATAAGATTGGAGATATTTTTCAATGTTGGTTGATCAAGGTTAGGAAATTGACCTTGTCAAAACTATGCACAATCTATCCACCAATAGTGATATGGGAGATTTTGAAGGAATATAATAGAAGGATATTTCAAAGAAAGTGGAACCAATTGGAAGAGTAATCAAAAGAATTGAATATGATATTAAAGAGGTAATGAGTGTTTTTAATATTCATTTAAAGCATTTTTAAACTCTATGCTTAGATCATATAATATGATTTGTTTATTTTGCATGTCTATTTAATCTATCATTTTTAATCAAATCTACACCTAATTATTTATTGGATTATATCATATGGTTTGACCACCTTAGCCTAAGTCTTTATTTAATTAAAATAAAATGCTCATTTTAATTTAATAAATCCTCTTTATCCAATGTGTACACATGAAAAATGAATTTCCTATTTTAAGATTAAATAAAAAGTTTTTTTACTACACATTGAATATGCAGTTTCTAAGGTAATGAAATCTCTTTTTCCTCATATTATTTTCCATGTATCTTTTGCCTCTTAACCATGTCCATCACTTTCGCTTCTTGAGAATCTTCTATACCAAAGTCAAAACAATAATATTTCTCAACCATAGATTTTGCTCCTTAATCTCCCATCATCCATTTCTCTTTAAAAGGAGTCTCTATCCTTACTCTCTCATAATATTAGACTCTTGTGCTATTTTTATGTTGCAAGTTTCATTCTAGAGCTATTGGAGCACTTGAACACTTTTTTGCATTCTAATACTTTGGTACTAGTTTTCTCTCATTGTAGCTCAAATTTTGCATAATAGTTTACATTATCTAGTCTAAATAGGAGAGTAATCTTGCTCATTTTGTTAGTTTAGTTTTCTTTCTTGTTATTGCATCTCATCTTGGATTATCTTGCACTCTCATTCTAGCTTTCACTTGCATTTGCATGCTCTCATTTTACTCTTGGATACCAACATTTTTGCTCTTATCTTTGAATCTTCTATTCTATGATGCACCTTGCAAGGGTCTCCTATTGAGGTTCGTTTCAGAGTCACACTCATACTTTATTTTCATATTTTTTCTTGTAAGTCATATATAGGACACTCTAAATCATCATTTAATATTTCTAATTCATTGGATCCCCCAGATATAAGGTCTTAGCAAAGTGTGCCACACTTTTGGCACCTAGTATGTGGCTAGAACCAAGTTTCTAACTCTATTTTCTCACATTTTTTTGAGTTCAATAGCTTAATTTTCTTGCATCTTAGTTGCATTCCTCATTTTTTTCATAGCCACAAGTATTGGATCTAATCAAGTGGTTTTTTAGGCTTCTAACTTTGGTTTTTAAGGCTAACCCTTATGTCGGTTGAGTTGAAGGTAAAACCCTAGGGTTTTGAAAGATTTGATCATATATTCCAAACAACTTAGTATTTTTCTATGAAAGTTTTTTTTTGTAGGTTTGCGATGGATCAAATGTGCCTTAGTCAAAAAAAAAAGAATTTTTAGATTAGATTTTTGTCAGTTATAATTTTAGCTTTATTTTTCATGAAAATTCATTTCTAGTTGCAAATTTAGTGTTATTTTTAGAAAATTTTAAATTTTTGGAATGGTCTAGTAATTTGATGGGGAGTTTACTTCTTTCGTTTTTTTTTATATAGATGTAATATTATGGAAGAATTAGTAAATTTAAGAAACCTAGTATGTTTTGGGAAAATGGGTCCCTATTAAGCTTGATACTCACAAAGTTGTTTCATTTTAAGAAATCTTTCTTATATTTTACTATAGTTCTCTTCTTTGCATTTTTATATTTTTGGTTGAAATAATAGAAAAAAAATCCAATCTTTTTTGAAATTGAAAGCAACAAAAAATGGGGGCTGGGCCAAAGCACAAAACTAAACAACCTTCTATTTAAAAGATATTTCAAGATTTAGCTAACCCCACTTTTCAATTTCAAAATACCAGACATCACAGTATTCCAACTTTGACATAAAACACTATAAACAATACTATCCGAGTTACTACAAACTAATCTATAACTAGGACTGAGCATGAAATATAAAAATAAAATATTATCAATAGTCCAAACAAGCACCATTAAGTTAGCCACCAAGAGTCGAGTGCTCTAAAAGTAGCATAAAATAAAATAAAATTAAAAGGGGGTACTACTTCCCCTTGGCCTTTCTCTATTCCTTTTGGCTTATCTAGCAACATTTTGAGCGAATCATCAGCTAAGAAATTTTACATGGAGCCCGTACAGTCCACCCTTGACTCTGTAGTTAATCCCTCTTTCTCAACATGGAGTAGGTGAAGGGTCGAGGCCACCGAGTGCATCACCTTGACAAAAAACATGGTGGCCTAATCAAACCTTTGCTCTAGAGTCTCCTATCTTTCAACCAACCTTCTCAGGTTCTTTCTAATGTAATCCTAAGCCGTATTTTGAGCCTCAATGTTCCTCTTTAAGGTTTGTTCACTTCTACCAACCACAAGTTGAAGGGAGGTTAGAGTCTCTCCATTTTTAACCCTAGACCTCTCAAGGGTTTTAGTCTTCAAAGTATCAGAAACATGGGAATACATGGGGCTTAACTAGCTTCTATCCCAACCCTTATGCTCACCAATTGCTTCATCCTCTCCTTCCTAGTCAATTTATTCTTAGTAATTTTGTTCTTCTACTTTTTCTAGGGGAGTTTATGTTTACAACTATCTATGGATTTAGAACTAGGCGACACTTCCATTCTTGGGTCAAGGTCCATATGAACTCTCCTCTTCTTATGTCTCATGGATATTCTCTTGCCACCCTCAAATTTAACATCCTTGTTCATAATCTAGATGTTTTTCTCCATTTTGATTATATTTATAATGTTAAACTTTGGGGTTGGGTTATCCAGGGTGGTCACAATCTCCATAGAGTGCTGACAGGTCAAGGTAGAGAGGGTTAGGTTGAGGAGACTAACTTGCACACTTATAGGCTAAATGAGACAAATATTATGATAAAATTCATACAGTTTGTACATGAAAGCCTGGTGAAGGACTATACAGGGTTTACCCTTTTTCATTTTTTCCCTACTTTAAAAATATTACCTTCCATGGAATGCAGTAGAAAGAATGGGAAGGATATAAGATCCTAATTGCAAAAATTGTTTAAAAGAAGAAAATGGTAGTAATAGAATATCTAAAATCTATCCTCAAGAGTGAGATATCTCATAATTGTATAGCGTACCCCTTTCCTAGGGTCTGAGAGCTCCATTCTAACATATCCACCATGACCACAAATAGAGCCCTCATTAGGTTAGAAGAATTCATTAAGGCTTATGCCATCCACCACACATGTATTTTTTCTCCATTTCTTTCCCTACAAGGATCATCCACCCAGTTTGGTAATAACTTCTTCATTGATCTCAAAAGATATCTCATTCGCAATCACTCCCCCATTGTTCTAGGTATTAACAAACTACATCAAAATGACCTCATCATTTCCTTCAATGCACTTCATATGTGACACTAATTGTCCTTATAGTTTTCAATGGAATTTGGTGAAATATGAGAAGGACAACCACCCATATCTTTTATTTCCCCTAGATCCTTGATAAAATCTTTAGAGGTATCTGACATAACCACAATCTCTTTTTGCTGAAAGCTCAGACCGAAAAGAAGACCTAGAAAATTCAAGATAATGTACAAGCAATAGTGAGAACCAAAATGTGAAGGCTTAAGGAACTTATGCCACTTGAGAGGCACAAACTTGTACTGACCACACCATTTAAAATCCAACTTAAGTACTTTCTAATGTGAGTACCATCAAATTTAATAAACATCACCTTTTCATTTCTAAAAAAATCCTACTGTATCTTATAAGAATCTCAATGCCAAATTTGGTAATTATTCTCACCTTTTTCACCTTTACACAATCTAATCTTAAATCCTTTACTGTCAATGCAAATATGGTCACCTTTATGCCAACCCATCATAATAATGATTGTTTGCCAAATAACCAACGAAATCACTTCCACTAATGATTCTCTCCATATTTGGTATCTTTAATGATTAATTAAATTAAATATGAGTTGGAATTTCATTGGGTTACCATTTCATCCCTATTCTTTGACAATATTCTCTTTGATCTAAGAATTCAGACCTCACATACCTTGTGTATATTGAGGACATCCCCTAGTTGAGCTTGTACATCCTACTAGAAACTTGAATAGGTTGTTGGTGTGTTTTATTAACTTGAACATTTAAAATCTTCCCCACTTGGGAAAAAATGGGACACATCCATTGAATTAAGCCTTAGATATATTTTTCCTTTTGAATGATTTCATTATGTTTTTACTCGAAAAAACAAAAAAGTCATAAAATTGCAAAAAAAAAGGAACAAAAGAAAATAAAGTTCAAATTTTTTTCCTATAAGTTTCTAAACTATCAACCAACAAAACAATGATTTTAATGACTTTCTAGGGTTAAACTTTCAAAACTAAGCTTAAGTGTTGTGAACACAAATTTCTTTTAGCTCCTTGTGTCCTTTGGTCTTGTCTCAACATGAAAGGATTCTGTTTCATTCAAAAGCTAGCTTGAGGTAATCACAACCTTGGTTAATGAATTATTCAATTTTCCATATTTTCCTATTATCTCTTTTACTGATATTTTATCTTATCTTTTCTTATTCACGAGTGACTTACATAGGGAATCTACCCACAACTTGGGCATCTTGTGACAAGTTATCTTTTCTTTTATAATATCACTTTGGACATGTGTACTGTTTACTTCACTTTTTTTTGGAAATCAGTGATACTCTATTTTTCCTATCAACTTCTATTCTCCTTCAAGCTTGAGTTTTTATCCAAATTTATAGGATTCAAATCTTTTTCTACAAAATCTCAAGTAAGTCTAAATGATCATGAGTTCCTCTATGTCACTAAGTAGTTTTAAGACCTACATGATGGATACAAAGAACTAGAAGAAATAAATGATTCCACTTACCTTCATCTAACTAAGGACATCATGGATATATAGTCTAACCTTGTAAAATATATAAAAGAAAGATTAACATCATCACATGAGTTTTCCTAAGTCTTGTATACGGACAAGAGTTATCTTTCTCAAGATTATGTTCATGCTCTTCTTCTAGGTCTACATTCTCCATCTCTTCTAAACATCATTCATTTTCTTCCTCTGCGCCTAAATTTTGTACATCCCCATAAAAATAGAAACCATAGAGACAAAGACAATGATCCAACCTTTGATCAAGACTTTATGTTAGAACTTTATGATGGACCTATCTTTGACTGAGATGATGAAGATATGGATGCATCATATTCACTTGATGAACAAAAATAAGCTTCCAAGGATAGTGAATCAAACAAATGAAATGACTCTAGAGGGAAATCTTATTGGGTGCCCATACCTAAGCATGAATTCATACCTTTTGGAGACTCATATAATGTGGTGCTTAAGACCTAGTGACAAACAAGATTACTACTTTACTAGGAAACTCTAGACCTTATGAACCCCAGATAAAACTTAAGTGGTGGAATGATGATCACTATTGTGACTATTGAATTTTTTTTTAGCACCTCTCTCAAGATTCATGATAGGAGCTTAACCTCCTCCTATGTATTATAATATGAGTAGTTGTATTACATATTAATAGATCATTCTTTTGGTGCAATGATAACCCCATTCTAACAAGTGGTATCAGAACTTCGTCACAGGTTCAAATTCTTAGATCCTTGAGTAATGTTGAGGGGGAGATCATTGATTTTATTTTAGTTTTTCCCTTGGAATTCATGACATGGGCTTAACCACCTCCTATGTACTATAAGTTGAGTATTTATATAAGGTATTGATAGATTGGTCTTTTAGTGTAATGAAAACTCCATTCTAAAAATGTCTACCATAGAAAAAAGGGGCATAAAACTAAAAAAAATTCATAAAATTAAAATATAAAGTCAAAGAACTTATTGATGATGGGTTATTTGACATTGAAACCTCTAAAGACACATTTGATAAATATACTACTCTTGAGAAAGATCATATTGTTGAACCAATGTCTAGTAATGATCCCCTTGTAGCATCTATTTCTTCCAATGCTCATGCATCCACTAAAATATTAAATAATTCCAACATAGCTACATTAAAAAAAGAAACTAATACTTTTTATATGGACTATGCATACCCTCAAGGGACACCTCCAAAAGAAATCCAATCTAATTTGCATTTGGCTACAAAATTTTTCAATGTTACAATCCCTAACCTTCATGCACCATGATTCCTATTATAAATACTCAAAGTAGTCCTTCGCTACCTCTTCAAGAGAAAATCATGAAAACCTAAGATACTCCTTTGTCATTAGAATTGGATCCATATTAAGAGGACTATAAAAATATGAAGAAACAAGTATCAAGAAAGATCAAAATCAAGATCCTTACATATCTTTTCATCTCCTCCAAGATTTCATCCCTCCATCTCAAGAAAATCATATACAAGTTGATATCCTATGTATTCTCCATCTCCCAAGAAAATTATAGATACCACTTCCATTGGACATACTGAAAATCATGAGAAAAGGTTTCTTCCTATGCTATCCAAAGATCCTTCTAAAGATTAAAGTTTCCCCTTATTACCTTTTCCTACTTCTTCATATCCACCTCATAAATTTCCCATTCTTCCTAAGACTATGCATAAGAATAAACACCCTCGAGCTTCAAGTTCTCCTATTATTTAAGTTTCCTCTATGAAAGATATTAATGAGCCTATTAGTAGCCTTGATCATGATTCTCACTCTTAGGATGTTGATATTACTACCCATTATCCCTTTGCATCTTTTGAGTACATCCTTGGTCCTTATCCATCAAAGTCCATATGTATTGGGACCTTATTTTCCTACATATTCTATACTTTTCACTCCTAGTTCATGAGATGATTATCTTATCATACCTCAAGATCAACAAAGGTATCCACTTTGTTCAACCAAAATGTTAGTATTCTACAATTAACTTTGTTCTATACTGGCAACCTATACTTGGTAAATCTACAATAACTCACACTCTACTTGAAATAATCTTTAGTGTGATTACCCACATGTTGTACAAATCTTGTTTTATCTTCTTGTAAGTGTGAATAACCTCAAGTATCTTATGTGAAGTGGATTGAATCAAACTTCTTGACTATTAACTATTTTCCTTTATCATTCTTAGAATTTTTTTTATATTTCTATAATTCAAATATATTATTATATTTTCTTGTCTAAAAATAGGCTATATATTTCCATAAATGACAACCCTAGTACATTACCTTAGAAAAATTTCCAACAATCTCCCCCTTTGGCATTGATGGAAACACATGGGAAAATTTGGTTGTGTCAAAATTCCAAAATTTGCAAAATCTATGAAGTATTTCACATGACCATAATTTTTTTTTTTTTGGATCATCTCTATTTATCATACCATCTTCTAAATATAGCACTAATTTTTGTTCACATTATATACTATTCTCTAATTTATTTCTCCTTTTACAATATATATAGCACTAACAATTTTTCACACTATCACTCTCCCCCTTTATCATCAATGAATAAAGTGTGTCCAAAAATTATAGAAAAGTCAAAATTGTAGTTCTACCTTATAATATTCATGTTTTATGGGTGCTAAGAAGCATCATGCAGTCACCACATTAGTTCTTTAAACTACCAAATTCTTTATCTCAAGAGTCCTTCACTACATCTACTATTTTGGTTAAAGGAGACAACCCATAAGATGCAACTTATGCTACACTAAGATCCTAATAGGAAAAAGTTTAATATGATTCATTTCCTTCTAAAATGTGTCCAACTACCTTTGTACAATATCAATCTTCAAGGTTAGATGCACTCTTAGTAATGAGAGTCTCTTCAAGATTCTTTCCCTATTCAAGTCAAGAAATTGTAACTCATCATAGATTGTGCTGATTCTCCGCTCAATTTCTATAGTTTAAGCCTTTGGATTATTTAACTCATTCACTATTTCTTGAACTCATTATTTTAATTCTTGATTTTTGTGGAGATGTCTTAAGTAAATTTATGTGTTAAGGCACATTTTCTATACAAATATTTACCTTCGAAGGTACAACTCCTCAACTTTTTAATTAAAAATTTCAAAGCTGTTAGATCATTTCTAATATTGAACAAATTTGTATCATGTTCTCCTTGAGCCTTCAAAGTGGCTACATACTCAAGTATAAAGAAGTTTCTATCAAAGTCTTCTACCATGCTTTGTGATCCCTTTTCCAAATCTCTCTTAGTAACCTTTATTGGTTAGTACTTTGGAGTCTATCTATCACTTTTCCTAGGATGTCTTGGGCACTATTTCTCACTTGGTTGATTTTATCTATAATATTGTTCATAGAAAATGTTGCTAATTGACATAAATTCTCAATATCCTTATTATATGTCATGGATGCATTAGTAGCCATGTCAAATAGGAAAATCTCAAATGGAAATGAACTTCTAGTATATTTGTTAATATCCTCTATCAGGGTTACAAACTACATTTGTGTCTCCTTTCCATCCTTCTTAATTATATGTTATGAACCTTACTTAGGCTGATATGTAAATTACTCTTTGTTCTTTTTTCATTCCGTATGCATTCTTCACTTCCTTATACTAATCTTTATTCTCAATTAGTACCTTTAATTATATCGATGTAGTGATCTATTGTACAATATTCTACCACTGATTATGTAGATTTATATTTGCACTCATAGTATTAAGTAGTGATTATTTTGAGCTATCATGTGTCAAACTCAAATGAGTAGGTTGTGAAGTTTCCTCAGTATGATTTTTTTTCCTGGACTCTAATGTCCTTATTCTTTCTCGGCACAAGTATTTGCATTATCTTTCACCAAATTACCAACATCACTATTATATTAATCCTTAAATGGATCCTCTAAATCATGTACAATGATTTTCACTACTCCAATAATCATTTTATCAAATTCATTTGCAGGGGTATCCATTATTATGTCGTCTTGAGTTTGATCTCTTATTTCTTCTACTAATGTGTCCACTATACCAAGTTCACTTAGAACTTGATAAAATTATTTCTTAGTTATTCTCTC
Organism: Cupressus sempervirens; assembly: GCA_028749045.1. Lineage (NCBI taxonomy): Eukaryota > Viridiplantae > Streptophyta > Pinopsida > Cupressales > Cupressaceae > Cupressus > Cupressus sempervirens. The sequence continues at coordinate 210,296,881 of CM053783.1, forward strand.
ACTTATTTACTTAAATCACCCATTAATCTAATTTATCCCATTTTTTCCCTCAAGAGTAGATTCAACTTTTTCTTGATACTTTCCAACTACCGATCATTTTGAATAATATAACATTTATTAATTGACAACTCTCTTAATATATTTTCTTCCTCTACTTTCCTTAGCCTTGGTTTATTCAATATTTTATACATTTATTGGTGAAATATTTCATGTAAACTTATAAGTGGTGTCCTAAAATTTATCATATACTTGATAATAGGAACTTCCAAATTCCTTTTTTGATTTGCATCATAGTTTTCATAAAAATGTTTTATCTTTGCAAAATTTCCATGTGTCATGATTATCTTATTTATCTTCCCAATATTAGGCTTCCATTTCTTCTTATTCTTTCCACTACCACTTATCTTTATTTGATATTTCTTTGTTTTCTCTACAAATAAATAAAGTTTTATTCTCATTATTGTCTTGACTAGTACATACTCTAGTTAATTTGGCTTCTTCCTCCCCATGCAGTATATCTCTAAATTCATCTTCTTCTTAGGTCTAGGACCAACTTCCATTTTGTTTTCCCTCTTAGTTCTCTTACGTTTTTCCTCCTCCTTTTCTTCCTTAACTATTGTTACTTGTACAACTAATGGAGTGGTCCTAGTTGACCTTCTTGTAGCTATAGGAGGAGTAGATTGAACTTTAATTATGGTAAATTCTTCCTCTATTGAAGTCTCAACTACTATTTCCAAAGGTGATGGTGCAACTAATGGTGGAATTTGTGATGTACTGAGGGGTACTAGGTATCACTTCCATAGCTAAATGTTTAACCTATTTTTTAAAACTTTTTCCACTAGCCCTCATTTGTAAGTCTATTTATATTGTCTTAGTAGATTATTCCTCTATCATCTTCGAATCCTTTAAGATACTCTCCATTATAGTATCAACTTTCTTTTTTGCTACATTTCTACTGAATTGTTGTTGAGGTTCAATAAACTTTTCTTTATAAGTTCCCCATCTCTCACTTTTCTCATCCAAGTTCAATTCAAGTATTTGTTTTGCATAGGTTTCAATTATATCATTAGTCACTTCATATCCAAGTGGATCAACAAACATTACTCTAGGATCTATAGCCTCCATGCATGAATTTTTTAATTTCTACCATAAAACACATATATCATCTTTTTATTTCTCCAATATAGACTTACAAGTTCTCACTCTTTTCGTCATCTCAGTCAAAAAATAATTCATCATTAAAGTAATTATGTCATTTATCTTCTCTGATGAATACTTCCTAAACCATTATGTAATTAATTCCATAGTACACTTCCCTAAGTTCCATTCTGATATAGGCATATATGAGCATATTTTCACAACATTGAAGAAAATATAGGTGATTAAAGACTCAAATCTAAAGCCTGCATACTTGTTCTTGTTGGTGTAAATAAGTATTTACTTATTAAACTTACTTAAGTTTACTTAGGTTAATGCATTATTTAATTATTTTGCATTATTTTATTATTTTTATTTGTGAGACACTTGGGAGTTTGTGCACCCTTTTGGGTTGTCATGTAGACAACACAAGAGTATGCAACTCTATTTTAGCACATGGTGTCTACAACACTGTTTTGTGTGTCACACCCTTGTAGGCTTATCCTCTGATCACCGTACTTACTTTCGTGCTTAATGAAGGATAACCCATATCAGGTGGACATGTGCTTAGTTGTATGACACTTCATGGTGCTGATTATGAGACAGTCTAGAAGCTCTTCTAAGGCCTTTATATTCAGGCACTCCTAGTGTACTCTGAACCAGTTATTGAATGAATATCGTCATTTTGATCATACTCTCTCTCTTTCGTCTACTGTGTGCTTGTGTTTGAGTTCTTAGTTCCTGGGTGAATTTTTCCCTTAGGCAAATTCTTACATGGCAGAGCAACTTGGAGATTTTCTCATCACATAGCCGTTTGAGACCTCTTGCTTGCTTCATCACCTCAACTCGAATTTGGACTGCTACAAAAATTGGGAGCGTCCAGAGCCATATCTAACCTCGCAATTGCATTCGAAAGGTTGAACTGGTGAAAATCAACTATAAATTCGGCTACCTTGGCCCAAAGTTGACTGTGAGGCAATTTTTTTTTGCAAATTGGAACCTGGAGGCCCCGATTTGTAGTATGGGTATGATGTTATTTTCAGATCTGTAATTTCATTTTTTCAGATGTGCATTTTCTCTGTTGTATTTTTGGCATATTTCTGTACAAATTTTCGCAATATATTTGTCAACAGAGAAATTTTTTTTTAGCAGACCCGGGCAGTGAAACCCCAGATCTACCATTTGTGGAGAATATTTTTTATTTCACAAGGTTTTAATCAAATCTCGGTGGGCTTCATTCAACAAATCCCACTAAATCTAACCCTCCCACCCATGGCAAAGCTTAGGGACCTCTTTGGCCACATTACTGATAACAATCCCGGCGACCATCTCCATGTCTACTGAACTTTGTTTGCATTTAAATAGCACCAACTTAAATTTATAGAGTACTTTCAACACTCATCCCACAAATGTGGGATTAAATCCCAATCTCTAGTGGCCAGACTTCAAATTTTTGGGCATTGCAAAATGAATTTCGATGTTGACTTCAGATTTTTGCGAATGCACTACACTTGTCTGACATTCTAGACAAAAATTTGGTGTCAATTTTCTGCAAATTTTGGTGACAAGTTTCATAAGCTCCGATGAAGGTCTTTTCCCAGTTCCTACCCACAGTAATCCTAGCTCGACTTATGATCTCCGACGTGACGCATTTTTCTGCAGGAGAGTGCAATTTTTTGGAGAGTTTTATAAACTCTTGCGTTGTGTTCTCGGCTTGCCTTTTGTCGACAAAAAGGAATATTCTTTGACTTTCAGCATGCAACTTGCTACATACGTAAGCAAAAAACACTCCACGCAGACCAACTGCCCTGCACCACATGACATATCTACCACCATTGCAGCTACATCACCATCTGACTTAGCAACACAGTCAGCATCTGACTGTGCATGCCAAATCATTTGCATAGTCATGCAGGCTGCCATGTTGACACTTTCCATACAAATCTGTATAGTACAAAAAAATCCAGTCAGCGGACACCTCACCAGGGGACTATCTTTTTTGCTGATGTCATCATTTCTCAAAGTTAAAATTGATGGTCGTTTGACCATCATTTTTGAGCATTTTATAACTGCATTGATGACTATTTGACTTACAAATTTAGACTAGCAATTTTCCTCCCAGACCCCTCTTCAGATTGCTTTTCAATTTGACAACCTAACTTTGCGAGCCCATATCTCAGACATCTGGACTCCGATTCAGGTGCAATTTTTTTTGAATCAAGTAAAATATCTTGAATTTTGCAGTGGTGTGTTATTTTCTAGTTTTGGTGCATAGATTTTGTAGAAATTATGTTTTTTTGTGACTATACCTGCATAATCCTGCGTTTTGCAACTTTAGAAGCTCCATACGGGCACATCTAGTCAATTTTTTAGGTTTCAATTTTTTTGAAAGTGTGTATTTTTTTGTCTACTTTCTAGATCTGAAGTTAGATTCTAGGGTTGTGTGGACCAATTTCTCACTTTCAAAATTAGGCCTTTTTAGGAATTGTAAAGCTTAGGTTCTTTTTCAAATTTTTTGTAAATTTGAGCTATAGTTCTTAAGTGACAGATTTTAGCCTAATAAGACAGTTGTAAAAGCAAAATTAGAAAGTCCACTTTGTTCATTTTGACAAGTGGCCCATTGTAAACGCACTACTTATAAAGTGCCAAAGCATCTTTTTTGGGGGGGTCTTTTGATTGAGTGAAAAGGGGGGGTGTGTACTATGTTTTTGTGTCTCTATTGTGCTCTTTTCATTTTTTGTATCATGGGTTTTAAATGTCCTCCTCTAACTTCACGCAACTATTCTACATGGAAAGATATTGCATGGAGTAGATTAATGGAAAAAAGATATAGTCTTTATGTTGATGGTACAATTACCAAACCTATTGATGCTAAAGAACTCATTGATTGGTAAAGACAAGACCGACAAGATTTAGGTGTAATTAGGAGTTGTTTACATGGGGATCTTCTCTTTCACATTAAAAATTGTTCAGAATCTAAAGAAGCTTGGGATAAACTTGAATAGTTGTATGGTAAGGTGGATGAAGAAAAGGGATTTCAGATTGAAGATGATCTACTTCTCTTGGATCCTAAGAATCATGACACAATTCAGGATTATATCATTAAAGTCAATGAGTATAGGGCACTTCTCAAAGATTGTGGAAATCCCATGAAGGATGATAGGTTGATTCATCACATCCTGAAGTGGCTACCTTCTGAGTACACTAACTTTGTTTCAAGTTTTAATACTCACAAGTTGACCATGGGATCTGCTTACCAAAAGCCTTCCTTTGATGGATTTTTCAACATGTTTATTGTTGAACAAGCTCACTTGGTGGATTTTGGACTTCTCAAGTCATCTAAGACCAAAGCCTTGGTGGCTAGTGATGATCCCAAATCTAGTTAAGGGGGAAAAAGCAAGAAGAAGAAGAAGTAGTGGAAGTAGAAAACACAATCTAAGACACAACATGACTCCTCTAAACAAGGCGGTTCTTCTTCAAAAAAGAAGGAAAGTAATGAAAAGAAGGACAAACTCTTTTGTGCATATTGCAAAAAGCCAAATCATGACGAGCATCATTGCAAGAAAAAAAGAATCGATGAGTTAGAAAATCTACTCAAGAAGAACAAGATTCAAGTGTCAGGTACTTCCAAGCATTCTACTCCTACCTCTTCAAAAGGTAAAGGTCAAGCACTTATGGCAAACACAAATTCTTCTTTGGAATGGATACTTGACTCAGGTGCCTCTTACCATATGGGTTCTTCAAAGGAAGACTTTTCTTCATTGAAGCAGTCAAAGGTACCACGCATCTTCATGGGAGATGATGCTAAGATGGAAGTTGAAGGGAAAGGACATGTCAAAATGGAAGATGTGGAATTCAAAGATGTTCTCTACATTCCAAAGCTAAGCTCTAATCTCCTATCAGTTTTCCAAATCACTCACTTTGGAGATGGTCATAAGGTTGAGCTCCTTCCTGATTCAGTGATGGTGCAAAGTCTCAAAGATGATTCATTGGTAGCAGTGGGGAAAGTCAATGATGACAAGAGGTTATACTCCTTCTCCCACTTTGTGCCTAAGAGTCCTTCCCAAGCCTTGTTAACTCACTCTACTTCAAACATCAACTTAGGGCATGAGCAGCTTGGTCACCTTGGCTTCCACTCTCTTTAGCAACTTTGCTCAAAACACATGGTCAAAGGTCTATGCAACATTCACTTTTCTAAGGGGGAGTGTTCATCTTGTTCAATGGATATGAATCTCAAGGAGAAGTATGATAAAGGGAAGTCTTCTCGAGCTCCAGTTGTTCTTCAGCTAGTTCACATGATATTAGTAGGACCCTTTGCAGTGACTTCAGTCAGCCAAGGCCACTACATACTCGCATTTGTTGATAAATTTTTGAGATTCACTTGGATCTTCTTTCTTCATCATAAGAATAAAGTGGTTCATAAGCTTCAAGAGTTTAAGACTCATGTTGAACACAAGTCAAGGAAATGCATCAAAGTATTAAGGGTGGACAATGAGAACAGATATGTTGACAGAAGACTCAAGAACTTTTGCAAAATTGAGGGGATTGATCTTCAGAACTCACTAGCATTCAATCTGCACAAGATAGATGTTGCAACTATGAGGATTAGGACTCTCAAGACCATGGAAAGTTGCATGATTAAGGCCAAGTCTCTTGATCCTACACTTGAAGTTGAAGCCATTAGCAGTGCTACTCACATACTTAACAAGTCTCCTTATCCAGCCTTAGATGGCAAGACTCCTTTTGAGGCATGGTGCGGTAGAAAACCAGTTGTGAGTCACCTTAGAGTCTTTGGTTGTCTAGAATGGGAAAACCTATCTTCGAGGAGTTGCAAGTCACTGACACCTAGGCCTTGTACCTTTATTGGTTATGAAGACAATTTGAAGGGTTATAGACTTATGGATCTAGAGACACATGAGATTTTTGTGGAGAAGGATGTACAGTTTGAGGAAAGTTAAACCAGCTTGTCCTCTACTCCTCTCTGCACTTCATACACAGTGGAAACTAATAGTCACACCAGTGATAGTCTTCAATAGGTTCAGACACGTGGGGTTCTATTGATAGTTGTAAGGAGAGGTCACATCAGTCAAGTCCACATGCTTATATTTCCACAGTGAAAGGTCCATCACAGCATGTTACATCTCATCTTCTAGCTCTAGCTTCACTTGACTTGGGAGACAATCTTGAGAACTTACATCTTCTCATTGATGATGATTCTTCTACAGTTGTTGTGAGGGCACACTCTAACCCTCATGTCCATTCTCTACATAATCAATCTGCATAGGTTGACATCATTGTGGATCCTTATGAACAATATTAGTGGACATCTCTTTGTCAGTTGAGGAGACAGATGGTTTAGTGGAATAGGTTCAACACAAATCCTTGCCAAATCTGCATTAATTCTTTTCAGCACTATTAGAAGGGGTGAACTTCAGCATCAGTACATGGATACTTGAACAGGTTTCAGGTCCACCATACATCTTTAGGAGTGTACCTTTGGCATTGTTTCTTCCTAAGGGGAGGAACATCACTCTACATTCCTGGACCAACTTCTTCATTGGAGCAGTTTTCACTTGTTGGCATTCTTCTTTTGGTGGGGGAGCCTGTTCTATCTCTCTTCCTTCTTTCATTCTCTTATGTATATACTGGATGTATGTCATAATGGGGGGGTCTTGATTACTCCATCCATTGATGCATCCATATTTATCTCTCTTTTTGGGGGAGGGTTTTTCCCATGAGCTTTTCCATCTTTCCCCACTTTATGAGAGATTGCATTTTCATTATGTACATGGGTACCTAACATGGCCTAGTAGCCAGGACCCATTATGCATCTTCATCCTAGTTTGTAAGCTTAAGGGCATTCCCCTAAGTTGCACTTAAGGGGGGGTGTTGGTGTAAATAAGTATTTACTTATTACACTTACTTAAGTTTACTTAGGTTAATGCATTATTTGATTATTTTGCATTATTTTATTATTTTTATTTGTGAGACACTTGGGAGTTTACGCACCTTTTTGGGTTGTCATGTAGACAACACAGAAGTATGCAACTCTATTTTAGAACACGGTGTCTACAACACTATTTTGCGTGTCACACACTTGTAGGCGTATCCTCTCATCACCGCACTTACTTCTATGCTTAATGGAGGATAACCCATATTAGGTGGACATGTGCTTGGTTGTATGAAATTTCATGGTGCTGATTATGAGACATTCTAGAACCTCTTCTAAGGCCTTTATGTTTAGGCACTCCTAGTGTACTCTCAACTAGTTATTGAATGAATATTGTCATTTTGATTATACTCTCTCTCTTTGGTCTACTGTGTGCTTGTGTTTGAGTTCTTAGTTCCTGGGTGAATTTTTCCCTTAGGCAAATTCTTACAGTTCTTCATAATTTTTTAAAGATTGTCAAATAAATGTTGTTTTAGAATCTCAAAAAGGTTTAATTTCACTTTTCCTACACAAATTTTATATGCAACATGGATAAATCCAGCTAATAACTCATGTTCCCTTGAACTTGAATTCATCTTGTAAGCCATAATTTTTCTAATGAGTCTCACATCATCTTGCTTGATATTTCTAAGCATAACAAATCTACCATTCCAAATAGTTTTAGTATTATTTTACAGTATATTCTTAACATTCTTCTAATTAATAAGAATAATAAATTCATTACATAATCTAGTTACTTCATGAATTAGGGCACTATTTATTTTCACTAGTTTATTCCCAACCTAAAAAATGTTATCATGCACTCTTCTAAAAATGATTCTTGACCACTCATCATTACAAAATTCTTCATAAAAAATATACTGCAAAACATTAAGTTTCCCTAGGTGCTCAAAACCTTCCTTAAAAGTCTTACCATCCTTGCAAATACTATTAAATACTCTTTGTACAAACAATTTCTCTTAAAGTGTCATGCGAGTAGTTGCTAACAATTGGCTAGTGACTTAGCTTTTGATAATCAAAAAATTGTCTAAGTATGAATTTGGTATACAATAGTGTATTGTTTTATGTATAACTTAATGTTGACATCATATTATGACTAGTGAAATTAGACGGAGATAGTATACATGTTGGTGATGACATGTATAACCTTGGAAGTCATTACAGATTGTACACAAAGATATATTCCTATTTTAATGAAACAAGAAAATGTAATTAAATGAAATGAATTATTTTGTTTACAAAATGATTAGTTTTCCAATTAGGGCTAACATCCTAGATGTTTACTCTAAGTTGGAAAAGTGCATTATGGTCCTAACTGACCTAGCAACAATTTGTGTAAAGGAATAGTATTTATGCAAAGGAAATCTTGTGAAATCATTATGAAGCAATTGTGATGTAAGTTCTGTTGAGAAATTTTATGCAAACTTTTGTGAAAGTGATATATGAAAAGTTTGTGAAGCTATTTTGAGATCCAAGATCAAACTAAGAAAGATTCTATGTTCCAAAAGTTTGATTACTTGTTTGGGCAGTGAGCTCTTCTTGTAATTGGAAGTGCATGTTTGGGCAATGAGATCATCTCTCATCTACTATACTACAACTCTTAATAGGGTTGGAATCTCCTCATAGGGATTCAAAGTCTCCTAATAGGGACTCCTTATACTGAATTTTCTCATTGACTCCTAACAGGGTCCATCTTGTAACAAGGAACTTATATATCAGTATATTATCTAGTGGGTATTATCTCCAAAGGTGTTTTCCCTTGGCAAGGGTTTCCCTAGTTAACAAAATAGGGTGTTATGAGTTATCTTTGTGTATGGTTACTATTATTCTTTTGAATTACTTTATTATTCTGTTGTTTATGGTTTAAAGTAAAAAATAATATGTAGTTGGCGACTAAAGTTTGTAGATTACTGATTCAGCCCCCCTCTCTATAATCTCTATTTTTAACAATTGGTATTAGACTATAGTTTCTCAAAAGAGGCTTAACAACTTGAGTAAGATCCCTATGGATATGGAACAATTGATGAAGAACCTTGACGAGGCACTTGAACAAATTCATATCCTTATTGAAGAAAGAGATAAACTAAAGGATATATATGAAGACTCCAAAGTATATATTGGATAGTTGAAGGAAAAGATTTAACATCTCAAATCTAAGCCTAAATCTATTAAATCTGAAACTAGTAATGATGACAATTTGAAGATTATGATAGAGTATAAGATTTTGAAGTATGAATTGAATATTATGAATTTGACTTTGACTTTCGGGAGTGATCCTAGCAAAGTTAAATATGATTTTAAGACTAAGAATGTAGATCTTAGAACAAGTCTGCAGAAGAAGATATCTGAGTTTAAAACATTGAAAAAAGATCGTGATGAACTTTAGAAGTACAATACTATTGTGAAAGGTAAACTAACCCAGTGCAAGAAGAAATTTGAGAAGCTTTATTCTAGTAGAGAAAATCTTGATGATTCTATGTCAATACAAAGACCTACTTATGATAACACTAGTCTTGGCTATCTATTTAACATGTCTAGGAAGAAACCTGAGATTAGATTAGATCTAAAAGAAAAAGATAAATCTGATGATAAGATTGAATCTTGATAAACCTAAATAAGTTAGACAAGACAAAGAAGTGGAAATTTTGGATGAACCAAAGTAAGAGGAATCACCTAAGGAAACTAGGTATGAATTTAGAGGTAAGTGTTTTTCATGTAATGAAATAGGTCATATGAAAATAGATTGTACAAATAAGTCATTTATTCATGTTAGAAATTTTTATTGTCATAATTTTCATGGTATGGGTCATAAAACATTTGATTGTAGGAAACCTACGTATGATAATGATAGAAGGAATAGTAGAATTTCTAGAAATGCTAACCCTGCTATATGCACCCTAAAATGGTCGCCTAGACTATGGGCCCCCACTATTCAATTTATCAATTTATCAAATTTCTTGAATCGATGGTTTACAATATTTTATTAAATCAATTTCCTTGATCAAATTTGATTATTTATTTTTCTAAGGTTGATTATTTTATCTTAAGTATTGTTTAATTAAAAAAAAATCTCCCTTTTAATTAAATAAAATAAGTCTCCATTTAATTAAAAGAAAATATCTCTTTTAATTAAATTCATCCACATTTAATTAATTAAGAGAAAAACCCCTCTTTTAATTTTATTAAATATTTTCTATTTAATTAAAAGAACTTGCTCCCTTTTAATTAAATAAATCCTACGTGAAAAAAGAAACGAAATAAATAAAAATTGAATAAATTCCTTTTTCCTTCCCTCATTTAATTCTTCTTCTCTTTACTCATTGGTGGAATTTTGTCTCACATGGATCAAACTCTATTATCCCATATTGGTTGTGAGAAGCTTTCCATCTGCACATTTTTCTTTATAAGGGAGAGCCCTCTCCTCATTTTTGACATCCACAATTATTCTAATGTTATGTTGCAAGTTTGGACATCCATTATTATGCTAAGTTTATGTTGTAGGTTTGGAGAGAAATTTTTGAAGGAGTTTGAATACTAAAGCATTTTGTAGAGAACTTCTATCTTCTTGTCTTCTTCTCTCATGCATCCATGGCTTCCATCATGAGCATTGCACTATTATTACATTTCCTTTCTTCCATTGTTTTCATTGTTATCATATAGATTAGTTTTCATCTCCATTTGTATGCATTTTGGATCCTTGAAGCTCTCATTTTATTATGTACTTGCATGGGCACAAACTAGGTCAAACTAAGGGCCTCTATTAAAAACCCTTGCAATCCATAAATAGAGAGCTATGAGCCACCATTCAAGACCTCATTTTTGAGCAATCTTTGATATAATGACTTATAGAAGTGTGCCCACATTTTAGGCATACATTTTTGGTTCCCATTGTAGGGCAACCCACCTTTATTTTCTAGTTTTGGACATTTTTAGATTTTACCCCCTTGTGCAAATTTGTTTGGAGACAAAAGAACCTTAGATCTGAAAGATTTGATCATATCTCTCAAAAGGCTTGGTATTTTTATCTAATTTTTTTTGCAAGGTGGTGACATATTAAACAAGATTTACTCCAATTTTCATATTTTTCCAAGGTATTTTCAAAATTTTATAATTTTTTCTTTATTTTTAATGAAAAATTATTTTAAGGAGAAAATTAGCAATTTTTTTGGAAAAGTATGCATTTTGGAAATCTCTTTGAATTCTAAATATAGTTCGTTCTTTGTGTTTTGATTTTAAAGATCATATTAGGGCTCAATAATTCAATTTGCAAAAATTGGTCTATTTTGACAAGATGGCTCCCTAGGGCACAAATAAAAATATATTTTCAAAATTTTGAGATTTTTGAAAACCTCTTTGATTTTTGATAGGGGTCACTTTTTTGTATTTATGGTTTTGGATCTAAATTCATATCATATAGGTCCAATCTTTATGACTAGGTCAAAAATCAATAAAAAAGGGCATTTAATGAATAGCTTGCATTTAATTTTTACAATGGATCAATGCATGATGTGAGCTTTCATTTGGGTTATTTTCTGATTGTTATCACTCTTAAAAATTAGATTTTTAGCTCTAACCCTATTTTTTCATAAGTTGGATATATATATATATATATATATATATATATATATATAAAATATCTTGCGTTTGCTTGTTTTGCTTGTTACTTTATTCATTGCGAGAAAGTGTTCAAGTGCAAATGAAAGGTACAACAAAGAAAAGATGCATTGCAAGGATTACTAATTATTTTTTTGGATCTCTATAACATTTGGATTTGGAAGTAAAATGAACCCTCACATGTGTTTGGCTTGAGTTCTTTTACATGCTTTCATAGATTCACATTTTATTTGGTGCTCTAAAATTGGATCTAGATTTGCTTTCATGCATCTATGTTTCACTTAGTAATTAATACCTATGAACACTATTTGGGAGATCTTGAGAGACTGAGCTTCATTCAATTTCTTTACATGCGAAGCTCCTCTTGATGATAGTTCGCTTGGTCGGTAGGGAAGGATATTTGTTATTATCTCACCATTCTACTTGGATTTGTCCTCAACATCCATTAGTACTTTCTCTTTTGATATTGGTGGTATTTGTTGTTAGATTTTCGAAAAAGTTGGTGAGGTGATTTCAAATTAGTGTGTCAAGGAATCTTATTTTCTATGTTGGGTAAGGTGAAGAGGCTAGAGGAGTATGCTCTATTCCCTTTTGGGCACATCAGAAACTTGGAACCCTTGAATCCAAACCAAATTCCCATGTGGTACAACTTTGTAAGTCTCTCTTGATTAGAGAGGGTTAAACCATAGTGGACATTCCCTTTATTGGGTCAACCATGTGGATGATACCTCAAGCGATAATAGCCATTGTTGATGTGGTAGTAGAAACCAGTATATAAATGTCCTTGTGGGGGAAATTCTCACGGGTGTAGTTTTATGTTGGGCTATCAGATCTCCTTAGTATCTCCAATTGATTAAATTCCTAGAATATGTCAAAACTCTAGTGCGCTGGGATTGGATTTCACCCACTCTAGATTGCTAAAGGTATAGAGTTGAACATTACTAAGAACCATAGTTCTACCAAATTTTCTTTTCTAGGACTATGTGCATGATTGGAAAACATTTTGAGAACATACATAGTAGTGGTTCTAGGGATTAGATTGATACTAAAACACTATTCTTATTAATGTGCAAAGTTTCTTTGTCCCTTGCTCATCATTTGAAGATATTTGCTTGAAATCCCTGATTGTTGTCTTGCGTGCTTGGTTCATGATTAAAATTCTATTGATACATCTAGTTGGACATTTAAAATGAAGAAAATTTTAGTTCTTGACTCAAGACTTTATGATCAAATTGCTTTGTTGTCCTATTATTTCTAATCTACGTAGGTTGATCAAGTTCAGATTAGGCTACTTACCCCATTGTTAGAATCTTGTTTGCACCATGGGTTATTGTTCTTTGACCTCTTGAATTAGTAATCATTGATTTTAGAAGTGACCTTGTTTGGAGTTGGTGAGTTAGAGATCATCCTTGTTAAGAAAAATATACCTTGAATTCTTTAATATTATGCTTCGAGAGTCTTAGTAGTCTCTTGTCCATCCACTTTCATCAAAATTCAATTTCAATTAGTTAAAAGTTGAGTAAATCATCCTCTTGGTCCACATGTGCTAGGGTATTCACTAAAATTTGTGGGCACCTTTGTGGTAGTGTTGGTTTATGCCTATTGCAATATTTTATCTTATCATTTCTCTTTGGACAAGTGATTGCTTTTTCTATCCTAGTTCGGTACCAACATTTCTTAGAGTTATCCTATCAACTAGTACCTCTTCTTTCATGTTAGTTACAAGTGCTACTATATGTTGCTCAACATTCAAATGAACTCAAATTGTATCAAATTTTATAAAATGACTCTTGGTTTTCTTTCTTCTTCATCTTCCATGTCTTTCTAATCTCTCATTTCCATTTTTCCTCTTCTTCATGTCTTCTTGATTCTTTTCCTCCTATTATCATATAGTTTTTCTTCTTCTCTTCATCCTTTCTCTTCTTCCATGCTTGATGCTTCGTCTTCTAGAACCATGGATCTTGAATATCTTGTTAGGGATCCTCATTTGAGCTCAGATGAACTTGACTTCGTTCTTGAATTTGAAAAGTGTTGTTACTACCATAGATATATAGATGTTAACCTTGTGACAAAAATGATTGAAAAGGGGAAGAAATCATATGTTCTTGTTAGGATCATATGCAATATTAAATCACACTATCCTTCTTCCAAATATTCCTTATCTTCCAAGTCTCATCATGATTCTTCGAGATATCATTCACATTCCTCATCTTCTAAGTCTTATCATGATTCTTCTAAATATCATTCACATTCTTCATCTTCTAATTCTTATCATGATTCTTCTAAATATCGTTCAAATTCTTCATCATCTAAGTCTTATCATGATTCTTCTAAATATCATTCACATTCTTCATCTTATATGTCTTATCACAATTCTTCTAAATATAATTCACATTCTTCATATTCCAAGTCTTACCATGATTCTTCTAAATATCATCCGTGTAGGTCTTCACCCGCCTCTTCTTCATGATATCATTCTTCTTCTACTTCTACCAAGAGTCATATTCCTCTTATTGAGACATACCATAATGAACAACATGAAAAGTCTTGTGATATTCCTATCTATAATGCCTATAGTGACAATGATTATGATGACGATTACTATTATATTCCTACTTGTCCTAAAAGTCCTCCTAGTCCTATGCTTGTGCTTAAAGAGGATGAGTCATTGATAGATATTGATGGTAATCCATATGACTTGAATCTTGAAGACAACATTGATAAATTTTGTGAAAAATACCTAAATGATAAATCTACATTTTTTGAGGAAGAGAAAGCATTTTTTTGCACTGAAATAAAACAACAATGGCATAAGAGTTCCTTTTCTAAGAACCCTCATGCTGAAAATAAAGATTACACTCTTGAGCAAGATCATGTTAATATTGGACCTTTATCTTTTGATGCTCCCCTTCAATCTTCTACTTGATCCACTATCCATGCATCTCCTAAAGATTCTAAGTCTCTCAAATCTTCTACCAATCCTTCATCCAACAAAGATCCTAATGCTTTTCATGTGGTTCGCTATAGTCATCCTCAAAGGCTATCTTGTAAAGAAAATCAAGCTAACTTTCACTTAGCTGCAAATACTTTTAATAATGCTAAACCTAAAGAGCCTAAGTCTTCATGCACTATTATGCCTACTTCAGCTAGTCCTTCATCATCTATTCCAAAGTCTTCCATACAATTCCAATATGCTTCCTTCTCCTTAGGAGTGGTTTCATGTCAAGAGGACTCTAAAAATGATTAAGAAAAGAATATAAAGAAAGATCAAGATCAAGAACCCCCATGTCATCCAATTATTTTCATAATGTTTTTGGTCCATTTCATGGTTCTTTTGATCCTCTGTGCCCTTCCTCATTCATTCCACCATTTCTTAAGTCTTCTCTTAAGCAAGATCAAGCTACTATTTACACCACTAAGCTTATTGACAATCGAAATGACCTTAATATAGTTGCACCTTCCAAAGATTATACTTCCATTAAGGTTATTAAAAATGGTGCTATTACTTCTAATGTTGAGCCTATTGAAAATCAAGAGAAAAATTCTACACGTATGCTATCCAAAGTTCCTTGTCAAGATCAAAGTCTTCCATCTTCTTGTTCTACCACTCCAAGTTCCCTTCCACTTTCTACTCTTCCTAAGTCTTCTCAAGCTTCAAGTACTCCTATAAAAGAAATTTCTCCTATTCAAGATGTTCATGATCCTATTGAAAATCCTAATGCTCACTCTAAAGATGCTGATGTCCTTGATTGTCATATAGATGTTGATGAACTCATTGATTACCCCTTTGCATCTTCCACATCCATCCTTGGACCTCCCCCACCGATACTAAATACTTCATGTCTTCCTTCCATCTTGGGTCCTTATGTCCCTTCATTTTCCTTTTCCAACTCTCCTAATTCATCATCTATGTTGGGTCCTTACGCCCCTTCCTCTCTATATTTCCTCAAGGTCAATGTAGATGCATGTCCTTGAATCCTTTTCATCTACCCACTCACCTAAACCAGTAACATCATCCTTCTTCTCTCACAAGTCCCAAGTCTTTTAGAAGTAACCTAAATGTTCAATATAAGAAAAAGAAGGGATTCAAGAATCCATATTAAAAAGAAAACCACCATGTCTCCTCTAATCGACATGGGGGCATAAATTCAAAAGAGATATCTAAGAAAAAAATATTATAAGACGAGTATGGGTTCCAAAATCTATCATTGAAGATATTATATCTAAATCATCAAAAAGAAATGAAAAGATGCCTATGACTCTATGGATTCCAAAGTCTCTCTTGAGATAGTCTAATATTGAACAACAATTGAAGTTGACATTCAAGCTCCCAAAGGCTTCCACTCCATCTTCTTCCAAAAATCTTCCCAAGAAGCTTCCAAAGAATTTTGCTTCATCTTCTTCCACTCTATGCACCTAAACTACAACCTCTTCTATCCACTCACCATATTCCTTCATGTATTCCTTCATTCAGATTTTATCCATCCTCTTGCAACCTTTCAAGGAGTGTGTTGACATTGATCTTGCCTCCATTTCCATTTTCCATTCTTACTCACTTTGCATGAAGCCATATCCTCCTTTTTTGTCTTCCATCTTCCTTTCCCTATCAACATCTTTGAGTATATCATTTCAACTCCTTTGCATGTTGTGGTTTAAACTTTCAAGAGCATTATCTAAAAAACTTGACTTCTTCCAAAAAATTCAAAAAATTTGAAAAAATTTGAAGAAAAAAGAAAGAAAAAATGATTTTTTAAAAAATATGCCTTGGTGAAAACCTGGTAATCAGGCACTTTGGTAGCAAAAGTAAAGAGAAATAAATTCATCCTATGGTGAAAACCACTCCCTTGTTGTAGCTTGGATAAGTACCATGATGAAAACTTGACAATCAGCCATAAGGTGTAGTTCTTCTACATCTTTCATCCATTTCATCTTCTCTCTATGATCTTGACAATGTTGACCTATATGCAACCATTTGGCGATCTTGTGAGCTGTCTTATGATGATCTTGTTTTCATTTCTTTCATGCTTAGCCTTCATAGCTATTTTTTTCCATTCATTCTAGTCTTTTTCTATCCTTTTCTCATTTATTCCTTTGGTCTTGATCTAATAAAAAAGAGTAAAATACGATGCTATGAAGGCTCTTGACATGTCTTCTCCTTTGGATTACATCTTTCCCACTTTTACATTATGCTTTCATGAATTATCTTATTCTAGCCTTTCATTTCTTGTCCAAACATGCTTTACATGACAATTTTTTCTTAGCTTGGGTATTGTGGAGGAGTTTTCCCTCGAGGATTTCTTCCCTTTATTCTCCTTCATTCTTTTGTCTTTCATTTCTTCCACCAACTTGCTAATCACTCTTGTCCTCCACCTTGCTAGACATTGAGACTACACGATGTGATCTTTCTTGAGAGTTTGGTTCTTGTTTATGTCTGGGGGTATTGTATATTATTTGTATATATTTATTGATCATGAAAAAATATGAAAAATGATATATTGTGAAAATTCTAAAAATTGAAAAATGTCTTAAAAAATGATCATCTTAGTGAAAACCTAGCAATAGGAGCTTTGATGTATCTCGAAAAAAAATTAAAAATTAAAATTAAAAATTCAAGTGGTGAAAACCTAGAAGTGGGCACTACTTGAGGCCTTTGCACTCTTATTTCTTAGCGTCTGTCCTCAACACTTAGCCTTTCTCGATCATGCCCCGTCCTTGTTGCCTTGGTTTGGAATTGGTCTTTGTGTAGGGGGCATAACTATGTTAGCTTTGGTCTTTTGGTTGTGTTAGTCTTTAGGACACCTCACAAATGGTGATTTTCATCACCACCCCAATTGTATTTTTCAATACAACCCCTAACATCAAGTGTTTTTCAACACTTATCAGTTTGGTCTTACCTAGTTTTGTCATGCGATCTTACCTACTTGCAAGAATTCAATCCTTATCCTCAGAACTTAGTATCAGTTAACACACTTAAATTTTTAAACACAAACACTTAATGCTTGACTTATGTCATGACCTTTTCTTTGTGTTCTGACTGTTATTGATTTTTGTTAAGTGTCCAGGGTGAACCCACAATAATGCGTTCCACTTTAGTGGGATGAACAAAAATGAAAAAAATTGCAAAATGGGACATATTTCGTATGTTCATGCGAACATATGTGATAAATATGTTCACGCAAACATGATTTGCATGTTTGCATGAACATACGTTCATGCGAACATGGTAAAAATGTTCACACGGAAGCTATGTTCACACGAACATGCAAAATCACAAAAAAAAAACCTTTTTTTAATTTTTTTTTTGCTCTTTTGACTACCATGATTGCAGGAGAATGATCTCCTACTGTAAAATTAAAAAATTCAAAATGTGCTGCTCGAAGCAAGCTTTCCAATGACTATAATTTTAATACATAATTTAATCATTAAGACTTTCAAATATGAGTTTAACTCATTATAGGTTCATTACTGATTAAACATCAACCAACTTTGACACCTTAGAAAAATTAGTAAATTAGGTCAATTTTTTTTTGAAAAATATGGAGGAATTGGCTTATTGAGATACCTTTCTATTCAAAAAAAAAAAAAATGGTTTATGATAAATTGACTTCAAATTATCTGTGTCAAACGAAACATATGTCTGAATTACAGTTCATGTCACTTCAAAACTTCATAAACTATACAATATTCAACCAAAATAAATCAAACCAAATGCATCCTCTGGATATTGATGTTAAAAATCTAACGTCGAAAGAATTACTTCATTATCATTTTTAGAAAAAAGTTATGTGTGTCAAATAGACTGTCACTTTTTATAATATTGAATTTTATTTTGTGCCACTTTTTGGAGGAGATAAAAAAATTGACATAATTTTTTTTTTTTTTTGTAGATTAAAAAATATGGTTACAAAGTAGGAACAAAATACTCAAAATCACTAGTTTATGTCATCTTGAAATTATTTATAGTTTTGGAGATATAGTCACTTGAATGTGACGTTTGTTGCAAAAATATTGATTTCAGTGTCAAAATTGGTCAAAAAGTGGAACCCATTATTGTGGGATCACCCTCCTTGTTTGATAAGTCTCTGCGAGATGCATAGTTAGAGGACTTGGGACATGGGGCATGTTTCTATTTCTTTTCTACTTGTGGGTGTGGTCTTGAAACTTTAGAGTGTGTCTTGTTTCCCCCTTGAAAGGCTTAGGATATTTGAGGCATCATCCTTGACTATTTTTTCTCAACCATTCTTTTGTTGATCCTAGCATTTATGCCTTGATGTGAGGATGGTTTTACTACATTAAATTGAGTAAGATAACATTTTAGTTATCTTGACCTTTATGTCTTTGATGCTTATGTTAGAATTTTTCCACATTCCAATGTGATATAAATCACATTCATATCTTCATAGTTGTGTTTGTGACTAGTGATGATTGTGTGATTTTTTTGATGTTCATTAATAATGGCCCAATGATGAAAATAATTTCCTTTACATTCTCTAATGAATGATGATTACAAAATCCTATGTTATAGTTGCTCTATTACAAGTACACCATTGCATTTTCATGTAGCTTGCATTGTTAGACTTCATGTTAGTTTACATTATGAGTTTGAGAGGGTTTTCCCTTCATCTTTCTTGTGAACTTTTAATCAACTATGATCATGTTTTGATCTTCATTTCCTATGTTCTTTCTTTATCTCAATCAAAATTTCTATCTTAAATAGTTGATTGATTTTGGAGCATTCTATTCCTTATGAAATTTCTCTTTCTTCTTTCTATTTCTTTCCATATCTACCATTTTCTTTTACCCCACTTCTTTTCTTCTAATTCTACTTTGGGGCATCATATCTCATACTTGATGATCTAACTTGGTTATGTGATTCTTATATCTTTCATCTTACATCAAGAACTTTTTCTTTTTTTCAATTTGATCAAATTTATCAATTTGATGTTTCTCCTCTATCTCATTTTGATTTTGATCATGGGGGGGGGGGGGGGGGAAATACTTATCAAACTTCAATCCTTGATTCACTTTTATCAATTTTATCCTCGAGTTTTTCAAGTCAAAATTTATTTGTATTCTTTGTCTTGATGTGTTCCTAAATCAACCACACATCTTTGTTGTTTTGTGATCCCAAATTGGTCTTACACTTCAATTTCTTTCTTTGACTACATGTGTTCCAAATTGATCACACATTAGTGAAAGAGGGACAAATGTATGCACCTTAATATGGTTGCCTAGACTATGAGCCCCCATTATTCAATTTATCAATTTATCAAATTTTTTGAATTAATGGTTTGCAATATTTTATTAGATCAATTTCCTTGATCAAATTTGATTATTTATTTTTCTAAGGTTGATCATTTTATTCTAAGTCTTGTTTAATTAAAAGAAAATATCCCTTTCAATTAAGTAAAATAAGTCCCCATTTAATTAAAAGAAAACCTCTATTTTAATTAAATTCATCCACATTTAATTAATTAAGATAAAAACCCCTCTTTTAATTTTATTAAATATTTCCTATTTAATTAAAAGAACTTGCTCCCTTTTAATTAAATAAATACCACATGAAAAAAGAAATAAAATGAATAAAAATTAAATAAATTCCTTTTCCTTCCCTCATTTAATTCTTCTCCTCTTTTTCTCATTGGTGGAATTTTGTCTCACATGGATCAAACTCTATTATCCCATATTGGTTGTGAGAAGTTTTCCACCTCCACATTTTTCTTTATAAGGGAGAGCCCTCTCCTCATTTTTGACATCCACAATTATTCTAATGTTATGTTGCAAGTTTGGACATCCATTATTATGCTAATGTTATGCTGCAAGTTTGGAGAGCGATTTTTGAAGGAGTTTGAATACTAAAGCTTTTTGTGGAGAACTTCTATCTTCTTGTCTTCTTCTCTCATGCATCTATGGCTTCCATCATGAGGTTTCATTCTTGAATTTTCATATTAGCTTAGATCCATGTTTGCTTTCATAGATTAGCATTGCATTTTTATTACATTTTATTTCTTGCATTGTTATCATATAAATTATTTTTCATCTCCATTTGTATGCATTTTGGATCCTTGAATTTCTCATTTTATGGTGTACTTGCATGGGCACAAACTAGGTCAAACTAAGGGCCTCTATTATAAATCCTTGCATTCCATAAATAGAAAGCTATGAATCACAATTTGAAACCTCATTTTTTAGCAATCTTGGATATAATGACTCATAGAAGTGTGCCCACATTTTAGGCATACACCTATAGATAGAAGAAGATCTAATGAAATAACATCAAGTGAAGGAAGACCTTATGCAACAAGAAGATAGATCATGTGCTATAAGTGTAACAACTTTGGACACATAGCTTGGAATTATCATGCACCTGATGATCAACAGAATCCAAGAAGAAGAACTCCAATATGTTAGTTATGCAACAACTTTAGACATACAACAAAGTATTGTAGAATGGACATACAATTTAGAGATAGAAGGAACAATGGAAGAAACTTCAAAAATAGAAGGAATGATGGAAGAAATGTCAAAAATGATAGAAGGAACCATGAGAGGAACTTCGAAAGAAACAAAGATAGTGAGGAACAAAGAAATGTAGTTAGTGAAATTCAAGAAGAACTCAATAAGGTATTTGTAAAATGGTTAGACATCTCAAAATAAAATCTAGAAGATGATGAGAAAGGAAGCTTAAAGTAAATTATCATGTTTGACTCAATTAAGTTGAATTAAGCTTCTTCATAGCATTAGAATTTGATAACTTCATCTAGACATGGAACTAGAGGTAGCTAAGTTGGAATAAGTTGTATCGAGATAAGTTTAGAGTTTATCTAAGCTCACTTGTAATTTGGAGATTATCTAAACTAGCTATGAAGGAATTAAGAGTTACTATTATTATAGAGAAAGTTAATTCTATAGCAGAAGATGGAAACTATGTTTTATAGAGAATTTCATGGAGTGAAGTTTTGTAGAATATTTTCATGATGGAAGGAGGCTATGGAAAACATCAAGTAGCATCTACAGATCAGATAGAAGATCTTGAGAAATTATTTGATTACATAATGTAATTGACTGCAACTTTTTTGTATGTACAAAGTATGAAATTAATGCAAGTTCAAGTTCATGGAATAAATGGTGTAAAAACTTGATATCTAATTCATTGTGATCACAGCCAAAGTAGAGAGCACTCAAGAGTGTATTGTGAAGGCAATTTTGAAGAAAACCCTATTTTCAGAGAAGGTATTTTTTGTAGAATTCTTTTGATAAAAGTTCATATTTGTTAAGAAGCATGGACATATCTGTAGTTCATAATGTTGAGAATGAGGGAAAACCTAAACTGAAGGTTGTTTCTGTAAAACCTATAGAGGGAAACCCTAGTTCAACATTATCCATTATGTCGAACAATGTAGTTTATTTGGAAGATGTAGGTAGTTATCTTAATAACAAGTTTGAGTCTATTGGAAGTGAATATATGAACAAGGATATGGAATTAGTTTTCAATCAAAATGTGACTATGAAGCCTAGATTTGAACATGTAAAGGAATTAGACCTATTCAAATATCATTTCTACCATGAGTTGGACACAAATTAGTGGACACAAATCATAATAAGTAGGATACATGATGAGGACACAACCCAAGTACAGAATGGACACAACAGGAAAAGGGAAATTGTATTAACTGTGAAAATAAGCTAGTACATTCAGTATAGAGAAAATAGACTTCAAAACATGCCCTAAGGGCTTACAATAGCACAAAACTGGAGATAATTTATCCTTTTGGTACCTCCTCTCAATTTCCACTCCAAACTACATTTTACAATGCCAAAAATGTCCTTAAATAGGCCCCGAAGGGTTAAGGACTAGGAGTATATTCTAGAAAGTGCTAGTAGGCATCCACCGACCAAGTAGAAGGCTCCAGAAGCTACATTAGAAGTTGGTACAAATCTAGAAGAATCCAAAAATGGTAATCAAACTTTCGAGAGGCATAACTTTTGAACCGTAGCTCCGATTGACGAACCGTTTACATTTTTGAAAAGCTCTCGAAGCGCTCTATAGCCCTATGAACCAACTTCATTCATCCCCCATTTTTTGACCCTTTTTGAGGTCATTTAATGCCCCTAACCTGACTTTGAAGCATCCTTAGGAGGTCTCCAAAAACTAAAAAATTGCGATAACTTTCAAACCATGGGGCCTTTTGACCTGATTCTTTTTTTGGAATGCTCTAAATTGCAATTACATTCATATGGCCAATTTACACCTCCTAGTTCACCAAAATGATGGCTCAATTACATACTCCTATTTTTTTGACATTTACACGTATCCTAAGGTGTTAAAATACTCTATCCTAGAACATTGATAGTGGAACTATGAGAGTTGGAACCTTTATTTGACCCAAATGGGTATCCAGAAATGAAAACACATGAAACAAAACTAAGCCTAAGTAAAAATTTTATTTGGGTGACACAGAATTGCCCTTATACCTCTGGATGCTCCTGCATCAATACATGGTGGGAAACTATGGATGGAAGATAGTATAGTTGATATCTTAGCCAACCTTATTCATGAGGTAATTGGTCTTAGCAAACAAGGTAGTGTACCTATAGGTGAGAAATTGGTCAAGAAGAAAATTGAGATTTATACTAAAGTAGTGTATAATGGAAAGGCTATGGTGATCAAAACCATTAAGCAAGATGATGTAAGATTCCCAAGTAGAATCATTGCCTACTTTACATGTGCAAGCTCAAAGATTGATCAATTATCAACCAGATTCATCTATGAAACCTACAAGATATGTGCTGAGATGGAACATTTTAATCTCAGTGAAATTTTGAGAATGCAACTGCTTGAGAACCTTGAAAATATTAAGAGGACTAAGAATGGTGTGTTTAGATTTCACTCATTGATTAATCATATATTCTTTCATGTGCTTAAAAGATTTCCATATTGTCAGTCACAAAGATAATGAGTAGTGATGAGTGTACAATGGAGAAAATTACTAATTTATGTAGAAGACATCCAAGGGATAAGATATTAGGTAGTGGAAACTTGATTATGAAGACATTTTAGAATGAAATGAGGTAGATATTCAGAATTGCACATGCAATTGTGGACATATTTAAAGATGACATTTGTATTATAGTTGATATAAATTTTACCTATATCCAAGTAGTAGAATCTCCAGAAACATTTCTTGATCTCTTATATTATGAATTGAGTAATGATATTATAGTTGGTTATATTGATTTTTTGTTGACATCTAAGAAGGATAAAGAAAAATAAAGATTTGGAACCTATGATGAGATTACCCAGTCAACTCATTAGGCATCTGTGGAGAAGGCATATCAGAAGAAAATAAAGTTTATTATGAAGAAAGCCTTATTAGAGGCTAGCATGACTAAGAGTGAGTCATAGGTACTAAGGAGAGCTATGAAGTAAGGTATACTAAATGTGTAACCTTTGTTAGTATCTATTGCAAAGACATCTTTGGAATAGAGCATTCCATATGCAGTAGTATTCAATGTTTAGCCAAGTGAATCTAAGAGAAAATCTAAGAGATTAGTGGAAGATGTGACCACAAAGCCTAAAAGGGTCAAGAAACAAGGAACTAGGCTAGACAAGAGATAGAAAAAATTGTTGACAATTGTTGAGTCCAACGAAGAAGAAGAAGAAGAAGAAGAAGTTAATCAAGAAGAGAAGATAATGAATTCTAAGAAATTAGCAGGAAAATCTCAACACCCTTGGAAGCTAAAGATAGAGAAGATTAACTCAATGATTGCAATTGAGGGAAAATTGTTTTAGAGGAACAAATTCTACAATTTGTAAAATAATTTTGAGAAACATCAGATTGATATCTCTACTATGAGATATATTATAGTTTATAATCTAAAACTGAAAGACATCGAGGGAATAGTAAAGTACAAAGTCTATGATAGACTTATTTAGAAGGACTCAACTAGAGAAGAAAATTTAGAACTTCAAAAGTCTATGCTAAGGACTATTTGCAAGACTAATGAAAAAGAATAAAGTAAGAGATTATTGAATAATCTACTACCATATTTGGGGAATAAAGTGAGACCATTTTTGTTTATGGTGAGTGAGAAAGATAAGTTGAGGAGTGAGACTACAGCAACAATAAGTTAGATGTTGATTGAATCAAAAGAAACATCTTTACTTGTACCCAGAACCTTGGAATTGTTAGTGACTAATAATACTAAGTAGATAGATCAGACCAATGTTACCATTAACATTGAGGACATCAAACCATTTGAGGGTTTAGAACCACCTAAATTTCATTCCAAGGATATTGAAGATAGACTAAGACAAATTGAAGAGGAGGAGAGGCTCTTAGAAGAAGAGAACAAGAAAGTTGAAGAAGCCAAGCAAAAATTGCTTGAGGATGAAATAAAAGGAAAAGAGGAGGAAGAAAAGGAAAGAGTGGCCGAAGAGGAATTAAGAAAGAAAATATAGGAAGACAAGAAGAAAGAGGAAGAAGAAAGAAGAATCAGAGAGGCAACCACAAAGCAAAGGAAGGATGACACTAAACCTTCTAGCTCATCTAATCTACTTTCACTTTCCATCCTAGCAAGTGATGATGATGATCAAACTAATTTGATATCATCCTTGTCAAAACTCATTCAGAAGAACATAATAGTGAAGAGCCCATAGAAAACCTTGATGGAAGTCACTGATAGATTACATAGTAATCTTGTAGTACAACACAAAAAAGTAGATCCAAAACAAAGAGCACAGGTAGTGCTGAAGTCATTTGATGAAGAATTTACTATTTTTTAAAGTATTTTAGAATCAAAGGAACATATCTCACATGATACTAACTTGTTTAGCACCATTTGTCAAAATATTAAAGATGATCTAATAAATCTTGATACTTATATCAAGGAACTTTAGAAGTGTCAATGAGATAGGAAAATACTATACATTAAGAATACTCTATCTTATAAATTGACTAAAGACATTAATAGCTAGATTAGAGGAAAGATAAGTGAGCTAGAGGCTTTATCTAGCCAGTTATAGCATCCATCTTGTAAGATTGAAGATTTTGAAGGAAAAGTGGCCAATATTCACAATGATATCAAGAAGTTGGAACTTTGGAAGAAACAAATTTTGAAGGGAGTATCAGATTTCAAAGAGTGTATTGCTCTAAAAGTATATATTATTGAGAAATAGTTGGAGGAATGTGTCAAGGCCAAGGACACTTATTCTATAATTTTGTATTTAGACCTTAATGCAGTTGAGATTGCATCATACAGCTTATGTGCAGTTCTCACCTCAACTGAATCTACCAAAGAGGCATGGACTAAAGATATGGATAATCTTAACGTGAATTTTGATGATTGCATGAAGATTCTATCAAATTAACGAAGGACAACATTTTTTTGGATATTTTTTTACATTTTGACCTTTGTCATTGATGTCAAAAGGGAAGAAGTTGTAGAAAATTGGAAAGTACATAAGAAAATATATGAAATCATATTGTCAGGGGAAGCATATATAAAGATGGACAAATTGTAATAGATGTAATGTAAATGTATTATTTTTGTTAAATTTTTGTCACTTAGCCAATTTCCCCTATTTTGTTGCCATCAATGCCAAAGGAGGAGATTGTTGAAAATTGGCTAAAGAGGATATGTAATTTTTGTCATTTATGGCAACACATGATGTACATTCTTACATGAAATGTTGGAAATAAAGAGACTTATCTTTTGATAATTAAAAAATTGTCTTTTGATATGAATTTGGTTTACAATAGTGTATTGTTTTTTGTATAACTTGTTGTTGATGTCATATTATGACTAGAAAAGTTAGATGGAGATAGTATACATGTTGTCAATGACATGTATAACCTTAGAATTTAGTACAGACTATACAAAAAGAGATACTCATGTTTTAATGAAATGGGATAGTTGAATTAAAGGAAATGAATTATTTTGTTTACAAAATGATTACTTGTCCAATTAGGGTCAACATATTAGATTTTCACTCTATGTTGGAAAAGTGTATTATGGCCCTAGATGACCTAGCAAAAGCTTGTGTAAAGGCATCATATTTATGCAAAGGACATCTTGTGAAACATTGTGAAGTAATTATGATGTAAGTTGTGATAAGTACTTGTATGCAAACTTTTGTGAAGTGATATATGAAAAGTTTGTGAATCTATTTTGAGATCTGAGATTGAATTGAGAAAGATTCTATATTCTAGAAGTTTGATTACTTGTTTGGGTAGTGAGCTCTTCTTATAAATGGAAGTGCATATTTGGGCAGTGGGCTCATCTTGCATCTGTTATACTACAACTCCTAACAAGGTTGGCATAATTCCTTGTTCAAAATATAAGAGAAGTAATTGAGAGGGGAGGGGTGAATTAATTACTAATAAAATAAATCCCAGATCACTTAGATGTTAGTACAAAATGCAAACTAAAAACTGAATACTGCTGAAGCTCGATAAACACATACAAAATGTTAAAACTTGATAAGTACTCGATAAGTGCTAACATATAAAATTTACACATTATTTGTGATTACCATTAATTTAACATAGTTGCAAGTACATAAAAGAAAAATAGCATAAACACATTTTACACCAGGATTTAATGTGGAAACCCAATTTGGAAAAAACCACCAATTGCAACTAGTTATTGTTTTCACTCTTTTGAAGTGAGCCCTATTAGGAGCCAACCCTATTAAAGGTTACAAAACACACTATTAGGTGTGACCCTATTAGAGGATTTAATCACCCTATTAGGAGTGGCCTTGTTAGAGATCTTTAAAAAATTTAATACAACTACCACCTTGTTAAAGGATTTGTAAAGAGTTGTTAAGCCAACTCTGTTAGGAGATTTAGATCACTACTATAATGGTTATAGAGTAAAAAAAAGATGACTTGATTTGAATACAACTAAATTGCTGATTACAAATCTTTGTTATGGCTTGTATTTGATCCTTGTTGATCAAATATAGCCTTTCTACTCCACAAGGATATTCTTTTTATCATTTAAATTCACTTTCTTTCTTCTTTATTAAATCTTCAACGTGCTCACAACTTCATAATTCGAAACCACAACTTGACCTTATACTTATATCTTTCATATTTCCAAGTTAACTCAAATACATCTTTAGAATAATTAATATTCATCACCTTAGTTGTTTGGAATCAACAGATAAATCAATTAATCTTAATATTCCAAAATAAGAAAATCCTTTTTTAGCTAACCTAGATTGATAGAAACTAACTTAGAAATAATTTGCTACATTAACTGATAGAAGCTTAGTTAAAACTACAAAGTCACACAAATCCTTTGGCAACCAAGTGAGCTCAATTAGCACTAGATCCATCCAAATTTCCTCCATTAACTAAGTGAACCAGGTTAACACTCATCTTCTACAGACTTTTGTTCAGTTCTTGAGATAACTTAGTAAACACTGTCTTTTGAATAAGAATGCTTAGTAGAAATAGGAAACTATCTTCACTGCTCGAGTCAGCTTGGCATGCACTAACTACCAATGATATGAAATTTATGTAATGCCAAAGATAATACATAATTAATCAATTGTATCCAACAATATCCCTCTTTCGCATTCATGGAAACACAAAATGTCATAACACAGTGAAATTTTAGAGCTAGAAAAAAGTAAGGAACATATCCTTAGTTTCATTTTGATTCTCATCCATGAGAACTCCCTCTGTCCATGTGAGCTCCTTCTACCTTTAGTAAATTTATGTTTGCATCAACTTCTTACCAAGTTCATTCAACCTCTTTGACATACTTATCAAACTTCTCCCTCTTACTATAAACTTTTTCCTCTTAGAGACATTTGTTATGAGATGTGATAGTAAAATTCTCCCTCTTTGACAATACATGCCAAAGAAAAGAATTCTATTAATATCAATGTACCTTTAAGCACTAATTCATTTACAAAGTGTCCTTGTCAATTTTGCATCAACTAATTGATCTTCAATTTTCTCTTGTTGATACATCACTAAACTTCATTTAGTGAGCTTCAGATAGGGTAATGACCCCTAGCTTACCTCTTAGATACATAAATGCATCCTTGGGTAATGGCTTGGTGAATATGTTTGAAATTTTTTCTTTTGTATTAACATATTCCTATCTGACTTCTTTATCCTGTGCCAACTCTCTTAAGAAGTGATATTTTATAGTGATGTGCTTTGTTTTGGAATGCATCACTGGGTTCTTTGATATATTGATTGCACTAGTGTTATCACAATATATCACTATTGGATCCTTGATTCCTATCTTCATTCCTTCCAACAATTGTTTGAACCAAATAATGTTAGAATAATTAATTGCTATTGCCACATATTCTACCTCTATTGTGGATTTAGATGTACAATTTTTCTTCTTTCTTGTCCATGACACTAATCTTTTACCAAGAAAAAATGCTTTAGAACTGGTTCTTTTTCTGTCATCAATACTTCCTACCCAATCAACGTCAACAAATACTTTCAAGTCCAAATTGCCTCCAAGTTTATACAATAAGCCATAGTCTTTAGTACCTTTTAGATATTTCATGACTCTGTTTATTGACATCATGTTATTTTCCTTAAGATTTGTCGAGAATCTTGCCACTAGGTATGTGCAGGCTCATGGTCAACCAAACTATGCTCTTAAGTGGCAATAAAAAATTAGAAAATTAGGGTTATATCTACTTGACTCCAACGTAAGGCTTGGGTTCCATTGTTTTCGACTCAGGTCCTTTAGACTTGGTTTGAACTAGCTTGGTAGCTTCTGATAGTTACTTAGGTCCTTCACATAGAGACTTGGGTTGAACTATCTACAACTCAAAAACTATTGGAGATTTTGGGGACTTGAGAGGTGAAGCCTTCTTTCTTTCAGATAGATTTGGCAGGGTATCAAGTTCATAGTAAATAATTTTTTTGTAGTCCTCTAACTCTTTGCTACTTTATTCTTCACTCCTTTCTACAAACTCATCAATTCTAACATGTGAACTTTCTATAATTTTATGAGTAGAAAAGTTCAAACATTTTTATGCTTTAATTCCGCAAGAGTATCCTAGAAATATACCTTCATCACCTTTTACATCAAATTTTCCTTTTCTAGATTCTTTCAAAATACAACATTTACTACCAAATACTTTCAAGTAACTTACATTAGGTTTATAGCCATATAGCTGATAAGGAGTTTTGTTTGAATCTTTCTTCAACTGTATTCTATTCAACGTATGAACTATAGTGCTAATAGCTTCCTTCTACTATTTAAGAGCAATATTATTTTCAATCATCAAGGTTCTTTCACAATCTATGATAAATATATTTCTTCTTTCAGCTACACCATTCTACTACTGTGTACTAGGAGCTAATACTTTCCTTTTGATTCTTCTTTCAATGAAAAATTGAATTCATTAGAGATGAATTCACCACCTCTTTTCTATCTTAAGAATTTCAATCTCTTACCAGTTTCCTTTTCTACTCTTGCCAGATACCACTTGAATTTTTGGAAGGCTTCCGATTTTTATTTTAGATACATTATAGTCATCATTCTAGAATTGTCATCAACATAAAAGATGAACAAATTTTTTCCACTATAAATTTCTATTCCAATAGGTCCACATAAGTCTGTAAAAATTTTTTCAAGACTTCTTCTGATTAATAGTTTTTTCTTTTGAAGCTAGTCTTTCCCATCTTACCAATTTGGCAATTCTTGCAAAGACCCATATTAGTCAAACTACGAATACCTCTTACTCTCATATGTTTTCTTATCTTAACTAGATTATCAAAGTCTACATGACATAGCCTTTTGTGCCATAACTAGCTTTCTTCTACTTGAGGAATAAAACATGAACAATCACTAAGATCAAGATAAAATAGATTACCTTTTGTTTACTTGCCAGATCTAGCCAAATTTCCTTTTCCATCTAGTAGTTTGACCTATCCATACATGAATTCTACCTTGAATCTAATGTTATTCTTGACTGTGCCACACTCACTAGATTATGCTTTATTCCTTCAACCCAATAATAGTTGTGACATACAAGTTCTTTAGTCAATGAAATATATCCTTTTCCTTTTATGTTACAAGGTTCATTATTTCCAAATCTCACACTAGCTCCATCATAATATTTCATATGCTCAAATTTTGTTTTATCTCCAGTCATATGATTTGAACAACCACTATCAAAAATCCATATATCATTTTTTCTAACATGAAAGATAAGTGCCATTTTATGTCCCTCATCATCAAATTCATCTTCCACAACAATATATACCATCTCATCTTCACTATTATCAGAATCTTTAGCTATAAAAAAAAATTTCTTACTTTTTTCCTTGTAGTTCTTAGAATCCTTTTTTCCTTTGAGCTTATTGCTTTTCTTTTTATCTTTTATTTCCTTATTTGGACACCTAGTAGTAATGTGACCAAATTCTTTATATGAAAAGCAGATCAAAGGAACTTTACCTTTGTATTTTTCTCTACCTTTGGAATACTTCCTTGCAAGTAGGGCTTCAACAACTTCAAGATCACCATTTGAGCTTTCTTCTATTGTACCTTCTTCTTTACTTTCTAATTGACTAAATTTTTATTTCGTACACTTTTCTATGAGTGGGAGTTTAACTTTAAATGTAGATTCAATAACTTATGAACTAGGAACATAGTTATCAAAGTTATCTAACTCAAAAGCTATAAATCTTCCAACTAGAGCATATAAAGATATTTTATTATTGGGATCACATCTCATCTCTTGAATAGAAGATACTCAAATTGCATAAATAGGAAGAAGATTTCTAAGTACCTTACTTACAACTATTTTCTCTTCAATGTCTCCCCAGATGCTTTGATTGCACTTACACTTGCTTTGATCCTTTTCACATATTTTGTAATTTTTTCATCTTCTCTCATTTTCATCTAATCAAAATGACCTCTAAGACTTTTAGCCTTATCATTTCTTACATTGTCATATCCATCATAAATTTATTTTATTTTAGTCTACTTTTAATGAGTTGTCTTACAATATTTACCTTCATCAAATTCAACATAACTAAGAGTAGATGCAATATCAATCATCATGATGTTATGATTCTTCTTTTTAGCAATATCTTCAATTGATAATGTTCCAGTAGGAGTCTAGTATTCAGTATCAAGATATTTACATCTTGAGTCACTGATGGAAGCCAAATCTAGCCTCATAAGTCCTTTCCATGCTACAAAATTATCTTTTTTCAACTTGAGGATCTCTCTTTTGTAAGACATCCTAATCTTTATCTTCGATCCTTGAAACCTTCTCTACAAGCACCAAAAGTTCTGATACCAATTGTTGAAAATATAAGAGGAGTAACTAAGAGGGGAGGGGTGAATTAATTACTACTATTTTGATTCTTATGAAGTGAGCCCTGTTAGGAGCCAACCCTATTAAAGGTTACAAAACACACTATTAGGTGTTATCCTGTTAGAGGATTTAATCACCCTACTAGGAGTGGCCTTGTTAGAGGTCTTTCGATAATTCAATAGAACTACCACCTTGTTAGAGGATTTGCA
Source organism: Cupressus sempervirens (assembly GCA_028749045.1). Classification (NCBI taxonomy): domain Eukaryota; kingdom Viridiplantae; phylum Streptophyta; class Pinopsida; order Cupressales; family Cupressaceae; genus Cupressus; species Cupressus sempervirens. Next base: position 210,329,108 of record CM053783.1, read on the forward strand.
AATAGATATTAAGAAAACTCTTTTAGGAGATTTAGATCACTACTATAATTGTTAGAGAGTAACAAGGAGGTGACCTAATTTGAGTGCAACTAAATTGCTGATATCACATCTCTGTTCTATCGTGTACTTGATCCTTCCTAATCGAATATAGTTTTTCTACTCCATAATGATATTTTTCTTATCCTTTAAATTTTCTTCATCTCTTCATTATTAATTCTTCAATAGGCTCATAACTTCATATTATGAAACCACAACTTGACCTTATACTTATATCTTTCATATTTCAAAGTCGGCTCAAATACATCTTTAGAATAATTCATCACCTTAGCCAGCTGAAATCAATAGATAAATCAATTAAGCTTAATATTCCAAAATAAGAAAATCCTTTGTTAGCCAACCCATCTCAGTAGAAGCTAACTTAGAAATGATTTCCTGTGTTATCTGATAGAAGCTCGGTTAACACTACAAAGTCGCACATATTCTTTGGCAACTGAGTGAACTAGGTTAGCATTGGTTACATCCAACTTTCCTTCATTAACCTAGTGAGCCCGGTTAACACTCATATTTTGCAGACTTTCCTTCGATAACTGAGTAAACTTGGTAAACACTGTCTCTTGAACAAGAATTCTCAATAGAGACAAGAAACTATCGTTACTACCTGAATGAGCTCAACATGCATTGACTACCAATGATATAACATTTGTGTAACTTCAAAGACAATACACAATTAATCAATTGTATCCAACACTCCTAAAAGGGTTGGAATCTCATCATAGGGATTAAAAGTCTCCTAACAGGGAATCCTTATACTAAATTTTCTCATTGGCTCCTAATAGGGTCTATCCTATAACAAGGAACTTATATATCAATATATTATCTAGTGAGTATCATCCCCACAGGGGTTTTCCCTTGGCCAAGGTTTCCGTAGTTACCAAAATATGGTGTTATGAGATATCTTTGTTCATGGTTACTATTATTGTTAAGCATTACTTTGTTATTCTATTGTGTATGGTTTAAAGTAAATAATAGTATCTAGTTGGTGACTAAAATTTGTAGATTACTTATTCATCCCCCCTCTCTATAATCCCTATTTCTAACAATAGTTAATATATATCATAACATATTTCAGCAAAAAAATCATTTTAGAACTTATGAAAATGATCTAGCAGGATCATTATTGAAAGATAAAATATGGGGCCTCTTGAATTTATATCTAGGCTTCTCTGAAATAACATAAACTAGTGAATCTATTTTATACAATGTTTCATGAAATTAACTTCAAGAAATGATCTCACAAACAAATAAGTCTGTTTAAGATCATAAATAAAAGATTTTCAAAGAAGTTTATGAAATTTACTTTCAAAATCCTTCAAATTTACTTTGAATTGATCAAATGGTGACCAATTTGATTAATTTCAACCCTTAAATCCTTATAGAATTGCATTTTCATTAATTATAGAAGAACAAAATATCAAAATATTTTTACTAAATCTAATAGACCTTCAATTCTTATGTGACCTAAAATTTCTTCATATCATTTATGCTCTCTGAACTATAGCACTATCATTCTAACTCTAAGCTATTAGTCTCAAATTGGTTTTGACAATTGAGTGTCAACGCACTTAACCAATTCTCAAGTTGATGCCAAGTATACTAAAAAAGTCAAGATATAGTGTGTTTTGAGCCAAGAATTCAATAGGTGTTGAGTGAACTTCAACTATCGAGTGAATTTCAAGTGCCGAGCAGAGTATAGATGTCGAGTCATTATAGATGCCGAGCAAGACAAGATTACTATAGGAACCAAGTGAGCCAATTTTTCTATATGTGTCGAACATAAACAACTAGTAAGTGTTGAGTAACATTGAATCATCATATGAGTTCTTTCCTTTAAAAACTCATATGTAAACCATTTTTGAAACCAACATAGGATGAATCTCAAAGGATCTTGAAGATAAGATCAAATCTTTTGCATTACCTATGTAAACAACATCCATTCAATAAGAAAAATGGAAAAGGTATGCAACCAATCGGAAAAGTGCAAGAAATGAGTGGGAAATGAAGATTTAATATTGATCATAGATTCATACCTAACACTAAGTCTTCAAAATATTTAAAAGGAGGTCAAAACTCCATTATGCATGCAAGAGATAAGTGTATGGGTGAATTATAGCAAATTTTAGAAGGGTGAAAAGACTTAGTCAAGAACAAAGCATCATTACAGAATCTAGCGGATCAAGAACAAAGTATCAAAACTTTGAAGAGTGACATACTAGATCAAGTAAGGATTAGAGCAAACAGAGCAGAACAAGGATCTATAAGCAGCAATTGAGAATTGCAAGTTATTAGGTCAAGACTTTTGAATACTTTCTAGCAGTTGTATTAGGTATGGAAATCCAATGGACTTAGGTTGGCTTATCAGCCATTTGCAAATCCTTTAATAGGGTGGCATTCCAAGTGAATGTACTGAAGTCCTTTAACTAGACCTAATTTTAGTAGAGTTGTTAAATCCTTTAACTAGGTCACTTTTAATAGGATGTAAAGTCTTTAACAAGATAAGCCATTCACAAGACAAACTATTGGAAGTGGTCAAACTTTGTAACGTTAAATAGTTACATATTGTTGCAATGATACTTTGTGGGTGTCATCCCCATCCCAATTTTACTTTCTCATTTTGGAGGGTTTATAGGTTACCAAATTTGTGTGTTATCTAGTTTCACACATGTTTTTACTTTCATGTTTATTAGATGAACTAGATGCATGTGAATGATTTCAGCTATAAGGATTTGAAATGGTTAAGATTAGTTACTTTTGATTCACCCCCCCTCTCAAAAGTAAATCTTCCCATTGTAAATTCCAACAATTGGTATCAGAGCCAAGTTCTCACAAGGAGGAGCCTTACAACTTGGAGAAAAGATCTAGAAATAGAAGTCTACAAACTTGGGAAGATCATAGAGAATTAAGCAATTGATATACAACTTGCTTTACATGCTTTGGAAGATGCTAGAGAAGAACTAAGAAAATCCTTAAAGAGAACAATAGAGATTTCCATAGATGAGAATGATACACAATACAAGGAGATTGGCACCTCAAACCTATTTACAAATGGAGATTCCAAAGAGTTTGATGTAGCAATAGTAGACCTGATGGAGAAGAATAGAGCTCAAGAAGAAGAAATTAGAACACTCAAGCTTGAACACGAATCATAAGCTATGATGCTTTGTGAAGTGACTAAATAGAAGAAAAGAGCCATTGAAGACAAGGCTATGCTAGAAGAAGACAAGAGAAACCTTGCCAACAGACTAGAAAAAAGTCAATTGAACTAGCTAGAATTTCAAACATGTAGCTAGACACTCTAAGCCAAAAGATGAATGAACATCATGAACTAAATGTCAAGGATATTGATATCTCTACACTGAAGATACAAATGAATAGTTGCAAAATAACCTAAAAGGGGAAAATGAGATTGCAAAGAGCTTTAACAAACCTAATGAGGCCATGAAGTACTTTGAGTAGTTAATAAAATTACCAACGGCTAGAAATGATACTATAGGATTAGAATACACCAGCACTGAACAAGGAGAGTCATCCAAGATTGTAGAAGAAAGGAGTAACAAAGGTAAGAACACTAAACCTACTTGTCATTTCTATGGTAAAAAGGGACATACCTCTAATGCATGCAGGAGAAAAATTGCCCAACCTAAGAATGTGAGTCATTGTCATAAGTACAAAAAGAAAGGACATCAAGCACATGACTACAAGACTAGAACTATCAGAACACCAAGATTTGAAGGACATTGCTACAATTGTAAGAAGTATGGACATAGAGCTTTTTAGTGCAAATCAAAGTCTATGTGGACACCAAATCAATTAGCACAAGGAAATAACCATGGTCATCATTACAATTGGGACTACAACACTAGGTATAATTGTTATTACTATGAAGAATATGGACACATTCTTGAAAATTGCATAAGAACACATTTTATAGGGAACTACAGAAGATGGTTGAATCAAACCACATGTTTCAGTTGCTTGAAGACTGTTCATATTAGTAGGAATTGTCCAACAAGGTCAAAGGCATCCAACTCAAAGAATTACAAAGGTAAAGAGAAGGTAGATGGTGAACACATCAAAGGAGAAATGAACAAGACATGGAAGAAGAAAGATGGATGTAGCACATCAAATGAAGGGATCACTTCACCTAACAGGTCAAGTGGTCATACGTCATCAAACTAAGTAAAAGAAAAGGCATGAGGGACTTATTTACAAAGCTTTATCATACATTAGTTCCTAAAATAAGCAAGTACTAAAAAGAAGAGATTAGGATGATCAAAGATGCAAAGTTAAAAGATTTTGCAAGTGTTGCTAAGTTGCCCTTAGAAGTCGAGTAAAAATCTAGTACAAGACAAGTTGATTGTCAAAATAGTAGAAGTTGAATGATTAGTTGGAGCCGAGTTGGTAATGGAAGTTGAGTAAAGAGAAATTTTTAGTTGAAGATGAGTGGATGATACTCCTGTGGAATCCAAGTAGTGTAGAAATCATTTATAAGTTGAGTGGAAAACTCTGACCATACTAAGCATTAAATGCAAGAAAAATAGGGTATATTATAAATCAAATTTTCAATCATTTTTCCTCATTGCAAAGAAGGAGCAAAGATGAGAAAGAGTGTAGAGAGAGTCCAAAGTAGAGAAGAGAGCAATTGAATAGATTTGAATAGCATTTGAACTCATTTTTTTTCAATTCCAAGGTATTTACTTCTGTGCCAAGTTATGTAGTTTAATTTTTTCTTCATGTTAAAACCTTAGAATTGCAAAAATGGCTTCTAGCTCTAGGAAAACTTAGAAGAAGGAACCTCTTGAAGTCCAACTAGTGTCCAATGAGGTCAAACAACCCAATTTCCATCCAATCCCATAAGTTGCATATAAAAATGACCTAGTTGGAGCCCTATCTATCATACCCACAAGGTAGTCATGGTTCAGGATGTAAGAAGATGCTATAATTACAAGAATGGAGCCATCGATGATATGGAAATGAGGGAAGCCTATGAGAGACTATGTGAAAATGGAGTGTTAAAGGAAGAATACTAGATTGTTGAGAAGAAGGTTTTAACACAAGCCCTAGGATTCCCCACAGTATTCAAAATTGAATGGATCAGACTAGTGCTAAGACAAATACATGATGGAAGCTTATGGTTGGAAGATGGCCCAATAAGAATCACCAAGAGAATTGTGCATAGAGTGACAGGGTACCCAACCGTAAATTGGTTGAAGACCCTTAGGGGAGATTCTAAGGAGGCAATAGATAAGAATACTAATGAAAAGTGGAACAAAAGAGGTATGACATTGACACCATCCAAGTCCCTCTTGTTGATTTTGCCGTTAGGGTTATAGCACACAAATTCTACCAATCTAGTAGACTCAATAGTGTGCCCTGCATTACAGTAGATGTTTGTTATAAACTGGTAAAGAAGGATCATACATATGATCACTAGTACAAAAACAACAATATACGACTAAATAAAGTACTAAAAATTGTAGATATACGACTAATTTTGATCACGTGAACATTGGTAGTTTATTTTCGGTCATTAATCTAGAAACCAAATTTATTACTAAACTATTTAAATCATTAATTTGGTCATTAATTTGATCATTGATTTTGTTGTTGATTCTTATTAAATAGTAGTTTATTTGGTGGTCTATTTGGTAGTTTATTTAATAGTTTATTGAGTAATTAGTTGTTATTAAATAGTAGTTTATTTGGTAGTATATTTGATAGTATATTTGGCAGTTGAATTGTTAGTTGATTTGATAGTATATTTGGTAGTTGATTTGGCAATTGGTTTGGTATTTGATTTGGTAGTTTATTTGATAGTAAATTTGGTAGCTTATTTAATCATATTAGGGCACAATGGAATTGAACCACCGTCTTCCTACTTGTAAAGCAGATCCTCTTCCATTGAGTTAGTGCCCTTTAAAGAATAGTAATGTTTTTAAATGCATAATATAAAGATCAAAGAATTTTTTCATTGTCAAACTCTTTAGATGTGGCTTGTTCCCCTTATTATATTAAATTTATTATGTGGCTACACAAAAATTCTTTTTTAATAGGGTTCCTATCTTACAATAATATTACAAAAAATCTCTAGCAATATATATTTGAAATTTAGGAAACTTTTTTAAATGAGATAAATTACAATGTTGAAATGAAAGTATCATGAAAATAAATAAATAAAAATTAGAAATATTTTTAAATGAGTTTTAAACTCATGTTAGAAAATCAACTAGAAAATTAAAAAATCGACATGGTGCTTAAAAAGGAAGAAACTTTTCTTTTATATCTATAAAGCAAAGTAACATTATATTATGAAAATGATTTGTTCTTAATGACTTGTCTCATATAATATGGAAACTTCCATTTATATATCACAACATATAAATATATAGAAAATTTTATTTTATGTTTCATAAAACAAGATTACATTCTAATATTAATATGTTTCTATTCTCTATTTTGAAAATGATTTTTTTTAATGACTTTTCTCATATAATATAGAAACTTACATTTATATATCACAATATAGAAATATAAAAAAATTATTATTTTATATTTCATAAAACAAGATTACATTCCAATATTAATATTTTTCTATATATTCTCTATTATGAAAAGGATTTATTTTTAATGAATTGTCTCATATAATATAGAAACTTCCATTTATATATCACAATATATAATTATATAGAAAATTTAATTTTATATTCCATAAAACAAGATTACATTCTAATATTGATATGTTTCTATTCTCATAACTAATTTCTAGATCAATAGATCAAATCTTGCTTTTACAAGTAAATTATCATTATATTTTCTAAATATTAATATTGAAATATAAAATAGAAAAAATTCTATTGTAAAAGTTAATTCTCTTTCACTACCATCACTATTATCAACATAATGTAGTGAAAGGTGTTAGTACATTCCCCATTTTTGTATAATGTAGTGAAAGGTGTTAGCACATTCCCCATTTTTGTAGGTGCATCTATTACAAGAAAGAAGGTGATATAATGGATTTTTGGAGGGCTTGATGGTTATTATGTTGTAGATGTCATTGCCACAAATTTTCAATCAAGTTTAGTAGTAGGTGCAGCTAAAGAACCACTTAGGAATTAGATGTTTGGAGTTTTACTTGATTCTCATTTTCTTGTTTCTACTCTAGACAATTCCTTGCATAGTAACTTGCTAGTGTATCTTGTAATACCTATAGCTATTGCATGTTGAATGCAAGCAAGAGACAAGTGCATAAGATAAATATGATATATGTTTCTTAATGTTGTTTTCAACACAAGAAATTATCACAAACTACATTATTCTGTAGAGATGGTTTGGAAGCCCTACAATTCTATTGCATTTTTTATTTAAATTTAGATTTTGGAATGACCCTCTCATTCTAAAATTATAAAAGCTATATTATTACATAAATGAAAATATTAGTTATTTAAAATAAGTTTACTTTGATTTAGTAACTTTATTTTGTTGTGCTTCTTAATTATTTCTATTTATAAAATAGTCTTAGAATCTCTTTATAAGAAACATTGCTCTCTTTAGATAATCATTCAATTACCTTTTTCAATTCCTAGTTAATGTTGCAAAAACTATGGCACCCTGATATTCAAACATTGTGATTAATTTGAAGGATTTAATATAAAATCCTCTCAAGAGATCCACAAGAATACTAGTAGGAGCTACCAATTAAGCTATATCACAAAAACTAAATAAGTATTCATGTTTATCTCATTTTTACAAAGCTATTTTCTATTCAATTATTATGTTGATATGCTTAACACATCATTATTTTTGCTAATAATTCTAGGATATCCTATAATTATTATGATTACCAACCATTAATTACAGAACTAAAGGCAATGTTGGTTATAGATCTAAATTTCATAAATTAAAATTATCTCTTCCAAAGGGTTTACTTTTTATCTTAGTAGTCTTCTTTCCTATAAGACAACATTTTCATTACTCACTGTTGGGATATCCTAGTAATCTTTGATTCTAGTTTTAAGTCTATGACTACTTAGATATCTCAATTTCAAGGGTTTTGTTGTATTGTAAAAGTGATATTGATTTTAGAATTTCTTGTTTTGACCAATTTAGTTGTTGGAGTTTGATTATAAAAATGGGTTTCACTTCTAAGGGAGAGCGCAGTTGGATAGTCTTGGCAAGATGCCATCAGCTATGGAGGTGATGATTGAATTGATAAAGCTCGATAACATCAAATTCCCTACAGCAACCATGAACTGTGTTGTGTATGTCAGAGTAATGTTTTATGTTCTATATTTAGGCTGGATTGGAAGCTTAAAATTGGCTAGAGGGGCTCTTTCAATTAGGTTAACCAATATCACAGGGTACTCCATTATTTTTTGGGTTAGCATTAGAGATGGAGCTAGTGTGGAACCAAGCTATCAAGTCCAAGAAATTGGCCTTTGGCAGAACTCATCTCCCTACAAACGACCATACTCATTCTTTTCACTACCTGTGAGCCAATTAGTTTGTTGTTGATGAACATGAAAAGTATCATGCATAGGTTAAGGCAATATCAAAGTATAAGAATGGTGGCCCATACATATTACTTAACCTTGTATTTGTGAATATATTATAAATATTTTCATGTTTCAAAATGTTTTGGTGATTGTATATCATTGTATCAATCATTTTACGTGTTAGAAACATATGTTGTGAGACATGCACAAATACATTTAAGATGGGGGCATTGTTTCTATATTGTAAACTAGACATCAAATATTCAGTCTTTTGACTTAAGTTGGGATTTCATTCTATGTTTGTTTAGGAAAGTACAAATACAATATATAGTTAGTTAGAGAGTCCTAGTGCCAGATGGTTTGGATGATTTATGTGTCAAATGATGACTAATGTGATTGGCCCTAAATTCAAATGTTTTACAATGAAAGCTTTATATTCATGCATATAACATAACATCTTAGGGTTACCTAATAATGCAAGATTAAGCTAGTTGCTAATTTCAATGTTGAAGGTTGTAACATCTTAGGATTACTTGATAATGCAAGATTAAACTAGTTACTAATTTCAATGTTGAAGGTTGCCCTACCTGCAACTATACTATTGTACACTTGCATATGATGAAAATTAGGTAGATAAGTTTGAAAATTATTAACCACATTGAAAGACTATTAATTTTTTCCATCTCAGAAATCAATCATTCGATAAAACAATATACACAATCTGAAGTAATTTATTTCTGCATAATTTATACAAACAATTAAATTTCCATGATATTAGAGCTAATAGAAGCAAGTTTTTAGACAAGGATCACCAACCAAATTTTAAGGATATCTGAATAATATCATGCATCCATTAAGTCATATTGATTAAGGAAATCACCCTTGTTAAGTTTTGATGACAATAAGATTAATATATATATAATATTGATTTCCTCCATCCTATCTACAGTTTCCTTCCATAGAATCTGCATGTCTTTTCTAAACACATAATAGAACTCTCCTTAGGATAGCTACTGTAGAATTGATAAATGTTGTTTTTGGAAAAAAATTTAATCTGTAGGAAGTAGGTTTTGCAATAAAGGATCCATGTATGCAACTTTCTATGGTGGTGGTTTGATGGACTTGTTGCTTAAGATAAATTCCTTGTTGCTAACAATCTGCCTGCAAAGTCAAATTTCTACATGTTCTATTTTCCAATTTGAATACGAGAAAAAATATGATTTGACATAGCAAGCTTATAAAACTCATGTTGTCTCAAAGTAGGAAGCCAAGAGGCTTTATTTTCTTAGAGACCTATAAAAAAACAAAGCAACAAAGTGCCTTAAGTGTGTCCTCACTTATGTCAATTTTTCTGGGTATGCATTTAACTCATTTTATCCTTTAAGCATTCACTAAAAATGTTGATGTTGCCATCAATTGTTTTGTATCTGTATGTTATGTTTCCTTGTTACTCTATTTTTCATTTTGAATATCTCAATTTTGTGAGTTTTGTTTCCCAATTTAGTTGATATTGTATTGCATTTATTATAATGTTACTATAAATTTTTATCTAAGTATTAGCTAGTCCTCAATTTCCCATGGAGCACTGGTTAAAGTTTAACAATTCTCTATGAACACATTTAATTGAGAATCACACCAAGCTTATGGTGGTGTATTCCATGTAGTTTAGGGTTTTTGGTATCTGATTTGATCCCTTTAACTTGTTGGGCATCTTAGTAGTTTATGATTTCTCTCTTATAGAATGTTATTTAAAGTATACATAGTACACTAGAAATGTATCTTAGCTATCTAGAAGGTACCTAATAGCATTTATTATATTTTCATTTTTCAATTTACTCAAGCCCATGAAAGATCTTTACATGAATGAATTCCATTTTTATTTTCTACTTTGAAGAATTTATTATCTTCTCTAGTCCTCTACCCTCTCTTTTATTGCAAAAATGTTGAGAAACTAGTATACTCAACACAATCAAAGTAGTGTGAGTCAATGTTTCTAATGTGAATATAGTCAGAGAAATAATATATATGGTAAATACTATACAAAAGAATCACAATAAAAGGAAGAAAGTTCAAAAACTTGATGCAAGTCCAAAGGGTAAGCCTACTTCTACTTCATCTATTTCTAGATCTGCTACAAAAATACTGCTACATTAAATGCCAGTCATTGATAAATAAATGTTTCTCTTGTCTATAAATTGATAAGTATTGTTATTATTTTCATCTAGTTCTCTAATAATCAAAATTATTGTAGCTGAAATTCTCTTTCAAAGAAAATAAAAAATGGAATATACTCTAAATATGAAACTTGAAACATAATTACACTACAAAAATCTAGAGAACAGGATAAAAAAATTTGTTAAGAACAAAATTCACACACCTTTTCAACATTTTATTTGAGGGAATTTCAAAGAAATAATCTAAATTTGGTAGAGGAAGATCTATACATACAAAATAAACAATGTCCAATCATTTAGGTTTTCTTTAAACATTAAACAAAATTATATTATAAATCATGTCCCTATACTTCAAATTTTGCAATGTCGAAGAGTACATTTGTTTGAAAAATAGTTTGGAATAGAATGAAATTTATAAGATTGAAATTTACTTTTAGATTCCAAACATGGCACATACTTGATTCCTCCACATCCATGATCACAATCCTTGCAAGTAGTTCCAGTTGAAAGTCCACCAAGAGATTCATCTAGTTTTTCATCATCATCAAACAAATGAACTTTCTCTATACTACCAATAAATATACCCCTAAAGAATAATTTGGGGATAGATCACTCTCTAATTCCACATGCATAGACACATCCCTCTCATTAACATGGAAACCATATATTTCAAGCACAAATCTTACATTGTTGCAATCATCAAAGATTTTTCTGATTCCCAACAATTATGTAGTGTAAAGTATTACTCCTTTCTCTCAATCTGGTATGATATTATCTTCAAAACTAACTAGAGGGTTTTCCTTGGCCTAAAAAATACTACAAAAAAATCGATCTCATTGACCCTTCATATCTGCTAACTCAGAGATTGCAATAGCACAAAAAGATTTTTCTTCATAAGACTCCTTATTTATGGAAGCATTTTTCTTGGGTGGGTTTTCATTTTTCAGCGTATTCTAAAATGAATCTTGATTAAATGGAGATTTGATATTAGGCATATCCAAACCTAACTTATGTCTTACCCAACACTAAACCAACCTCATTGTCATTGTTGGCATCGAGTTTGTCCATAGTGTGTAATGTAAAGAAATTATTATAAAATTAGTTGTCTTTACCCCAAAACCAAACCCTAAATGTGCTCTTTTCCTTAGAATTTTTTACAACTTTGATGACTTGAATGAATGGCTTAGGGCTTAACTTTGACTAAAAATTCTTCAATTTTTCATAAATTTGACAGTGGAAGAATTAGAAGTCTTACCTTAGCCAGGGATTCCTTCTCTTCAGATTCAAATTTCTTGGATTGAATATGCCATATGCCTCTCCTCCATGCAAAAATCCAAAATAATTATTGTTCTCCATAGAAAAGTCATGCAATCTACTATCTCATCAAACAAATTTGTTGTCATTTTCAAAATCGGTGAGAAAGGAATCTTGGAATTTTTTTCAATCATTCTTTCCATATAAGACAATTTACAATTTATCAATGTAAGACACTTTTTGAGCCATGAGTTTAATCAAATAGCTTGTATATATATATATATATATATATATATATATATATATATATATATATATAAGCTAAGAGATCTCGAGGTGTCTATTTTCATAATCTCATTCTATTTCTCTTTGGCTTAGTTTATTTTTATAAAAAATATATAAGCTAGTTTATTATTAAATTGATTAAAGAATAAGAAATGAAAGTGGCTAGATTCTTCTAATTTTGGCAGTCATAGGTGTTGGGGAATATAGGGGTTATATATAGGAAAATTATTAATTATCCTAGTGAAATCAGGTTTGTTGTTCATTTATTTAAAATTTTTAGTGTAGAATAAATTCTTTGACATTATGGTGATAATGTTGGTAATATTAATATTAATTTTAATGATGATTAATTAATAATATTAAGATAAATTATTTATAATATTTTTACTATTGGCTGATATGAATGACTTTAAAATAATAAAGTTCAAACAAACTTATATACAAGAGTAATAACAACTAAAATTAAATCATATTAGATATAAGCCCGAGTATTATTTATTTAAACTTATAGATTGGCATATCAAACTTATAACAAAATAATAACAAAATATTAATTTCTAATTGTCTAGATAATGAATATTTAAAAAATTATAATGGAAATGCACTTTCTTAAATTAGTTTTAATGTTTTTAAATATGATCAATTTCTCTAGGGATAAATAGAGGATGCACATTGCTAATATTGTTTACAACTATATCATCTTTGATTAAACCAAGAATTTGTTAATATTAGAAACAAGAAAATGTATTTACTTCTACTCCTTCCATATGAATTAGATTGCTCTATCTCTATTATAGATTATATAAACAATAAAATTTGAGTAAAATAACATAAGAATTTCTCTAGGCTTGCTCTAATATAATAATTACATTAGTCATTTTTATTCAATTTAGTCATTTATTTAGTCATTTATATGCATATATAGAAAAAATTTGATAGAATTTGACCAATTTTAGTCAAGTAACTAAATGTTTTAGTCACAGGACTAAAATTTTTAGTCACCTTGTTATTTATTTTCCAAATTTCTACTAGTGGATCTTGTAGAACTACAATTGCAACAGATTAATGAGAATCTAGCAACAATCCGAAGAACCAAAGGAGCCCAATGCAAAATTGGTGCTATTTTGATTTGTATATTCTTCTATGTGTAGAATGAATTTCCTTCTTTAGGTAAAGTAGCCTAGAAGACTAATAGTTCAATAATAGCTCAAGTTAATGAATACATAGAGCATATGGGAGCTAATTTTGAGACCTTAATGACTAGCTATTTTGAAGACTTCAAGAAGTCAATGAAGCAAAGGCTAAGAATTCTAGTCTCCTTAGTAGAAAAACATGTAAATGATGTATGTTTTCTTGTAGATATTGACTATACATACATTCAAGTTGTCATACCAAGAGTGAGATGGTTAAGACCTCTTGGCTATGAGATAAAAATAGATGAAGTGTCAACAATAATAACTACATTATTAGCAGAGGAGATAGACAAGGAGACACCACATTTTGGAACCTATGACATGGTGAGATCAAAAGTGGATATGGAGTTAAACACTACCTCCAATTTGAAAAAGAAGGATAAACTTGTTAAGAAATTAAAAGCCAAATTTGGGGAAGACACTATAGAAGCAGCAGAGGAAGAAGGTGAAGAACCCAAGGTTGATGAAGAGGGAAAAGGTTAGGGACCACTTGCCTTAACCCAAGGTATGGGGGGGGGGGGGGGGGATTGTAGATGAGGAGGAAGGTGCCAAGACAGAAGCACCAAAGGTTGAGCCAAAGAAAAGGAAAGGTCAAAAATAGCCAACTATATAGCCCAAAGGAAAGAAGAAGGCTACAAAGCCAAGCCTAGCCAAACCAACTACAAGGGTTGATACCAGGGCTACAACTTAGGTAGCTAAAGAATAGGAGAAGAAAAAGGAAACAAGACAAGAAGAAATTGTAGAGTAGAAGAGGATAAGAAAGTATGTTGCACCTCTTGAATTAGATGAAGAAACGACAAAGTCTGATGAAGAGAAATTTAGGTTGGTAAGACATTCTACCACATCTAAATTGGAAAGCATTTGTAATAATATTAGAGATAATGTAGATTTAACTGGTCTAAAGACCATAGATTTTAATAACTTTTTAAGAGAACAACAAAACATAGTGAAAATTCCATCTACACTATGATGGCTAAGTTCAAGACAACCCCACTTGAACTAGACAATTCAATGCCTAAGGAGCTAAGATCATTAGTTGAGAATAAATGGCATTACTACCTTAAGATAGAAAAGGAAATAAGGGAGATGAGATAAGCTCATTAGTTGAGAATAAATGGCATTACTGCCTTAAGATAGAAAAGGAAATAAGGGAGTCTAGATTGGCTTGTGTAATGCCAAACCTAACTAAAGGTCAAATAAAAAAGACTAGCAAGAAACATGGGAGCAAATTTACACCCAAATATAGAGCCTTTAAAATTTTGCAAAACTAAATATAAGATGTTTTTCAAAAGTCCACACAGATGTGGAAATTAATATATTGATTGACAACAGTCAAAGAAGGGAAGGAACACCCATTTGATGGGAGAAATGATGAAGAAGAAGAAGAAAATGAGAAAGAGGAAGAGGTAGAGAAATAAAAAGAAGAAGAAACAATGGAAAATACATAGGGTGAAGAGGCAATAGTCGAAGTGTAGAAACTTGAACAGAGTGTCCAAGACACCCAACTGCCACCACCAAGTCCTCCACATATAACACTTGCTGAAATAGTTATATGTAGAACTATAAAGGATACTAAGATTGGAATGAAATCTCAAGATTTTTAGCACTTAGCTACCCAAAGATCTAGCTCAGAGTGAGAAGCATTTTGCAACTACGCTTCACACACAAAAAGAGTTAGTTGTATTAACAATAGAAGAGACCAATATTAACGCCAAATTAATACAGATTCAATCCTCCATAACCTCACACTTAGAAGTACTCCATAAGGAACATGCCTATGTAGAAAATGTTCTAAAGAAAGATCCTAATCTTTCTACTTTGGAAGGCCTTGTACATCTTGTGGTAGAGACACCCATTCAACACAAATCATTGGAAATTGCTTTAGACAATTGGGATGCTTCTCTCAAGATAATTATAGAGGCAAATAAAACATTTTTAGTGAAGTATTCTATTCATTCTTAGGACCTTTTGACATAAGTGTCAAAAAGGGGGAGATATAATGTTTTGTGGGAGATGTAAATAAGAATGGTTACATAATACATTCTTTGATGGAAGTAATAAAGAATATCCAAAGGAGGAGATATTCAAATTTTGAGGAAGTAATAAGGAAATACAACCAAAAAGATGTAAAACTGCAAGAAGATGTAAAAAGGGGAACATATATAGAGTACAGGGAGCAGAAACAAGGTACACACAAAGACCAAGTATAATCAAAGCAGAAACATAGGCAAAAAGAATGATAAGGTAGACAAGGCAAAGAGTATCAGATATATCAGCATGAGACAAAATCAGCACAAGAATCTTTGGTTACAAGAATGGAATGGAAATGGCACAGTAGCTCAAGGAGAGTTACAAGATTTTTGAGGTATATAGAATATTGAACAAGTTTTTTTTGAAGTTTTGTACATATGCCAAACATAATATGTACTATACTCATAGAGATCAAATTCACAATGTTTAATTTTTTTTCCAACTCATGTCAAAGGGAGAGATTATTAGTCTTAGATTGGTTTTGACAATTGATTGTCAACACACAACCAATTCTCAAGATGATGCTAAGTATAATACAAAAGGTGAGCTATAGCATGTGTTGAGTTAGGAATTTAGTAGGTGCTAAGTGAGCTTTAGATGCCAAGTGAACTTCAAGTTTTGAGAAAAGTTCAAGTGCCAAGTACAGTAAAGATGCCGAGTCACTATAAATGCTAAGCAAGACAAGATTACTATAGGAGTTGAGTGAGCCAATTTTTTTATATACATCGAGCATTAACAACTTGTAAGTGTCGAGTAATAAAGAATCAACATATAAGTTTGTTCCTTCAAAAACTCAGATGTAAATAATTTTTGAAGTTAACATAGGATGAATCTCAAAGGATCTTGAAGATAAGATTAAATCTTTTGCATTACCTATGTAATCATCATACAACCAATAAGAAAAATGGAGAAGACATGCAACCAATAGGGAAAGTGCAAGAGCTACATGAGAAATGAAGATTTAGTATTGACCATAGATTCATACCTAACCCTAAGTCTTCAAAATATTTAAAAGAAGGTCAAAAACCCATTATGCATGCAAGAGAGAACTATATGGGTGAATTATAGTGAATTGTAGAAGGGTGAGAAGACTTAGTGAAGAACATAGCAACATTGAAAAATCTAGTTGATCAAGAATAGAGTATCAAATCTTTGAAGAGTGACATATTAGATCAAGCAAGGATTAGAGCAGACATAGCAGAACAAGGATCTATAATTAGCAATTGAGAATTGGAAGTTATCAAGTCAAGATTTTCTAATACTTTATAGCAATTGTATTAGGTATGGAAATCCTATGGGCTTAGGTTGCATTAGCAGCCATTTGTAAATCCTTTAACAGGGTGGCATTCCAAGTGAATGTACTGAATTCCTTTAAGTAGGCCTATTTTCAGTAGGGTAGTTAAATTCTTTAACTAGTTCACTTTTAACATGGTGTAAATTCTTTAATAGGATAGGCCTTTCACAAGGAACACAATTGGAAGGGTCAAAATTTTTAACCTTGAATAATTACATATTTTTTTAGTGATACTTTGTGGGTGTCATCCTCACCCTAGTTTTACCTTCTCATTTTGGAGGGTTTCTGGGTTACCAAATTTATGTGTTATCTATTTTTTGTGCATGTTTTTACTTTCATGTGTATTAGATGAACTAGATGCATGTGAATGATTTCAGCTATAAGGATTTGAAATGGTTAAAATTAGTTACTTTTGATTCACCCCCCCCTCTAAGAAGTAAATCTTTCCATTGTAAATTTTGACATAAGCTACTAGCAATTTTGTGAAACTTAAATCATCCAAAAAGGGTCTAATCAATATTTGATGTATTATCCCATCTTTTCTTCATAAGGATAATTACTCTTGTTGATAAAGGGTTTTGTTTAGTAATTATTCATTTCATCTTATTTTTTGGTGTATGTTTTATCTTTTCAACCCATACTTGAGTGTTTGCACATTTTCCTTCTCTAATAGTACATAATCTCTAGAAACATGTCAAAAGTTATTGTAGTTATAATACATAACTCCATTCTTATAAAATTTATTTCTCCCAAATTTTTTCCAGATACAGGGTTAGTACTTCCATGCATTCTATTATCATTATTAAATATAGATTTCCTATGATCATTAGATCAATGACCATAAGTAAAATAATTATAAAAATAACAAGAAAAAAGTTTAGAATAATTACATGTGTATTACTTCTTCATATCTCCAAGCTGATTACATGCAAAGCATCTTACATTAAATGTTCCCTTTACTTCTTCAAGTTATTTAGGTTGATTAGGTTGTTGGTTCACTAGATCTTGTTCCGAGTAGTAACTTTGTATCCTTTCTAAGACGATTCTCCTTTGATACATCCAATCCCTATTTTGTCTCCAATAGGTCTTTGTGCCATAATCTTCTCATCAAGATTCTCAGTTCTCAAGATATTTCTTTCATAGTGTAAGTTATCCTTTTACAATAATTTTGTACTTCTCAAGCTCTATATACTACTTTGTAGTCTCAAGTTCATATGTCACTTTAGTAAGTTTATTTTTTAAATCTACATTCTTAGATCTCTACTCTAACTAGATTTTCTTTATATCTTCCATCATAATCATATTTGTATTTGTGTTTCAAGTGCATGTTTCACAATTTCATTCTCCTTCTTAAGTCTTGAAATTGCTTCACAATTCCTGATGTGATTATGTGTCTCTTTCCTTTTTGTTCTAGAGGTTTCAATATGCTTTTTCAATTACTAAATGAAATTTTGTGTACATCTTCAATTTTTATCTTTAGTTTATTTACTTCCTTTGTAACCATATCAAGTTCCTCAAGATAATTTTCAAGATTCTTCTACAATTGTTTCATATCCATAGCGACCTTACTCAAACTGCTAGGACTCCTTGAGTAAATCTTCTCTAATATATATTGGTAGAAATAGGGAATACTAAGAGGTGTGGAGAATCACTATTCAAAGAATTTTTTTCCAACTATGGATATTATTAACAATATTTAAACTTAAATAGATGATCAAACTGAAAAGTAAACATAATCATAACACAATACAACTCATTACACCATTTTTTGTTAACTAGGGAAATCCTAGACAAGGGAAAACTCTATTAGGAACAGTACTCATAAAATAATCGACTAATCAAAATGATATTATGAAAGATATTAACCCTTTTAAGAGTCTATACTACATATGTATAGTGTATCTTTCTGTGTTAGAGGACTAGGACTTTCAAGAAGCCTCAACCCTATTAGGAGTTGTTATAATATGAAAGATTTCAAGATGAGCCCATTGCTCAAACATGCATATACAACTTTACCATGAAATTAATAGGAGATATATACATAAAGCTTTTATAGTGTTGATATCTTCACCATCTAATATGTCTTTGTATTTCCTTCTTCAAAGGTGTGCATACAAGAGGTATTCTTTGTAGTAGCATCAATTTTGAATCTATACAACTCACATAAAGTGTACATATAAACATTATATCATTACAATACAATGCAACAATTCTCTCAACAAAATTCCCTTCCTCTATACCAAACTTCTTAGTCTTATCAGCCTTGGTGTGTGATACTTCCAAAATATTTTTAATAATGTTATTCCACATATGAATTAACATATAAGACATCATCTCAGAATTCTTAAGTAATTATTTTGCCTTAAACTCTAATCTATCCTAGCAACCTATACTTGGTAAATCTATAATAACTCATACTATACCTAACATAATATTTAGCACAATTTCCCATGCACTGTATAAATCTTCTTTTTCCTTCCTATAAGTGTGTATAACCTCAAGTATCTTTTGTGAAGTGCACCAAATAATTAAAATGTGTATTTATTAAGTATTTTCCTTCAACATGTTTATCTTGGAAACTACAATTGGAGAAATTGTTATGTTTTAATTGATGTCAAACCTATTTGTAAGAGAGAGTACCAAAACTACTAGAGAGACATTTACTAATAGTGTAAAGTTCGATATCATTTGATTGATGAAGAGAATTTGAAAAGAAAAGACCATTAGATAACTTAGTGAAAGGATGAGTTGAGATGTGGTAAGTATCATTGAAATACATTGGACATTTGATAAGTTATTCCTTGATAAGATAATGTGTTATACAAATCAATACATTAAGTATAGAAGATAGTTGGATGAAGCTAAGATTTCAAACAAGTCAAAAGGATAAGCTTGACCATGTGTTGGTATTGCATGGTTAATGAAGGAGTTGAAGTAGAAGATTAAGTAAATTATGTAGAAATTGAGCACTAGATATTGCTAAGAAAACATAGTTGCGACTAAGTGTAGTAGTCGATAAGTGAGATAGTGTAGTGATAGTTGAGCTACATAGTGATTTCTAAGTGAGAGAAAAAGTTAAAGGTGGGTACACATTTGATTAGGAGGCTAATATAGTTGGAATTTTCAATTAATCAAAGTGCATGGAAGATAAGGATTGATGAGTTAGAATATTTAATGCATGAGGAGAGCTTGTTACATGATCAAAGGAAAGGATTTCATGAAAATCTTTTAGAAGAAGGAGAACACAAAGATGTAAGGATTTGATGAATCAAACCTAATACTAAGATTGATGGTGATGTTTAAGTGGAAAAAGATTAAAAATACCTATTTAAGGAGGCATGAGGAATGAGTTGTAAGGATGGTTCATTATTGATTGGTGATTTTAGGGAGAAGCTATGAAGAGGTGATCAATAGTGCTAAAGTGTGATTTCTTAAGGAGATGCCAAAGAGATGAATAGTCAAAATATGATTGGAGGCTAGTCAATGAATGAGGAAATGAGTGAATGGAGATCTAAATTTGCAAAGTGAACTATACTTTGCATATCAATTCTACCATTACATTATAACCATTGTATCAGTCTACAATCCTTTTAATCAAGGTTGACTTAACAATCATTTTGTAAATCCTTTAATCAAGGTGACATTCTAATGCAATGTCCTAAAGTCCTCAAAACATACCACTCCTAATTAAATCCTTTAACAAGGTCACATTTAATAGGTGTCTTATAACCATTGACAGGGTTGTCTCTTAACTGGGCTCACTTTAGAAGAGTGAAAAATTGGTTGCATGTTACTTGGTGGTTTTTTGCAAATTGGGTTCCCATGTTAAATCCTCATGTCGAAAGTGTTATTTTCATGTGTGGATGTTATTATTTTGCATGCTATATTTTGTAATAATTTATTTACTAGCACTCAACACATATAGAGATAAAGAGCTAAGATATTGCATGAAATATTATATTAGTGATGATATGCTATAGAGACCAAGTATGTATCTTAGTTTGATTAAGATATTTAAAGTTTTTAAAAGTTGAATTGGTACATCTAGACATAAGGATAATTGATTCACCCCCTTTTCAGTTATTCTAAATCATTATAAAAACTTAGATAATTTTCTAGATATGTGTACGTCAAACATAGACTTATCTTTTATCATCTCAAAATAAGTTATATGTTGTCATAAATGAAAACCCTAATACATCACCTTATCCAAATTTCCAACATATATTTCCTGTTACATGTCAAAAAATCTTCCAACAATATGTTTCCTAAATCCAAACATGAGATCTCAATAAAGTCTTATACCATCTTCTTTTCTCGTAATCAATTCTCTATGGCATAATTCCCTATTCATTGGTCTAGAACCAATCTTTACTAAATAAATTACAACTAATCCAAAACATAAAATAACATGTTGTGACCATAGGAATAATGTTTACACTCATCCTATAACACAAGACAATATTCACATAATTAGGATTATTAATGAATGCTTTCAAAAAATTGGTCAATAACCTACAATATAAAATAATATGAGTTCTTGTGGAACCAAATAATATACATTGACAACAATGAAAAATCTATCACCAATACAATATATCTACCATATTAAAAATCTGTAGAGTTTCCACAAGTACCAACAATCTCTTCCATTACCAACAAAGATAGATCTAGGTAATTATCAAGTGGATTTGATAAAACCAAGATAAAGAACAAGAGATAATATGTAGTGAAAATATATAATATCCCATAGTTTATTTTAGATCTAAACAAAGTATTTTTAAATGTGAGTCATCTTGAGCTAGATGGTGCTGAAACTATAAAGGTTCTGGCACACCTTCATGTTCCGTTTTCTAGGGATATTTTAGTTTCCTAGTTTTCTTTTTATAGCCAATTTTTATTCTTATGTTGTGGTTAGTTATCTTTTTATGGATTGTAATGCTTAATGGTATATTGTATTAAGTATCTATATTAATTTTATTTTGGGATCCTTTTAAACATATTTTACAATAATCAAAGATATTAAATGAGCTCCAATCTTCGTAAGAATGTGATTAAAAATTTGATGAGATGGTACATTTTTTAACATATCTAAAAAAATAGATGTCAATAAATGTTTTCAAATCATATTTTGTATGAGAAAGTATTTTTTTAATTTTTTGACACATAAAACATGTTCCAAATTTTTCTCTCATGTTCACAACTAGGAGCTGGTCAAAGAAATAATGACATATAATAGGCACATGAGTGAAATAAAATATTATTTTTTGCAACTCAATAAAGGAGACGTAAAATATGCTATACTCTTGTAACTCTTTATGTTTCATGGAGGAGAGACTAAATGTGCTAGAGATATGCAAAGTTCCTCAAAATTTAAGATTAATGTGTTTCCTTTTGCCCGGTCAATAATTTTTTTGTAAATGATCATTTTTTAAAACTACGCCATTTTCGATATCCATTTGTTACTCCACTTCATGTTTATTTCTACTTGTAAATATTCAATGTGTCTTATGTTTTTAGTGTATGTTTATATTATTCCTAGTGAGATGACCCAATTACCTAGTTGTATTTTGAAGCCAAATATTGTAAAGTTTTGGTTTAGGCTATTATTTACAATTTTAGATTGTCGTCTTATTTTTATTTATTTTTCAATCATCCATGACTAATTAGTTTCCATGTTGTAGTTTATACTTAGAGAATAACAAAATAAATAAAGTGGAATGACACATCATAGGAAATTAAATTTTATATAATAGACATATTTAGTGTCAAGTAGTTGTAGGCATAATTCAAAACAAGTTATTTGTGGATTATCATTTGTCATGGCTTTCATATTCAATTCCACTACAAACATGATATCTTAGGTGTTAATCTAAATTAAATAAAAATTATTATGGTGAGAGGAAGATTTGCTTTTCTTATTAGACTAGAACCATATATTTGAAAAGTTGGTTTTTATGTAATATTCTAAAACTTCTTGGTGAAGACCACCTTTGATTCATGTGATCAATATTTGGATTTATTTCCATAGCTCTATAGAATGGAAATAAATTAATTCCATGTACGAGTCCCGAAACACTTGATATTATCTCCAAATCATACTTTAACATTTCAACTATTCACTTGGTCCCCTCATTATTCATATACAATAATATGTATGCGAATCTCATAGATCATCTTTTTCAAATAACCCTTAAACTATTGAGCTAGACTCATTGAGTCTACTCATTTGAATAAGACTTGCAGTTTTAAATCAATGGTCCTTATGTTGGATTTGCAACCAATACTTTGAATTTTGAATTATAAGTTTCCAATTCTATAAATTGGCATTAATATAAATCTAAAATTATGAGGATCTACAACTCTTAAATTCTTCTAGCTTAAATCTCTGTAACTTCTGGAAGTAAAAATAAAAGTTTGTTATTCATGAAAAATTAGAACTAGGTTTTATTTGGTGAACTAGTAATTAAATAATTTTATTACTTTATTGAAAATGGTTGATCATAACATAATATAAAATATACCATAAGTAAAAGATCAGTTTGTAGTCATTGTTTTAGAGGATACATTGACAGTGTGTACTAAAATGAATGATTATGAGGGTGAATAAATGAAGTGATAAATAATAAATCATGACAAAAATAATTCCCCTATCCCCTACTTAAAATTTATCTTGTGGATCCAAACATGTAACCAAGTCATTGTGTTAACAAATAATTAATGCAATAAAACTCCGCTAGCTATCTATCAAATCTAATGAATACTAAATAATATGAATAAAATAAATAATGTTATGTAACTAACAAAAGTGAAGTGACATGAAGTATAAATGTGCATTATTTCAATTCTCTTAAGGTCTCCTAAAGTATAAGTTAACACAATTTTTGAGATGGATGTGTGTGTGAATCGAAGACACACAGAATAAAGTTGGATGCAATGTTATGATAAAAATATAGGTATTCCAAGAAATAAGAAAAGTTTTGTAATGATCTACATAGAAGAAAAATAGAGTGAGGAAATCAATTTTAGCTTGAGACCTTTGGTTACAAGATTATATAGAGATGAAAGAGCACAAAAATAATGCATAAATTCATCCTTTGTAGTCAGTTTATGATTTAAGCATAGGTGATGCTTAATAAGTATTAATTTAAATATGATAAGATTGATATTTATTAATTGAAAATAACCATTATCATAGGAACCTACAATCTCATATGGTCCTAACCACTATGTGGTAAATTTACCTTAATTATCTAGATAATATGATTCATACAACAAGGCCCAATCACTCAGAGAATGCTTTTTACTTTTGACAAGTCTCCCATGCCATTATTTCCTCTATTTTTGCTCTAATTTAGTATGGTGCAAGGAAAAATTCCCCATCTCATCTAACTTTTAATTATAGAGTTCTAGCTTTTTATGTTGAAAGAATATTAATATCTAGTTCCAAGGCAATACTAGGAGCCTTTTGTTCAAATTGAATTGGCACCATATCCACCTTCTCTATTAGTGATCTTAAGCCTTATATTTAACATATGGTTAATAAGGGATTCATTTCCTATTCCTAATAGTATATTCTTCCATGGGAGCTATTATGAGTTCCTAGGTGACTTGAGCACCTTGATCTATGAAAAAATCTCTTGGCATAACATACCTAGTAAAAATTGCCTCATACCAAAATTTGTGTACATTGTTATCCTATGTATATATCATGGGATTTTATTAAACCAATCTAGGAACATAGTCTATAGAAAGTGAGATATAGGAATTACCATTATATGGTGGATCTATTGGCCTAGCATATTCCATACCTCCATTTATCAAATAGTGTGATTCGACCACTCATGGATGTAAAGGCATTTGATTTATTTTTCTAGGTCTACATATTTTCTAACATTGATCAAAATTCCCTTTATATTTGGTTGCATCCTTATGTATTGTAGGCTAGTAGTAACCAAACATTAAAATCTTCAAATATATTATCTTTGTTGAAAAGTGATCTCCACATTTCTCATCATGAACTGCATATAAGATGTCACATGTCTCATATTAGATAATACACCTTCTCATAACTTGATCAAGTCCAATGTATATTAAACATTTGGCAATCCATGAAAAGTTGAAACTCTTTTCAATAAGAAGTTTCCATTATTTTGGAGAGAAATGAGATGGTATCTTATTGGCATAAAGATAATTATCTACATCAATATATCATAGATTATTATTAGAGGAATAGAATAAATTTTAGCAAGGGAAGCTATCACAAATAATTTTAGAATTATTTGTTGTTTGCAGCCTAGACAAGAAAGCAATGACTATATTTTATTTCTCTGACTTATCAATAGTGGTAATATCAAATTATTAGATTAATAACAACCATATTTTTTACCCACCAATGATGGCCATCTTTTTCATTAAGTACCTTATTTTTTCATGATCACTATGAAAAAAATTAGTATCCTATTATATAGTTATAGTGTATATGAGCAATGTTAGTATGCTAATAGAAACCAAATTTAAATAAAGCTTCTTCAAACTAAACAAAATTCATAAACTTCAAGATAGACTAAGATGAGCTCTCAATTGAGAATATGAGCCATTAATGGACTCTCTCAATAAGAAGCTCTCTTGTTGAGTGGCTTTGTCTAAATAGATAGGATGTATGCTCAAGCTTATGGTTCAAAAAGGGCTTCAATGGATGATGGAATTTGGGTGTGAGTGTATGGTTTTGATGTAAAATGGCTTCTCAAAATGGCATTATGACTTTACTTCATGGATTGTGTTATTTTGCAAAGGGGAAGGATCCAATTTATAGGCAAGAGGCTTGAGGGTTTGAGGGCTAAGATGCAAGGATGGGAAAAAGCTTATGGAAGGCTCAGATTGCATGAGAGGAGAGCACATGGATTGTGCTTCCTTATAGCCAATCAAGGAGTGACACATGTCACATGGTGAGAGGATGGAGGAAAGGGGAAGGATGAGTCAACAAAGGAGGCTCAAGCGATAAAATCTTCATAAAGACCCTCATAATGACTTGTAAGAGTCATTTATGACCTAGTGGACTTCATAAAGTTTTATGGTTGAGATATTTTGAGGGTGATGAGAGAAATTTCGACTTGGGCTTGATTAGAAAGGTTCTAAGCTTGTTTAGGCTTGTGCAAATGATTAGAGGATGGATTAGGATGGTTTAGGATTAGCTTAGGGATAGGCAAGTGGATGACATTTAATGAGGGTGGGTGAAGGAGGAGATATTTGTTAACTTTGGCTTGGGTTAGTAAGTTTTAACCCATGTTTAGGGAATGTGACAAGGTTAGGAGGGGATTAGGATTAGGTTTAAGGACATCTTCTAGAAGAGTCTAGACTTTGGATGAGGATAAAGACTTTCTAGAATAGTCTAGAATTTCTTAGGATGAGGATGAAGACTTTCTAGAAGAGTCTAGAACTTCTTAGGATGAGGATAAATTAGATTTTTAAGAAATAAATAAAGTTTTATTTATTTCAAGGGTTTGGGTTGAGGAGATATTTATTAAAACTTTTTTAATAAACATGAGGATTAATATTTAATTTTAATTAAATATTTTGAGTTGGGGTTAGGGGTAGGAAATGATGAGATTAGCCTTTAATTGAATTTAAAGAAGGATTAGAAGATTTTGGAAGAGGTTATTGGTCATAAGGAAATTGGCCAAGTTTTGGGCAAAAAATAAATTTTTTATTTATTTTAGGATTTTTGGTCAATTTATTAATTAAATAATTAATAAATAAGGAAATAATGTTTAAATAAGATTTAAACATTTTTGGGAGGGATTCCTTAATTAAATATTTTTAATTAAGATAAAGGGATTTAATGGCATAAAAATAAATAAATTAATTAAATAAATAATTAATTAATAAATGATGATGTCATCGGGACTTTTTCAGAAAATAAAAATACTTTATTTTCTAAAGGTTTTTAGGTGTCTACATTTTGCCCCTCTTTGATGTGATGCCGCAAGTGGCATGGCATCAAAGATAAGAAAATAAGATGCCCAAGGCTAGAGCAGAAGAGGAGAGAATGGACTATGAGATGCCCCCTCAAGAAGGCAGCGGGGAGAGAAAGTGAGGCTCGATGGCTTCTTGAAAAGTACAAGAATCTGAGATGAGCAAGAAGACTCAGATTTTCTTAAGAGAAGAGGCTTGGTTAGCTCAAACTCTCACTACGGGAGAATGATAAAGGGAGAATCAGAGGCACAAGAGGAAGCAAGCTTAAGATCTCAGGGATTGCAGAGGATGAAGGAGCGAAGTGCTATAAAAGGAATCCAGGATGGGGAGATGGATGAGGGGATTAAAAAAGCTAATGCAACAGGATTTCAAAGAGTCAGATTGGCGGAAGATGGGTTTCGAAGATCCCTAGGACTAGGATTGTGGATCTCGAAAGATGAGGCTTGGTGGATTGATTTGGATTGGCGGATCCCTAAGACTAGGATTGTGGATCCCTAAAGCTAAGAGTGATGAGTGATTCTAAGAGATACTGATGCATAAGCTGGGGTAGGAGAGACGGATGCTGGATATGGATGGGTGATAATGGAGATGAAGGAAAACCATTGAAGCTTTTTGAGCGAGGGGATACTTCAAAGAGAAGTACCACCATGTAGTTGAGCACTAGATTTGCTATAGGACTATTGGTTAATTGCCAAGGTTACCAAGAACATCAAGGCCTTTTCAACAACTATCCAGAGGACTGACGGACTGACTCAAAACAAACACGCAAGGATTTCCCCAGCATCACACATGAGTCCTAAAGGAAGCAGCATGGAAACGACACTGGAGAACCCACAAGCAGAAAAGAAAAACAAACGAAAGACCTGATCAAGACATTATGCTCTAATTGCCCCATTCGCAGCATACCATGATATGGAAGATCATGGCAACCTTGAGGAGGGAACAAGGAGATTGCTTGGAAAAGATACTTCAAGACCCAAAAGGGAAGATCCCAAATCAAAAGAAAGTGAAAATCTAAAAGAGAGTCATTTGCCAATGAGATGGGTAGGACAAGGTACTAACAGACCCAGATCAGACATGAGGAAAGCTATATCCTGCAAGGACCTATCGGAGAGCATCGAAGCTGGTGGATTTGGATGAGTGATGCATCTGGCAAGCTGAACTAAGAAAGATAACACTTTGGTGATAGGAAATCTAGCTAAAGGATGCATTGGAATAGCTAACCAAGATGTGCGATGGGTGCAAGATGCTGATCAAGGATGAACTGACACGAACGCTGGATAGATGCAATGGTACTAAGCTAAAGAGGATGTACAAGCTGACAGACCAAGATATTTACAAGTGAGCTAATCAAGATATGGTACAAGCTAACAGACCAAGATAGTTACAAGCAGGCAAAAGCTTAGGATGATAGGATAGCGGGATGGTTCGATGTTGTGCAAGATGCAAAAGCTAAGGGTGGGGTGATAGCGAAAGATATGGATTTGACAGGATGCATCCAATGATGATGAGAGATTTTGTGACCAAGGATAGCTAGAGGAGCAGGATGAGATGGCTGGATAGGATGGTAGATAGCTAGGATTATGATGGATATAAAGAGATGACATTGGGTTTGCATGGGGATAGCCTAGAGCTAGATACCAATGACAAGGGAGGATGGAAAAGACAAGATCTCCAAGGAATATAGTGCCCCCAATCAGAAGATAACATGCAGAAGGAGGTCTTATGATGGATGTGATAGGATTGAAGCTAGGATGGAAAAAGCTGAAGGGGCTAGGGAGATGGATGATAGCTGAGATGATTGGCTGAAGCTACATAAGATTAGTGGATGGTGTGAGATGGAAGCTAGAGGATGGAGGATAGGTGGATAGATTGGAAGATGGAGTTCGATGTCAAGAGATGACCAAAAGCATGAGGGTGATAGGCTAAGCTAGGGATGGCAGGATTACGCATGATGCTTGTTTGCCAAGTTTTCATCATGGTACTTGTCCAAGGCGCTTGAATTGCCAAGTTTTCACCAGTGGACGCTTTATTTTTCTTTTCTTTTTTGACTTTTTGACTTTGGACTTAGCTGGAATGATTTTGGCTTTCGTCAGCTATTTTGGCTTTTTGGGGATTTTTCACTGGCTGTTGGAATGTTCAATTTTGTCGCTAGCTATTGGTACACCGAATGTGTGATTTATGCAATAGATCGGATTAGATGGGATTGATGGTAGGAGATGGAGGGATGAAAATTCTGGAAAGGAGCATGAGATGGGGATGCTTGCAAGAGCAACATTGGCACATGTTGGAATGGGTGTGAAAAGAGCATATGGGGGATAGATGGTAGATGCGAGCGTGATGGAGGATTTGTGGAAGCGTGCTTGGGGATATAGGCACCCAAGATGGAGTTAGGAGATGGGGGACATGAGTCACTAGATGGGGGATTAGCAATGGTGGATTCCATTATGCATTGGGTTTCAACTTTTTTCTTTGGGATCCACATGGTTTTGGATTTTCTTTTCATAGGCTTTTGCATTGTTTTGCATTCTTTGATTGGATTTTTCCTTTTTGGAGTATGTCTTTTAGAATAGACATATGATTGCCTAGAATGTGGATTTTTAGCTTTATGCATTTTGAAGTTGGCATTCACATTGCTATGGTAAGCTTTGGGAAGATGGTTAGGAGAAGCTTTGTGAGATGGAGAGGATATGAAAGAGCATGTAGGGGGATGATGATGGATGATGTGCCCTAATATGTGCCTTTGTTGATCTTGCATAGAAATGGATGGAATAGGATTTTTATGATGGCTGATAGGAGGATGGAGGATCGTAGATTTTGGGACATAGGGACCCAAAATGGATTTAGCGGATGAAGGGGGGATATGGTAGGTTGTTTTGGGTTGCAAAGATGGTGGAGGGGGGATGACATAAGATATCTTGAAGGAGTGATGGGAGGCTGGCATGGTGGGCTTGGAGATAGGCTTGGTTTGGGGATGTGGTGTACCAACACCTTTAGATGGTGAGCCTTTGGATACATATCCAAGACCATGAAATCCTAGATTTTTTTGTGCAATAATAGGCTCTATGATTCCTTGCTCTTGTGGTCCTAAAACTTGACCTTGATAATGCCATCAATTGAGCATTTGAACAAGCTGAGGAAACTTTTTGCTTGCAGAAAATGGTAGAAGTGATTTATTAGGTGTATTGCAATGGGGAGATACTGTTCTTAATTCTTCTGCTGAGAGAGGTCCACCATGGATGAATGTAAGTGAACCAAGAGGGTAGATTATAGATGGTGGAATAGCTTGGATAGGTGGTAAGATGGAAGCATGGAGCGGGGGAGATGGAAGGATAGGATCTTGATGTAGCTGGTGGGATGGCAAGATATCACTTAGTGGAGGAGATATGGCTCGAGGCTTTGGAGATGGAGGATATGGTGACTGCACTATGGATGGAAGACATGGTACGATGATATCTTCATTTATGCTTTGGGGGATGTCAACATGCTTTTGGGCAGGATCTTGATAGGATTGGTTTGGAGTGGATGGTGCGATAGGAGGTGAAGGGATGGATTCTTCAAAGGCAGCGGATGGATAGATGGAAGATTCAGTAGTGGAGATGGGTGAGAAGAAGATGGATGCATAAGGGTCATTATGAGAGATTTGGGAAATGCTTGGAGGCTATGTGGATAAGATTTGGAGGGATTTGACAGGTGGTGGGATTTTGATGCTTGCGGGAAGTGGAAGGATTTTAAGCAATTTGATGGATGGTATGGGGATGATAGCTATGGGAGATGGAGGTGATATTGTAGATGGGGAAGCTTCATCACTGACTACTTCACATGGTTGGATTAGATGACATGGCTTATCGACTGTTGGAGGCAACTTTTCTTGTATTTCCTCTAGGAGATTCCTTGGAGACTCGTGTGTCGAAGGTGGAGGTGGATTGACAGGAATAGCTAGTGTGATGGGGGTGGAATATTGGAACCTTGGTTGATGGGGTGATGGAGGGGAAGCTGGAATATTGGATGGCATGACTAGATAGTTTGGAATAACTCTTGGATTTTGGGGGATGCTTGGGGGAATGTTTCTAAGGCTTTCAATATATCCGTCATAGTCAACAAGATTTTCATCATCATTGGAATAGGAGGTGGCGGGAGCAAGGAAAATGCGACCAAACACATCATGATAGGATTGGTACTTCATGCTTTGATGATGAGTTTGATGGGGATGGGGTCTTGCGTATGGATGAACACGGAAGCTCATGGTTGGATTTGGGTTAAGCACAGATTTTGGATTGGCTGATGAAAGATTTCCTAGAGAGAGTCAAAGTTGCATGACAGAGCTAAGGAGGATTGGCTGGAGATTTTTGGCTTTCCTGTGGATAGAAGACTTCAAGGGCATGCTGTCAAAAAGTGAGAGTTTTTCTTTCCTATGCGCTGGATTTGGTGGTGGCTATGTCAACTTGAGGATAGACTAATGATCCTATAGGCATGACACGAGATTGACCACTTGTGGATCCCAACCTTTAGCTCAAGGTGATGAGGGATGCAAGTGAAAAAGCTAGATTACCCTAGACAATGCTCTGTCAGAGGGATAACCTTGGTGAGATTGGTTGATTGGTAGGATAGATTGATTGGATTGGGTTGCTAGCTGGCTGGGGGGATGATTTGGATGGACTTTGGATTTGGAATTTTTCTAAGGCAAAGAACTAGATAGATTTGGTTGCAACGAGGGAGCTTGGATGATTTTTTGATAAGGTAATGACTACGCTAAGTATGCCTTGAGCTGGGAGATTTCTACTTTTCTGGAATTTTGACCAAAATTGGCAAACATTCATTCAAAAGCTATGAACAAACAAGCAGACAAAAGTTTTGAGCAAGCACGTCAAATACACCAACATCCTAGGAAGCTTTCTACAAGGATGAAATTTGGTTTGGCTAGGGAGTCCTCGATATACACAAGGTACGTGAGGGCCAAATCCGTAGATGAAACCAAAAAGATGTCACACAGTCAAGAGGAGCGGTAATCCACTTCTCCTCTTTCACTTCTCAAGGGTATAAAGTTCTTTGAGGCTTAGCCCGAGTGACAAAATCTTGATTCCAAGAGAGGTGTCTTTGGATTCACCTCCCAATTTTTATACTCCGCCAGAATGCTGGAGTTGAGGTCGTCCCAAGGGGTGATGAAATCCCCAAGTAGGCCTCCTAAAAAGCTAAGACAAGATTTTGGATCCTAATCTTATGCACCCAAGATGGCCTCGAAAGACGACAAGGGGAGAGAAGACTTGGATGATCTTGGGCTAAAAAACACGCTTGTTCTTTTACCAACTGACGCTTAAGTTTTTTGATCTAGACTTTGCAAGCACTCATATTTAAGATACAATGTTTATTCCAACTTTGAAGCGTCGACAAAAATAAAATTGATCGAAGAATGCGAACAAGAAGAAGAGTTAGGGTCAACAAGAAGGTAAACCCGTGCGCCCGGAGACCCTCCACATCAAGTATTGATTGATTTTTCTTTAAGGCATTCAAGATTGAGTGTGAGTTTATTTTAAGCCCAAAAAAAAGGTGTGTGAGATTCGATTTCAAGCGCGCGCCCGGAGGCCCTCCACGTCAAGATTTGTCCAATTTTTATGCCCAAATAAAGTGTGAGTGAGATTAATGTGCATTCAAGGAAAATTTGATTTTAATCCATGGCATTCAAGAGTGATTTTAGCAACATGCATTCAAAGAAAGGTGGTTAAACATTCAAGTGTTTTCTCTTGAGCATTCAAGATTGAGATTTTGTGTATTGTTTTAAGAACTTTGAAGCGCTTTGTTTTAACCTTAGATCATTCAAGATTGTTTTGGACTCAAAAGTGAAAATGACTCTTTGGACTTTGCTTTTCATTCAAGATTTTGTGTTCTAGTTTGCATGTTTTAAGCCCAAAAATGATATTCCTAGATTGTTTTGATGCATGAAAAACTTAAGAAACATTCAAGATTTTGCAACAAGACATTTGTTTGGAACAAATAACAAAGCTTTTTAGGACAATTTTGGCAACCATTTAGGACTCTTAGTTTTCATGAGATTTTTAAAAGAACTTTAAAATATTTGCAAATGAGGTTTATTTTATCCTTTATTGATGCTTTGAGTTTGATTTAGATTTTAGTGTGCACTTAGTGTTGATTTTGAACCTTTTGAAATGGAAACTTGAAGTTATTTTTAAATTCCCAAAAATGAAGTGTTCCTAACTTTGCATGAATGCATCTAAAACCTTGATGTTGCAAGGATGCAAATGATTGGATTCGTTTAGTTTCACTTTTTAAAAGATTTTTTTTTTTTTGGGCAAATTTTTAGTTTTTTAATGGATTTAAGTATGATTTGGGGGTTCATTTTAAGCACTAAAAAGAAGTGTGTATGATTTTGCTTCCTTAAAAAAAAAAAGGCCAAGATCTCCCACAAGAAGAAGAAGAAGTAGTAGATGGAATAAGAAGAATATAGACGAGAAGAGGAAGAAGAATTCCAAGTGCTTTGTCCACCTATAAGCTTGAAAAATCTGCAAATACTATGAGATAGTCTATGAGTTCCTTTGTCTTCTTCATGCTCATGTGGACCTAAAAAACCAATTTATACAATCCTACCAATAAAAAACACAAGCAAAATTAGCCAAAATCAGCAAATGACATACAAAACTTGACTAAAAAGGCTAATGAAGATGACCCATGCGGGGTCCCACCGGGCGTGCCAAAATGTATATGAGCAATGTTAGTATGCTAATAGAAACCAAATTTAAATAAAGCTTCTTCAAACTAAACAAAATTCATAAACTTCAAGATAGACTAAGATGAGCTCTCAATTGAGAATATGAGCCATTAATGGACTCTCTCAATAAGAAGCTCTCTTGTTGAGTGGCTTTGTCTAAATATATAGGATGTATGCTCAACCTTATGCTTCAAAAAGGGCTTCAATGGATGATGGAATTTGGGTGTGAGTGTATGGTTTTGATGTAAAATGGCTTCTCAAAATGGCATTATGACTTTACTTCATGGATTGTGTTATTTTGCAAAGGGGAAGGATCCAATTTATAGGCAAGAGGCTTGAGGGTTTGAGGGCTAAGATGCAAGGATGGGAAAAAGCTTATGGAAGGCTCAGATTGCATGAGAGGAGAGCACATGGATTGTGCTTCCTTATAGCCAATCAAGGAGTGACACATGTCACATGGTGAGAGGATGGAGGAAAGGGGAAGGATGAGTCAACAAAGGAGGCTCAAGGGATAAAATCTTCATAAAGACCCTCATAATGACTTGTAAGAGTCATTTATGACCTAGTGGACTTCATAAAGTTTTATGGTTGAGATATTTTGAGGGTGATGAGAGCAATTTCGACTTGGGCTTGATTAGGAAGGTTCTAAGCTTGTTTAGGCTTGTGCAAATGATTAGAGGATGGATTAGGATGGTTTAGGATTAGCTTAGGGATAGGCAAGTGGATGACATTTAATGAGGGTGGGTGAAGGAGGAGATATTTGTTAACTTTGGCTTGGGTTAGTAAGTTTTAACCCATGTTTAGGGAATGCGACAAGGTTAGGAGGGGATTAGGATTAGGTTTAAGGACATCTTCTAGAAGAGTCTAGACTTTGGATGAGGATAAAGACTTTCTAGAATAGTCTAGAATTTCCTAGGATGAGGATGAAGACTTTCTAGAAGAGTCTAGAACTTCTTAGGATGAGGATAAATTAGATTTTTAAGAAATAAATAAAGTTTTATTTATTTCAAGGGTTTGGGTTGAGGAGATATTTATTAAAACTTTTTTAATAAACATGAGGATTAATATTTAATTTTAATTAAATATTTTGAGTTGGGGTTAGGGGTAGGAAATGATGAGATTAGCCTTTAATTAAAATTAAAAAAGGATTAGAAGATTTTGGAAGAGGTTATTGGTCATAAGGAAATTGGCCAAGTTTTGGGCAAAAATTAAATTTTTTATTTATTTTAGGATTTTTGGTCAATTTATTAATTAAATAATTAATAAATAAGGAAATAATGTTTAAATAAGATTTAAACATTTTTGGGAGGGATTCCTTAATTAAATATTTTTAATTAAGATAAAGAGATTTAGTGGCATAAAAATAAATAAATTAATTAAATAAATAATTAATTAATAAATGATGATGTCATCGGAACTTTTTCAGAAAATAAAAATACTTTATTTTCTAAAGGTTTTTAGGTGTCTACATATAGAACTTGGTCAAAACATACATAATAGCTTATAATTCCATCACAATTATAGTATAGTTAATTCATCCCCTCAAATGTTCTTATTGATGAAACGAATGTCATTCTCAATGAAACCATATTTTTGTCTCATCATCACTCCTATATCATAGTCATATGCATGGGTATATATAAACGGGGAGTGACCAATTAATTAGGTGACCCTTATCATTTAGCGCTATTTTGAATTTATTTTAATCCTTTCTTGCTAATTTAATTTTTATTGTCCTATACGCACTATTTGAGGGAAGATTTATAACGGACATTGGAGGTACATTAGGGACACATTAGCCACATAAAATTTAGTATTTATTTTGTGCCTGTGAATTCATTGAATCTTTAAAATGTTTTGTACCCTTAAATCTATGTCTTGATGCAACATTGTTTTTGCAGTTCTGGAGACGGAAGAAGAGACCCCCAAAAGTGAAAAGGCATGAATCAATCTAAACCATTGATTTACCATTCAGGAGTGAATATATATTTTGTCTGTTACCATGCCCTAGATGTGCGATTGGATTTTTTCTTTAAACTTGATTACCAGATCCAGTTTTCTTAGTTCTTATAATCAGTGCATTAGAAAAGACTGCAATCCTCAAACTTGTTTTTTGTGTTGTCCATGATTCTTCATTTGGCATGAATATTGATCAAATTTTTTCCATCTCTAGTGCATATCCATAAAGCTTCAATTACTGGTAGAAAATCTTTTTGATTGTTTCCAAAACCATTTTTAATAATTCATTTTGATTTGTACAATTTTGAACGAAAAATGGTTAGCAATGTCTGAGGATGTGAAATTGAGAGCTTAAAATTTATAAACATGATAGATTGGAAGATTTTTAATTTGCTTACTAGTATTAAACATATATCATATTTTCTCCCTTGGTTATGTAGTACTGTAAATCTACATCTTTAAAATCAGTGAAAACTATATCGTAATATTGTAAATCTGCATTTTAAAATCAATGAGATTTGTGTAGTTTTGAATGCCCAAAGTGTTTCGGGATTTATAAAGTTGTGGAATTTAAAGTACAAATTCTACTTGAGTTGAAAATACACCACAATTTCTCTAGGTTAGCTTAGATAATACTTGGAAACTATATTTTTAAAATCTATAATATATGTATTGTAACACTATGTATCTACATCATTAATATTATTGAATTATTTATATTCATATTAGCTTATAGAATTGCTCCTTTATTAGTTTTTCTTTTGATAGTTGAAAATAATATCTGTTTGAATTAACATTTAAAATTGTACAAATAAAATTGGACTAATAATTCTTAGCAGATTTTAACTCTTTGATTTTTTATACAAATCCTTTTGTGTTAAGCTATATATTCTTAACTATATATAAAATCAAGTTAACGTAATTTTGAACTACCCCAACAAGAAATTGATTTATCAAAATGGTTGATGAGAACTTTGTAGTGGTAACTACCTCAAATAATTTAGCATCAAATGAAATTCCTATAGTAGATCCTCCAACTTTTAATTAGAAAAAAGTAGCACATGTATGGACACCCTGCAAGTGAATAATTTAAATTAGTGAAATGTTGCTCTCCTTTACTGCGGTTTTAATTAGCATGATCCCAAAACTATGTCTATTTCTTATCTAGTAAAATTTACCCACCTTTAAATGGACCTCAATTTGACTCATAAAAATATCCTTTTGACTACTTAGCCCACTCCCTATATTAATCCTCACAACATAATTTTCACTAATAATAGTCTAGCGAGTTTGATGCTCTTTCTCAACAATTCTTTTGGAGTGGTAATTTGTGTAGTACTAAATGGAGCTTGGTTAATTGGGCAACTATTTGTAGGCCTAAAAAGGAGGGTGGTCTTGGTCTTCGATCTGCTCTATTGAGTAGTCAAGCTTTGGCTGCTAAACTTTATTGGCGATGGTGCTCTGGACAACATCAACTTTGGGCTCATATTATCACTCATAAATATTTTCATAGTGTTGATCCTTGCTCTGTTTCTGCACTTCCTCTTGAAGGTCGTGGCTCAATGGTTTGGCATACTTTGAAGACAGGTGCGATGTTGGTAAAGAGGGGTCTGTTTTGGATATGTAAAGGAGGTTCTCAGGCTTTGTTTTGGTCTAATGCTTGGAATGGATTCCCTTCCATTTTATCCATATACTCTCATCTTCAGCCTCTTTGTGACTCTTTTCTTGCTGCTGGATGGGATAAAGTGGCTCATTAAAAGACTCCTTATCAATTGGGACTTGTTGTTGGTTATAGATGGAAGCATTCTTCTGATTGGCCTCCTGGAGGTACATACATGGATCGTCAGAAGCTTTCTCAAATTCTGGCCTCTAGAGAGTGTTCTTCTTTGCTTGGTCCAGATGTTTTGGCTTGGGGTGGTACCTTGTCTGGTAAATATCATGTCTCTGCTGGGTATCAGGAGATAACTAGACAATTATTTGGGGATGCTGAGGTCCCTTGGTGGAAGCAAGTTTGGCATAAAGTTCCTTGGTCCAAGTGCAATTTTTTCATGTGGCTAGTGGCTCACAACCATTGTCTTACCTAGGATCATCTTTGTAAACGTGGATTTCAGGGCCCCTCTTATTATGTTTTGTGTGGTAATGGAGAGGAGTTTGTCTCCCATCTATTCTTCCATTACTCCTATTCTACTCAGATATGGCACCTTTGGTGGAGAATTTGGGGTTGCTCTTGTCGGCATGCTTCCTCTTTGCCTGAGTTCTGGGCCCACTTGGGTACTGCTCCCTCCAAGTCTTCTTTTCTCCATGCTACTTGGATTGCTGACCCATCTTTCATGCTTTGGCATATCTGGTTGGAGAGGAATCATCTCATATTCCAAGATGTTCGGCTTGGTGTTTTGCATCTTTGGTGGAAAATATCACATTCTCTTCAGGAAACTATTCTTGTGAAGTGTGAGCTTGATGGGGGTATGGATCCAGCTGATCTTGCTATCTGTAATCGCCTCAATTTTCATCTGCAG
Source organism: Cupressus sempervirens (assembly GCA_028749045.1). Classification (NCBI taxonomy): domain Eukaryota; kingdom Viridiplantae; phylum Streptophyta; class Pinopsida; order Cupressales; family Cupressaceae; genus Cupressus; species Cupressus sempervirens. The sequence continues at coordinate 210,367,062 of CM053783.1, forward strand.
GATGGGGCTGCAGCTCATAGGTTTCCTTCTATGTCCAAGCAGCTTCACCATCAGAGGAAGGGTCAGGTTAACCGGGATGGGCACTGGACTCCTCCTCCCTATGGAGTTCTGAAAATTAACACTGATGGTTCTTCCCGTGGGAATCCTGGTCTGGCTGGTATTGGCGGAGTGGCACATTGTAGTTCTGGGGATGTTAATTTTTTCTTCTCAATTCATAAGGGTGATTATACTAACAATCTCATGGAAGCTTAGGCTATTTTATATGCTGTGGAATAGTGTTGCTTGTGGGGATGGAGTAAGATTATTTGTGACTCTAATTCCCAGGTGGTGGTGAACATGCTTTCTTCGCAAGAGCTTGAGGATGTTAGTTGGCTGTTGGCCACTGTTGTTAAGTAGATTCTTTTCTTCTCTTCCTCTTTTCAGTTCATTAGGTTCACGTATATTCCTCGTGAATGGAATAGAACTGCTGATTGTTTAGCCAAATGGGCATCTAGTCATGATCCGGGTTGGAATATTAGGGATAGGAGGCAACTGTCGTTTGAGACGGTGCAAGAATTTGATGATCTTTTTGCTCAGGATCGAGCTCCTTTTTGAGCTCTCCTTGTTCTATTCCTTTCTATCTTAATAAATTTTTACCCCTCTTTTTGCAAAAAAAAATACTAATCAAACCAATTTTGATTATTCTCCTCTTTCCATGACTTTCTTTTATCATTAGATGGGTACCTTACATCTACCTTTTTTGACATGCTTCTGAGGCTCCATTTTCACTAATCATGACACTTTTCATCCTTCACAATTCTCTAATCTTTATCACTCTACAATCATTAAACATTATGAAACAAAGTTTTTTGTTAACCTTTCCAAACTCAACACTAATCACTTTGCTCTTAAGTTTTTAAAGTGAGAGATAAATGTTTCATGCACTCCTCTCTTCATACTAAAGTAGACTTCCTTGCTGATGTGAGGTAAAAGTACGAAGTAGTGTCACCTTTCAGGCCGACTTATTAGAACAAATGAATTTGAGTATTTCTATCCAAAAATCTATTTTGTTCAAACATATGATCTAGATAAAATCCTTCTAGCTAAGTTATATATGTTATTAGACTTTTTCAATTGGAAATATCTATTAAATGCATGTTTTCTACTAGTTTGTATCCTATTACTAAAGAAATATATTTATTTTAGAAAATTGATGTTTCAATAACTCTTATTATGGTTTATGATATATTTTTAATAATTTATAAGCACCATTTTATATAGCTCAAAGTAAAGAATATTCTCATATAGAGTTTATAGTGTTTCAATTAGATACATTATATTGTAATTAAAAAATTCTAGAAGCACATATTTTAACACTCGAAAAGATGTTGATTTTAAGAAACAAAAAATATTAAATCATATAACATTTTTTTGAAAATTATATGTCACTCTAGAGGAGAGAGTCCTCTTCTAGAATGTAAATTTTTTATTCTAGTCAAATAGATGTATTTTGAAAAATGTGGTGGGAGATAAAAATTGTCGATTTCAGGTGAGTTGAAATTTGAATTATTATAAAAGAGAAAATAGAGGTCTAAAGCCAATTTTTATTTTTGAATTTTCTAGATATATATGTTATTTATAACATATTCTAAGATCAAAGTGAAATAAGTTATTTCCATATAGTTTTGTGGTGAGAACTAGACCCCTAATTTTAGACATTTTTCAACAACTAAAAAATTATTTATAAAAATTATGAAAATATATCAATTCTTATTTCAAATAATTGTTAAAAATTATAATCCTAAAGTTGATCAATTTCTACCCATTTCATTAGTTTACTTTATTTACAAACTTTAAATAATAATACCAATTTTATATCATTGTAGGTGAATAGTTATACTTTTGTTAGCCTTTTCCTTTACAAAAGGGTGACACTAGTTTGTTATTTTTCACCAAGAAAAAACCTTGGGCATAATATTTTCAAAGACGAGTTTTTTCTTTTTAAACAATTAGTGAAGAGCAATGACATGGTTATTATTAATGTCAAAAAAGTAGATGTTGTTGGTATCCCTAAATATTTTTGTGTATTAGTCTCAAACTCTTAGTCATATATATATAGGGCAGAGTTAGTTAGTCATCACTACAATCGAGCTACTCTATACAATCTAAGTCATGTGGAAGACTTGTAGAACAATATGTATATGTCAAACTCTATAGGAGCTGAGAAAGTGTTTGGTCAATGAGTATTTTTAGTATAGGTCAAGCCTAGTGAATGTTGAGAAGATAGAGTACATTGATGCCAAGCTATACAGAAGATTCCAAGTAAAGTTGAGACTGAGTTACATCAGCAAGATCAGTGATGAAAGAGCATCAAAGACAGTAAATACCGAGCAACATAGACTTGAATTTAATGGTATAAATGATACAAAATGTGGAAAACCATTTAAATCCATCATAGACATGACATTTAACACTTTTGGATGTTGTTATAGAGGTTCTTATATATTCATGATGAGGTTCTTATGAAGAATAAACATCCAATCTGATGAAGAGGCAAAAGAGAAGCATCTAGAAAACTCTTTAGAAATATTTAAATAAATAGATCAAAACTGTATTTTGATAATGATAGAGAGAGTGAATGAGTGAGTATGATATGCATGCGATCATAAAGAAGATCAAAATGTGAACATTGTGAAGAAGGAAAAGGAGTTAAGTTTTTTATTTTATGTAAGAGAGAAGTTGTGAAAAAGAGAGACTACGACTTTATTAAAAAGTGAAGGACTAACTAAAGATATATCAAATTGGAGACAAGATCATAGAATTGAAGAGAGGAGATCCATTATGAACAATAGTGTGCAAACCGAAGGATTAGGTAATGAATTAGAACTAAGTCTAGGATAATCTCATATTAAATTGGTTTTAACAGACAATTTTGTAAATCTCTTAACTAAGTCCTTACTTTATTGTAAGTGTAAAATCCTCTCACCAGGTAAGACCTAGGTAAGTGCAAGAAGTTGGGTCTCACTTTTGAGCAAAAAGTGGAAGTATTTTTCCTATTTTTGAAATTTCTTGTCAATTGATGTCAAAATTTGAGGCATTTAGAGATTGAATATAAAAAAAATTCAAGATAAAACATTTTAGCGTTTGGAATCTACTTTTTCAATATGTAATTTATTTGTGTACCCATAAGATAGATTTTGTTTCTGGTATGGATCTTTAAAAATTGTTTTTTCAAAATGCATGTTTCAAGACCATACTAGACTCATGTATGAACACCATAATTTGACACAAATAAATGAATTTTTGTAAATCCTTTTAAAGGAAGTTACCTAATACACCTAAGATTTATGAAAATATTTTTCCTTAATTTGTAATTGAATAATTTTTTATTATTAATTATTAATTTTCTATAAAGGTAAAATTTAAAAGCTCTTGTATACAGACACCATAATTTGATCAAAATTTCACTTTTTTCAAAAGTTCTTTTTTTAAACCTCAAAAGAATTGTATTTATATTGATGACATATAAATTAATTTAAGAAAAATTATAAAATAAAAAAGTTACTAAAATTTTAGTGAACTTCACTATTTTACATTCATGTACCACTTTTCATTAAAAAATAATGCAAAAATAGTAAATAAAATCAGAGCACTATAAAATTTATATTTTTGAAATTAGAAGGATGAGAGCTCTAATGGGTTTTTGTTTCATATAAAAATTTGATTGGGAAGACCCTCTAAAAATTATGGCAAGGCATGAATTTGTTAGTTCAATGTCTTAGCCAAATCTTCAGAGGTCAAGACATTGGCTTGGTCTCACCAAGCTTATCCCCACCCAAAATCTGAGGTAGGAGGAAAAATCTTGCCCCATGTCATATGAAATGGGCACTCATTATTTGAAATTCAAAAAAATGGGTACCCATTTTGGAAAAGTCAAATCGACACATAAAATCCCCCCCTCCCCAAAAAATAATAATGAATTTTTAGAAATGGGTACCCATTTTTTAAAAGTAAAAAATGGGTACCCATACCCATTTCTAGAAAATACAATTTTTTTTATGTTTTCAAAAATAGGTACCCATTTTTTCAAAATAAAAAATGGGTACCCAATTTTAAAAAAAATGAGTGCCCATGTTTTAAATTTTAGATCAGGTAGACATGCCTAAAATGGGTACCCAGTTTTAAATAATTGTTTCTAAAAGAGCATGATCTCAATCCATGGACTTCCATGGAATTGAGATCCAACTTCTTGCTTCTACCCACCAAACAGTCTTAACAACCTTTAACAGGGAAGACCCCTCACAGGGTAAATTATCAGAAGTTATCAAAATTATATCCCTAATAGGTTAACTTTATTACTATAGTAGTGAAGATTTGTGGGCATCATCCCCACTCTAGTTTTACCTTCACCTTGGAGGGTTTCTAGGTAACCAAATATTTATGTTATGTGTTTTAATTTCATGCATGTGATTAATAGTTAGATCTACATGTTATAGCATTTAATTTTTCAAGTTATGTTATTCATTAATTATATATTAGATGGAAAATGTGATGAATACAATAAAGTCGTCTTAAGGAATAAAAGATTTACAAATCCTGATTTACCCCCTCACCCTCTTAGTATATTATTTCCCAATTAAAACTTCCAATAGTTGTTGTAATTCTTGATAAGAAGACTAGACAAACAAAATGTTAGACCACTTATCTAATGGTGATAGATAAATAACCCTTGCAACCTAATGGTGATAGATAAACAACGCTTCCAAAAAATCTCATTTCCAAGAGTGTTTGTAAAGTTAAGCCTATTCTCTCCCATTCTTATTTTGATGACTACCCAAAAAAATGCTTCCTTAAAAGGAGATCATCCCCCATGTTCATGGTGCCACCAAAATTTGTGAACTATGTTGGAATACTTTAGAATAACTAGGGGGGAGGGGAGGTGAATCTGTTATCCAAGGTCTAGATGTACAATTAAAAATTTTCTCAGCTTAATGAACCCAAAAAACATTTATCATCATGTATGCATCCATAAGATTATGCAATGACTTGAAACTTGTAGGTTACTGTCAAATCAATTTGCAGAAATATAAATATGAAACATAACAGATTCAATAACACGCTTAACATAATTATTTATGTGGAAACTCAATTTGGGAAAAACTACCAATAACATGCTACTCTTTTTCACTCTTCTAAAGTGATGCCCTATGAAAGGCCAACCCTATTAAAGGTTATAATGCACACTGTTAAATGTGACTTTTAAAAAGAATTTCAATTACCTTGTTAGGAGTGAGCCTTTTTAGAGGACTTTAGATCATTCACTTGGAATGTCACCTGGTTAAAGGATTTACAAATGACTGTTAGGTCAACCTTCATCCAAAGGATTTGCACTAGACTACTACAATTATTATAAAGTAATAGTAAGGCTTGATCTGATAATAACTTACAACTCCATTTGCAGATTATAGATCCTTGTTTTAGTCCTCCATTCTTCTTGGAATTCACACACTTTAGCTCTGTCATCTTTTTCACCCTTCAAGCCTCCATATCTCTAAGCCTTCTTGCTTAACATGTCAACGTAGATTCTTCACTTTGGTCACTGAATGAACCAATACCCTAGACTCTTTGTCTTCCTTAGGTTTTCGCACATAACAACCTTTTCTTCTAACTAACCATTCCTATAAATAGGAAATTAAGATATTTTTCCATTCATTCTCCATCTTTAAATTTAGGGTTAGAAAAAATTAGGTAGGATTCATTGAATCTACTCCTTATTTCATTTCATCCCTTTCTAGAAACTTCTCCTTTAATTCTCTTGGAATTTAGCTCAAAATAGTTTACCATGGATTCTATGCCACCAACTCATCAATATTTTCACATGGTTCACACAATCGAAGAAAATAAACTTGTCAGCTTAGATCTATCAAATTCATGATCTTTCAAATAATGTTGACCCTCAACATTAACTTGCTTCTAATGTTTGGCACATACTATATTGCTCAACATATTTTGAAAAATCACTTGGCATGAACTAAAGTTTACTGATGCTTGACATCAACTAAACTTTACTCAACATCAACTGTGTTACTCGACATACACTAAAATAAACTTTTACTTAGTTCCAACTAATTTTGTGCTAGGCTTGCATTGACTTTTCTCGGCACCTACTATCCACCTAGTCAAGCTTTCTAGACAAGCTTTTTTATACTTGATCTTCTAAAGTTGCTCAGTGTAACCAATATTTTGCAACCTAAAGTAGATTATCAATGCACTGTGTTATGACTATCTTAGTTGATTCTTGTACTTCTTTGCATATCATCACTCAACATTTCCTCTAGGTGCTATTGTTACATCCTTTGATCAAATCCTCTTCATCTATCAAATAAGTGATAGTACTTAAATCATGTAAGAAGTTGTCTTACTAGCAAATCGTAGGTTTGACATGAGTGATAAAATAATGATTGAAACACATTTATCATACTTGTATGAATCTATTTTTAACAATCTCCCTTTTCAACAATACATGATTTAAGAACTATCACTTATTTGATTGATAAAGAGGATTTGATCAAAAGATGTAACAATAGCACCTATAGGAAAGGTTATGTTATGATATGCAAAGGAGTACAAGAATCAACTAAGACAATGATAACATAGTGCATTGATAATCTACTTAAGGTTGTAAAAGATTGGTTGCAACACTAAGAAAGTTTAGAAGAACAAGTATGACAAAGTTTGTCTGCAAAGCTTGACCAAGTGGATAGTAGGTGCCAAGAAAAGTCAATACAAGCCAAGTAGAATGGAGGACTAAAATAGAGATTTGTAATTTTCAAATGGAGTTGTAACTTGTTATCAGATCAAGCCTTACTGTTACTCTCTAATAATTGTAATCAGTCTAGGGTAAATCCTTTGCATTAAGGTTGACCTAACAATCATTTCTAAATCCTTTAATTGGGTGACATTCCAAGTAAATGGTCTAAAGTCCTCTAACAAGGATCACTTCTAACAGGGTGATTGAAATCCTTTAACAAGGTCACATTTAACAGTCTGCAGTGTAATCTTTAATAGTGTTGGCCTTTAACAAGGCATCACTTCAGAAGAGTGAAAAATAATAGCATGTTACTATTATTTTTTTCCAAATTGGGTTTCCACATAAATTATTGTGTCAAATATGTTATTGATTATGTTATGTTTCATATTTATATTTCTGCAAATTGATTTGATAGTAACCTACAACTTTTAAGTTATTACATAATCTTATGGATGCATGCATGATGATAAATGTTTTATGGGTTCACAAAGCTGAGAAAAGTTTTAATTGTACATCTAGACCTTGGATAACTAATTTATACCCCTCTCAGTTATTCTAAAGTATTCCAACAATTTGTACCAAAGTTATTTGCTTAAGACGACTAGTTTAAAGGTACTAGAAGCACAAAATCAAGATGTCAAAAAGAGAAGTACCCAAGCTTAATAAAAATAATTTTCTTGCATGGAAAAGTTTGATGAAGCTACACCTTGAGGGACTTGGAGATCATGCACAATCTACCATTAATATTGTACATGTTGATCCTACTAGAGACCTAACCATTAAGAATCTAAAAAAGAAGAAAGAACACAACCATGTAGTGTTAGAGATTGCCTTTGCTCGAAGCTATGCCGAGTTTGATGATATCAAAAGTCTTGGTAGTGCAAAGAAAATGTGGGGTGCTCTACACACCATCTATGGAGGAGACAAGAATGTTCTGAGAGCCAAAGCTTGAAAGTCTCAGAGGTAAGTTTGATGATATGAGAATGTAAGAAGGTGAGAATATTTCTAAATATTGCTCTAGGATAAAAGATATTATTAATGTAATAAGGGGAGCTATTGGTAAAATAGATGATGATATTGTACTAAGCAAAGTTTTGAGAACACTGCTACCCATCTACGCTATTAGAGTTTCTACCATACAAGAACTATGATGTGTGCTAGGGAATGAGCTAACTCTTGAAGGTCTAGTAGGTAGGATCATTGCTAATGAGCTAGCTAACTTTGATAATTACAAACAGGAAAATATTGAATCTACTTTCAAAGGTAAGATGTCAATGAAGGAACCTGATGAGAAGAAGAAGAAGAAAAAGACAAAATATGTGTCCAATTACAGTAATACAGATGCAGAGAATGTAGATCAACTTAAAGCACTACTAGCAAAAAGATTTCACAAAGGTAACTTGGCAAGTTTAAAGGTATATTACCTATCATTTTCTTTCAATTGTAATGAGGTTGGTCATATTGCTACTAGATGTCCAAAGAAGAAGAACTACAGAGATGGTGACAAGTACAAAAATAGAAGTGATGAAGATAGAAAGGATTAGAAAAAAAAAGTGTAACACCCTACCAAGGGACCCAAAAGAATTAACCTAAAGTTTTACTAAGTTTTTCCAAACATTAGATTTTAAACAAGAAAGATAAACCATATGCATCAATCACAAAGTAGCGGAAGAAATAACATACAATCAACTAAAATCATACATAATAGGTTACATTCCTTAAGGATCCCAAGACATTGAGTCACGTTTAAATTTAATTAATACTAAGTTTAGCAACTACCACATCCACATGAAAGAATAACTAGAAAGTCCAATGGCCATATTACACATTTGTTCTGAATGCCGTTTGGCAAATGAAATTTGGAATGCTCAATCATCCACTGTACATGTCATAGGGTATGAAATACTAAAAGAATATACATATGTAGAAATAGAAATACATCATCCTCTTTGGATCTATGATACAAGTACAATAAATACATGATACAACCATCCATCATAAAAGATATAAACATCCAACATGAAATACAACTATCCATCATAAAACACAACTAACTAAATGTGTGGTTCCTCCCAGCTGTCAATAGCATCATTAGACCATCATGGGCCCTAGCCATCCCCTGCGCGTAACATCCCAAGTCACCGATAAGATCATCAATACTATAGTAATAGGGACGTCACTACTAAACATAATAAAATATAATCATAAGAAAATCAAACATATAGGAATACAACATAAGATGATCCTACAAGCAGATAGCATCACCTATCATCATAAACAAGCATCCAAAGAAGCTCTAGCCATGGTGACTATGGATAGATCTCAATGGTAAGAGTAAAAAGCACTACCACCCAACCACATGGAACCTAAATGGTCCACTCCCATTGCACTGAGGAGATAGTCTTAAGTTCCAAATAGGATATCAAGTCACATAACAAAAATACTCTCTCTAAGTCCAAGAAATCCTAAAAGTATACTAACTCAAATGTTCCAACATAGACTAACATCTAGCCCCAAAGGCACACAAGACACATAGGAATCTACTATATAAGTGGGAAAGTGTCATTCTACGAATCATGTTCGAAGTTACCTGAGCAATCCCTTAGGAATTTTGGGTCCCTAGTGATCCCTGTGGCCACTAGTATCCTCTTGTACTGACAAGGAATACTATAGAATGTAAGGTCATAACCAAGCATTCTCCCAACTCCCACCCTAGTATGTACTAGCACTCAAGGCATGGGAGAGAACATATAATTATCTTGTTAGGTTCATTTTTCTCTCATTTAGTGTAAATGTTATCACTTATTAAAAACATCTTACAATGAGTTATCCCCAGAGCCACTTAGGCCCCCATCCCCCATTGCAAGCCACTTCCCAACACTACATATAGATAACCTACTCTAGGCTCAATAAAAACACAAATAAATAATCTCATGGAAACCACCTCAGCCCTATACAAGTGGCTGAAAAGCATCAAAAGATAATCCAAAATATTCACATTAGTTCTCCACAAGCAACTGAAAAGCATCAAATGAAAAATCACAATATCCATTGGTTCTCAATGAGCAACCATAAAGTATCCCAAAATAAATCATAATATCCATCAGTTCTCAATGAGCAATTGAAAAGCATCCCAAAATAATATTGATCAAAGACTCCAAAATAGTCAAGTCAAACATGTCACAACATGACATCATCAAGAACAAATCATTCAAAACATCTCAATCCTCTCAAAGTGACTGGAAAGAAAATCAAATATAATTGATTGATGGCTCAAAAATGGTTAATTTAGGTATCTCATATACATACACCGCAGCTTCACACAAGAAGAATGGACAGCAATAACAAGCAGTAAATACAACCATATCATTACATTACATGGTTGGGTATAAAAGATCGAGATCAAAACATCAACATGATATCACAAACACATAACCCCTCAGCCTCTTGTAAACGTCGTAGGACTGGTCAAAGCTAGGTCAACCCCAAAACCGCAAAACATAAACAACACAAAAAATGTCAGTCTCTCAGTTGGTTTGATTTGAAAATATAGAGTTGAATTGAGCAATAAAGTTTAATCTAATTTGTGTTTCAATTTTCATTTTAGAAGTATACGATTCTTAGTTTATCCTACAAGTCAACCAATTCATTTATTTGAACCCAAAAATAGAGCTACCCCCGTTATATGTTAGACCAATTTTCCACAAAAATATACCATAAGTAAATTATATTTATTTAAAATATTAAAATAATGCTTGGTGATTTTCAAAGAAATTGATCTATGAATTTATCAAATCAATATTATAATATTATAATAATTTTAAAACCTAAACTATCAATGTCACTTATTAATTAATCTTAATTAATTCATGTTTAATTAAATTAATCAATAAAATATATAACTCATAGTCTACGATCCCAAATCATTTTAATAACAATATAATTAAAGATTAATTAATTATTATTAAAAATATAAATCACTTAATTAAATTATTAAATATAATTATTTATATATAAAAATTACTATTTTTAAATTAATTATTAATAATTAAAAAAAATTATTAATCTTTACAAACTATATTTCAAAACTATTAATAAATAAATTTTATTTTATTTCAAACGTCACATATTACAAAATTTAAATAAAATTAAAAGATTTAAAACAAATTAAATTTTAAAACAAAACCACATATATAGGAAAGTGTGTTTAAAGGCCCACTGGCCTACGCTACTCTATGGCCGCAGGTGTTACTGTTGTTGCATACAACAGTCCTACATATTGTTGCTGCATAGTAGTACCACCTGCCACGATAGAGTGGTGGTGGGGCATGGGAAGTGGTGGCCCCACCCCACTTAATTATATATATATATATATTTGTATATACATATACATATACATATATATATATATACGTATATATATATATATGTATACGTATATATATATATGTATATATATATATGTATGTATATATATATATATATACATATGTATATATATACATATGTATATATATACATACATATATATATATATATACATACATATATATATATATATATATATATATATATATATATATATATATGTATATATATATATATATATATATATATATATATATAGATACATATATATATATAATTAATTAATGTTTTTAATAAAAAAAAAACCACCTCCCCTATTACCACATTAAATTTTAATAATATATATTTATTATTTTAAAAAAAATATATTTTGCAAATATGGTTTGATAGAAGAATTTCTATCAACCATATATATATATATATATATATATAATGTAGAATGTCTAATTTCAATTTTTAAATCTTTCCCAAACCATCTGATAAAAAGGTTCATCTAACATTCAAATTTCTAAATTAAATTTTCTTTTATATCTCAAACCCTCCCCAATTTAATTACAATTTCCTTTTTATCTACAAATGAGGTTTTCAATTGATTTTTTTTCTTTTTCAAACTTAGTATACAGATGAGATAAATATTATAGATTCAAAAAAATAGAGCAATAGTTTCATGTAGCAAAATCCAGAGAATCGATTTCAACAATCATGAATAAGACATAATTATCTAAATAAAAAAATTTAAACTAGGTGCATAAAATTTAAGGACCTACGTGGTTCTGATTCTAAGATCGCAACCACCCAAAAGATTTGTGAGAGAATTCGCCCCTATCCAAGATCTTCTCTCTAAAATTTTCTTAGAATTTCCCTTCCAGAATTTGCTGTCCAAACTCGCATCCAAATTTGTCTCAATTTCCTCTCTCTCCAAAAATGAACCCTCAAGTGGTGATAGGGAGTTCTCTCCTCAAATTGGGGCACTAATTGTGCTTTCACCTGAGATGACTCCTTGCTCACAAAACTTAAACTCCAAATTAACTTTTATTAATCTTTCCTTTTACCTTTTCATGCATGTTAAATGAATAATCAAATAACTTTATTTAATTTTCACTTGACTTCTATTTTAGTTAATTTATTAACTTTAATCCCATGCACACTTTATGCAATTAAAATAACATTATTAAATTCACATGTTTAATCTTTTTAATTAATTTCTTTTATTTTAATCACATGCATCTATCATGCGAACTTAAAACTTTTCATAATTTAATATCTTTTCAATCTTTAATTTATTTTCGAATATTTAATTTGATAAAATATTTATTAATTTAAATAATAATAATATTTAGCATTTATTATTAAATTAAATAAATATTATCATGTTCTAAATTTAAACTTATAATTTTTAACACAAATTTAATTCTTTTTATTTAATTAATTTCTCAATTAATTAAGTTAAATATTAAAATATAATAGTAATTTTCCATTAAATTAAATCATTAATTTAATCTTTTAATTAGACTTAATTAATAGAATATTCACCAAAGACTCATAAAACAACATACGAAAACCCATCATTGAAGAACACATATAAAATCAAACTAAAAGGTTACAATCATGAACTAACATCATTCGACACATTTGGAGGGTACTCAACTTATATAGTTTTCCTAATTATCAATTAGGACAAATGGCTTAAGAGTTTAGGGTTTGGACTCGAGAATTTATCTCCCCTCTCTTACCATTGGAATAATGCAATAGGGTACGCTCATCCTGGCAATTGAGGGAAATTGATACCTAGTATCTGTAACCTGCATAAAATCCATGCATGTACAAACACAATATATACTAAGCTAAATAGGCATTGGTAGGAAGTGGTGCATCATGTAGATCCTGACTAGCAGGAAACTACGACTCCCTTTCTTAACCACATCAGAAGCACCATACATAATGTAAACAAACACCCACACCATACACATGCAGTATGGTGTAAGTATCCATAAGAAACACATATGATAATTTGTCTAACTTAAACATCATCAATGACTGAAAACACTGAATAATCGTCATGCATGCATGAAATATAGAGTACCAAGTAATCACATCATTTAATCAATTGAATGTAAAACAATATCTAATAATCTCAAGATAATGCTACTAAACATCGAGCATAAAATTGGCCTAAAAGAGTTTGGCAATGATAATAGAAATGTAACTAGGAAGATGTAAACTGGGGTAGGCACTACACAAAGGCAATAAGTCTTACTATATTGCTGAAGAGGAAATAAAATATGAATCTAATGAACATGATGATGAAGTGGTATATGTTGCAATGAAGGAAAAATATGATGCAGATGAGGCAATTGCACTTGTGTCTTGTGTGAACAAGAATGACAAATGGATCATTTATAGTGGGTGTTCACATTGCATGAGTGGAGATAAAGTAAGTTCATTACCATGAATTTTTATGATGGAAATAGTGTAAGATTTGGTAATGATGCTCCATGTTTGATAAAAGAAAAAGATTCTATCAAACCTGTAGAAAATATTTTTATGTTATAATGCTTACTATGTTGAAGAACTTAACTATAATTTATTGAGTGTATCACAACTGAATAATTTAGCATGTAAGTTTGAGTTTGAAAACAAGATTGCTAAGATATATGATACTGATGGAAAACTAATTGGAAAAGGGTGATCAAACTAGGAGTAATTTATTCTACCTTGATATAGAGGATGTTATTTGTTTAGTTATAGAGTTTTATGATGTGTGGCTATGGTACAAGAGGTTATGTCAAGTTAATTTTGATAACTTAGTTAGTATCATTAACATGAGAAGAGTTAGAGGTTTTTGTAAGTTGAAGAAGCATGAAAATATAATTTACAAAAAATGTCAGTTAGGCGAGATGAAAAAGTCTAGTTTTAATAGTAAAACTCATACCTCTACATAAATACTAGAGATTGTTCTTGACTTGTGTGGACTAATTGATGTGCAAAGCTACAAAAGAGATAAGTACATTATTTTTCTTGTTTGTGATTATTCTAGAATGATGAAAATTATGTTTCTAAAATATAAATCTAATTCTTTTGAAATGTTTAAGTGGTACTTAGAAAGAGTTGAAAAAGAAATAAGTAAAATTTTAAAATGTTTGAGATCTGATAGAGGAGAAGAATTTACATCAAATGAGTTTGAGATGTTCTCTAATGATAGAGGAATAAAAATACAAATATATGCTCCTAGAACCCATCCATAAAATGGAATTGTTGCAAGGAGGAATAAGTCTATAATGGACTATGCTAGGACACTCATGATAGAGAAAAATATTTCTTTGAAATACTAGAGAGAAGTTGTAACTATAGCTTTCTATACCTTCAACTGTGTACAAGGAAAGAAAGGTACTCATTCAACACCTTTTGAACTATGGTGTGGATACTCACCCAATATAAAACATTTTAAGGTATTTGGAAGCACATGTTACATTATCAAAGGTTTAAAGAATGGTAAAGTAGATTGAAAAAGTGAAGAAGGTATATTCTTAGGTTATTCTACAAGAAATATAGCTTATAAGTGTTTAAATACTAACACTAAAAAAGTTGTGGAAAGTGAAAATGTAAAATTTGATGAACATACAAAAGTATATGAGGCTGAACCTATGAAGGAACCAGAAGAATACAAATCATGTGTATACTTTTTTGAAGGTATGCCTACTAAAGAAGATGTTGTAAATCAAGCTACAAACCAACAACAAGTTTCAATGACTGCCAAGTCACATACTATAAATGTCAAGTTGCATTCAAGAACCGAGGTATATTAAGGTGCCAAGTTATAGAATTAAGTTAAGATGCATTTTGATTCTAAGATTAGTGTACATGAAAGAAATGTTGAATTACTTGATTTAGATGTACATAGTGACTTAGAAGTTGAGAGACCAAATGAAGAAACTAGAGCTAAACCAAGATTATCTAAATATGTTAAGAGACATAAACCTACACCATAAATCATTTTAGGTAAAGATGCTAGACCAATGACAAGGAAAAAGTTGAGAAGGGATACATGTGTTGGAAATTTTTTGAATGCTCCCTTTGGGATTCTTAAAATGTGCTTAACCACCTCCTGTGTACTATAATTTTAGAGGTTGTATGAGGCATTGATAGATCAATCTTTTGGTGCAACGACAACCCCACTCTAACAAGTGGTATCAAAGTTTGGTCACAAGTTCGAATCCTTAGACCCTCAAGTAATGCTAAGGGGGAGATTGTTGGAAATGTTTCTAGTGCTTCCCTCGGGATTCATGACAAGTGCTTAATTACCTCCTATGTACTATAAGTTGAGTGGTTGTATCAAGCATTGACATATCAATATTTTGGTGCAACAACAACCCCACTCTAACAACATTTTTTCTCGACATGAAGGAACCCAAAATAGTGAAAGATGCCTTAGAAGATGTGGACTTGAGTAAAGCCATGGAAGAAGAGATTGAACAAATTGAGAAAAATAAAACATGGACTTTGGTTCGTAGACCAGAAGACAAAAATGTGAATGGTACCAAGTGGGTATACAAAAACAAGTTATATGAAAATAGTTAGGTCACAAGGAACAAGTCAAGACTAGTTTGTAAAAGATTTACATAAGAAGAAGGAATTGACAATGGAGAAACATTTGCTCTTGTTGCAAGATTGGAAGGAGTAAGAACCCTACTTGCTTATTTTGCATACAGAGGTTTCAAAGTTTATCAAATGGATGTTAAATATGCATCTATGAGGGGTATGCTAGAGAAAGAAATCTATATTGAACAAACAAAATGATTTGTTGATGTTAATAATAAGAACATGGTATGTAGATTACACAAAGCTCTATATGGTTTGAAACAAGCACCAAGAGAATGGAATGAGAGACTTCATAACTATCCTATGAAAATTGGATTTGAAAGGAATGATGATAATAGCAATCTATACTTGAAGATAGAGAAAGGAAAGGGTATTTTGTTATCTAAATTTTTTGTTGATGATATATATTTGGAGGTCAAGATACTTTATGTAAGGCTTTTACAAATGAAATGAAGTAAGAACTTGAGATGTCCATGTTTGGAGAGATTAAGTCTTTGTGAGATTGCAAGTATATTAGATGAAATATGGTATATACATCACTTAGTCAAAGTATGTCAAGGAGATACTAAAAATTTTTGGTTTGGAGGATTCCAAACTAGTGAGTACACCTATTGTGACAGGACATAAGTTGTCAAATAATGATGATTTAGCTGAGGTGAATCAAACATTATATAGGTCTATGATTGAAAAATCACAATATGTAGTACATAGAAAACCTAATATTTCTTTATCTCTAGGGATAATTGCAATATTCTCTACTAATCTCAGGGAGAATCATTTGATAACTGTAAAGAGAATAATGAGATATCTTAAAGGAATAAAGGAATGTTGTCTATACTACAAGGAAAATGAGAAATTTGAGTTAAGAGCCTATACTAATGTTGATTGGGATGGGAAAATTGATGATAGAAAGAGCACCAGTGGAGGAGCATTTTTCTTAGGCAAGAGACTAGTTACATGGACTAGCAAGAAACAAAACTACACCTCACAATCTATTGCTAAAACTGAATATGTTGTTACTGCTGTAAATTGTACAAATATTGTATGGATCAAACAAGTACTTAAAGGTATGAAGGAAGTGATTATTAAAATAGTGATACTTTATTGTGATAATACAAGTGCTATAAATATATCAAAGAATCATATGATGCACACAAAGACTAAGTACATTGCAATCAAATACCATTACTTGAGAGAATTAGTTCAAGACAAAGAGGTGAAGATGAAATATGTTAACACAAAAGAACAAATTGCTGATATCTTCACAAAGACATTACCTAAGGATGCTCAAGAGTATCTAAGAGGTAAATGAGGGGTGATAACACTATCAAAAGCTATCTAAGAAACAAGATGAGTGTCTTGCATCAAATAAGTTGATTGCCATATGTTACAAATTGATGCAATGGATCTTACTTTAGGAGCTGCCTAAAGCAATCAATGAGTTGGAACTACAAATGAGTCACAAGCAAGGTGATAGAGGGAGAAAATGAAGA
The DNA here is from genome assembly GCA_028749045.1 of Cupressus sempervirens. Lineage (NCBI taxonomy): Eukaryota > Viridiplantae > Streptophyta > Pinopsida > Cupressales > Cupressaceae > Cupressus > Cupressus sempervirens. The sequence continues at coordinate 210,384,312 of CM053783.1, forward strand.
AGTTCATATTTGCATACCAAGATGACAAGTCTTTGGAATTGTTGTCAAAGAAGGAGATATACAAAGAATGAGAGGTGTACAACTAAGAGGGAGATAAATACAAGAAAATGAAAGAAATCTTAACATAGTACGAGGGAGAAATTTTGACTACTAAAAAATATACTATATTTACTAATTGCATCTACCTAGTAAGAGGAAGATAATGTAGAGGGAGATATAAGAAGTAATTCAAAGGGAGTCATAAGGATGATAGAATAGAGTTTTGTAACCTACACAGAAGATGGAAGTTGGTAATAGAGAGAGATTTCAATACAAGTAATTAGTTTTTTTGGTATTTTGCTGGTCTTACTATTTTAACCTAGTTAGTTTGGTTGATCAGTTTTGTTTTCCATCAATGCCAAAGAGGGAGATTTTTGAAAACATATTGATACAAGTATGATAAATGTGTTTCAAATATTATTTTGTCACTAATGTCAAACTTGTTATTTTCTGGTAAGACAACTACTTACATTATTTAATTACTATTACTTATTTGATTGATGAAGAGAATTTGATCAAAAGATGTAATAATAGCACCTAGAGGAGCTCTTGAGTTATGATATGAAAAGAGGTACAAGAATTAGCTAAGAAAGTGATAACATAGTGCATGTATAATCTACTTAAGGTTGAAAAAGATTGGCTACACTAAGAAAGTTTAGAAGGACAAGTATAGAAAATTTTGGACCTATAAAGCTTGATTGAGTGGACATTTGGTGGCAAGAAAAGTCAGTGCAAGCTGAGCAAAAAATTAGTTGGAGCTGAGTAAAAGTTTATCTTACTGTATGTTGAGTAACACAGTTAATGCCAAGTAAAGTTTAGTTGATGCGAAGAATTAGTAAACTTTAGTTCATGTTGAGTGATTTTTCAATGGATGTTGAGCAATGTAGTATGTGTGGAGCATTAGAAGCAAGTTAATGCTGAGTGTCAACATTATTTGAAAGATCATGAATTGGATAGATCTGAGAAAAAAAGTTTATTTTCTTAGATTGTATGAACCATGTGGAAGATAAGATTGATGAGATGGTGGCATAGAATCCATGGTAAACTAGTTTGAGGAAAATTCAAAGAGAATTGAAGGAGAAGTTTCTAGAAAGGGATGAAATAAAATAAGGGGTAGATTTAATGAATCTTACATAATATTTTCTAACCCTAAATTGGACTATAGATAATGAATGGAAAAATATGTTAATTTCCTATTTATAGGAATGGCTAGTCAGAAGCAAAGGTTGTCATGTGTGAGAAACTAAAGAAAAAAGAGAGTCTAGGGTATTGTTTCATCTAGAGACCTAAGTAAAGAATCTGCAAATGTTGCATGTTAAGCAAGAAGGCTTAAGGATATAGAGGCTTGAAGGGTAAACAAGCTATCAGATTTGAAGTGTGTGAAATCCAAGCAGAATGGAAGATTGAAACAAAGATTTGTAATCTACAAATGGAGTTGTAAGTTATTTTCAGATCAAGCCTTACTGTTACTCTCTAATAATTATATTTTATTTGGGGTAAATCCTTTGGATTAAGGTTGACCTAACAGTCATTTGTAAATCCTTGAATTGGGTGACATTCCAAGTGAATGGTCTAAAGTCCTCTAACAAGGATCACTCCTAATAGGGTGAATTATTTTAACAAGGTCACATTTAATAGTGTACATTGTAACCTTTCATAGGGTTGGCCTTTGATAGTGTTAGAAACATATGTTAGGCTAAGTTACTAAGATGGGAGAGGTGAATTAGTAATGAATAAAACCTAATCTTTAGTCACCAATTAATCCTTTATTAATATTATGATCTAATTACATGTATGAATACCTAAAATAATTAAAAAATTCATGGAAGATGAAGATGACTAACACTTTGACACAAAATATGGTGACCTAGAAACCTTTAAAATAGAAAGTAAAACTAGGGTGGGGATGATACCCACAAGCTTTAGTAATATAGTATAAAGTTGTCCTGTTAAGACTTATAATAATCACTTCGAATTATTTTCCCTTTTAGGAGCTATAAGTACTACAAGGTCCACCTTGCAAAAGGATTTACAAACATACAATGAAGTATGCACTTGATAAAGAGATTTACAAAAGATAGTTAAGTCGACCTTGTGATAGGATTTAACTATTCCACCTGTTAGGATGAACCAATGGCTGATCTATAATCTACAACATGATTTGTTGAATGAGATTCCTTAGAGTGTAATGATCACCTTCTTGTGATAGATAAATCTTTGCTACTCCTTATACCATTGTAACCTTTTATTTCACACTTTTTCTCTTCAAATTCACATCATTCTTATATCATATATTCTTTTGAATGTAATACAATACATTACATGTATATATTAATCCAATTTAGTATTGGTTTAAAGAATAATTTTGACAGCTGAGTGTCAATACACTTAACCATTTTTCACTATACATGTCGAGTGATATCAAGTGCCGAGTGATATCAAGTGCTAAGTGATATCAAGTGCCGAGTGATATCAAGTGCTAAGTGATATCAAGTGCTGAGTAATATCAAGTGCCGAGTAAAATAAGGTGTCGAGTGATACAATTTTGTTTAGGTGTCGAGCTATCCAAGAAATAGCATGTGCCGAGCATCAGTAATGCTTCATGAGCCGAGTAACTCAGAATATCAGCATAAGAGTTTGTAATTGCACAAACTATGATGCAAACTTTCTTTGTAGCCCACACAAGGTAAATCTCGAAAGATCTAGAGATAAGAATGAATCTTTTACACTTCCTATGCAATCTTGCATGTAGCCAATTGGAAAATTGGAAAGGTATGCAACCAATCAGCAAAAAGGGAAGTATTGAGCGGGAAATTGAGATTCAATGTGGATTGTAGATCCATATCTAACCCTAAGTCTTTGAAGTCCTTTTAAGAAGATGAAAGTTTCATTTTAGTGGGGATGAGAGAAGGAGAATAGTGTTAAGGGAAAAACATAATGGAATTTAGTGAAAAGGAGACATAGAGAGTAAGAGCAGCAATTTAGTATCTAGTTGATCAGAACAAAGAAAAGGAGACGAATTGAAAACAAATCTCAGAGGATCAAAATCAGAGAGAGAGCCAGAATAAGTGCTTGCATTCAGCAATCAAGGATTGTAAACTATCAAGTTTATAATACCTAATACTCTTTTACCATTGTATTTGAAAGGAAATCCTATGTAGACAGGTTGGCTTAATAGCTATCTATAGATCCTTATCAAAAGGTGATTAAATCCTTTAATAGGGTGACACTTCATGTTAAGTGTTTGTAAATCCTTTAACCAAGTCACTATTGACACAATGTAAATCCTTTAATAGGGCAGACCATCAGAAGTGGTTGAACAATATTACTGCAGTGATTTTTGTGGGTATCATCCCCACCCCAGTTTTACCTTCTTATTTCTGGAGGGTTTCTGGGTTACCAAATTCTAGTATTATGTGTTGTTGATGCATGTATTAGTTTCATGTTTATTTGATAAACACATCAAGTTTCACCAAAATACACAAGTTTCATGTGTATTTTGGTGAAACTTGTGTATTAGTTTCATGTTTACAATACAAGTTTCACCAAAATACACAAAGCCCAATTGTAAGAACTCTGGCTTTGATACTTAGGAACCATTGTCAACACTCAACATCATCGTGCACTTGGTAGACATAGAAGCTTGGTCCATACTGATCACTTCTATGTAGTCTAAACTCAGTCTACACTAGTAACTTGGTGAACACAAAAAAACTCAATATATAAATTGAATCATCTGATTCACACTAAATAGTTTGGTCAACTCTATTACTACAAGCTTAGTATAAACTTAATCACTTGCTTGACACTAAGTGGTTTAGTCAACACTGGATTCACATTGCTAAATCTACAAACTCAGTATCCACTATAGAACTCAGTTTGCATTGACAAACTCAATAAGTACTATGAAGCTTAATTTACATTGATAATCACCAACCTGATAGAAACTACTCAGTGCAAATTGAATACTGTTCCTGGTACTGGGTAGCAACTGTAGAACTCGGTAAAGCCTAAATTACTTGGCTAATACTGTTAGCTATATAATAAGATTGGTAGCTATTAGTTGTATGAATAAGTGTATGTCACTAATGAAAAAACTTGATTGTAATGTCAAAAATATCCCCATTTGGCATTAGTGACAAAAATAATTATCAATCAAAACTGAATTCTCAAAAAGTTCAAAAAAATTTTTATTCTACATTTTGTGTCTTCAACTCGATAGCATACTTTATTTTTTAGATTTTTCAAAAATTTTTTGCAGATGTTTCTCTAAATATCTATGTACATGATTGATGATGCTCCCCCATACATATATATTAAATATTATATACATCTTCTCATCTTCTCCCCTTTATACATTGCATATTTTCCCCTTTTACAATATGATTTATATATGTTATATACATTTACATCTTCTCACCCCCTTTTGACATAAATGCCAAAGGTGTATTCTATACAATAATACCAAAATGCAACAAGAAATTAGAATGTTCCTTTTGAATCAGTATCATTGTCTTGTTCCAATTTTCTTTCAACACCTTGCTTGTGTGCAATGCAATCTGCACTTTTGCTGATAATTCTATCATGTGGTCAGCAGTGGACAAGTTGTTATCATGCATGAGGGTTATAGCATATGAAATATGTTTCTACAATGCATCCATGTTTGGGAGAATCATTCCCTATATATCTAAAAGCATAGCCCTTGTCCTAGCTTATTTCCTTAGCAATTTTGCCTACATATTAGTTAAAAATCTGATTTTTTTATAGTGAGTAGAACTATAACTCAAATCAAGTTACAACTATTGTGCACTTGCCTTCAGATCTTGATCAATCTTGGAAAGTTTATCTTTGATTTCCTTGGTGAAAATTGATGTTTCATAAAGTTTACCAAATAGAGAAGTCACATTGTTGCAAGAGGTTTCCAGTGAGCCTAGAATAGTAGATAAGTCTACTTGATGTATTGCAATCTTCCATGCTACTAGATCCAAAAATTTATTCTCAAATTTCATCTTTGCTCTCTTCAAAAATCTCTCTTGTCCATTCAAATATTCATTGAATTTTTGGACCACTTCTACTAGCTATGCCAAAATAGGTTGAGAAGTGTCAACCTTAGTGTTGAGTACCTTTTCAAGAATATTCTTTGCATCTTCAACCACTTGGAATTCTCTGTTCCTTTCTTCTCTAAGCCTTTTCTACTTAGATTTCTTCTATAGAAGCTCTCCAATTATATGAATTTGATGGGGATTAAGATTGAAAATATCCCAATTCAGGATAACTATTTCCTTATCAATATCAATTTCTTCTTCCTTATCTTTGTCTTTTCTCAAGACCTTTTTACTCCATTGAGGCTTGGTCTCAACTATCATTGTACTTATTATTTGCATACTAGGAATAGAAACAATCATAGAAATAGTAGGACTCAAAAAAAAAGTAGATACTATACTCATTAAAGAAATACCTTCTGTGACTAAAATTGATAGAGGAAGTACTGACTGCTTGGTAGATGAAGTATTGGACACTTCTATTAGTGAAGTACTAAGCTGAATCAGTGCAAATATTGGTTGAGTGCTTGAACTTGCAATGTTTGACCCAACCAATTCTATAGTAGCTTTCTTAGAGTTTGATGTCTTCAATGCTTTTCTTGGAGAATGACGAAGTGAGGCTATGACATCTACTGCAATCTTCTTAGGTAGATTCTCCTCATTAACTTCCTGTTCTTGTTTCTTATTATTTTTGTTATCATCATTCATTTCTTCTTCATCAACTTTATCCTCTTCCTCCTTATCATCTTCACCATCACCATCATCATCCTTGTCACTGACATTAACAAAAAAATCACTCTTCTTATGAGGATTATAGATATTCTTCCATGTGTTGGTACATTCTTCACTACATGTTCAATGTCATTGATTAATATTAGACAAGCATTGAATTTTAGTGTAAGTTTCTCTTCATTCCTCTTGATGTACTCATTAACTTCTTTATCACTCAACCTTGACATGAGTTGCCTCAAAATTTTCTCATATATACCCTTAGTAGATTTCATAGCATGTTCCCATCTTGGCTTTATTTTCTCCATTAGCTCATTAGGAATCTATTATACAAAGTGCTCAGGAGAGTATTTGCATTTGCCCATCTTAGAAATAACCATGTGTTCAATTTATTTCTTGTCCTCTTCACTTCTAGTCTCATATCTTAGTGATTTGAATTTTTCCATACTAGCACTAGAGTTAATTGTCTTCAATTTCTATTGGAATGTGGGTGGAGGTCATTTGAAAGTTACATCCTCTACTTCTTCACCCAATTTCAATTTCTTTTTGGATGTCTTCCTTGTGAAAATTGTAGTAGATGCCTTTGTAGGTTTGGTTATAATAACCTTACCTTTCTTATTTACTAGCTCTTCTTCTTCTTCTTCAAACTTTTCTTCATCTTCTACTTCATCTTCTTCTAAGTCATCTCATTTTCCTTCTATCAACATGAGAGTAGAAATAGTTTGTTTCAATTTTTCTATTCTTTTCTTCCCTTTTTTGACCACCTAAGGGAGTTTTATCTCTAGTTCTATTATTTCTTTAGCTTCATCATAAGTGCCAAAATAAGTAGCCTTTGGATCAATAGGTTCATTTAACAATTCTTTAATAATATCCTTGGTTTTATCAATGTTAACCTCATAACCTAGAGGTTTTACTACTTGAATATATAGTTTATCACAATCAACCATAAAACAAATATCATCTTTGTAATCTTCTAGAAGTTTCCTAGATATCTTGAATCTATTGTTCATCTTATCTTTAAATGCATCAAAATAGTTATCCATGATACCGAAATAATTTTCTCCCATTTCAGCTATATACTCATTGATTTGATAGAGAATAGGTATATCTTTTCTCCATAGAACTATAACTATTCATGAGAAAAAAATTTGTATAAAGAAAAATAGACAAGTTAAGAGTGGACTAAGCTTAGAAGGATTATTCTTTGAAGTTCTTATTCTCTCCATGTTTTTGTTGAACTGATTCAACATCAACTCGACAATGTCAAAGGACATATTGTTCATGACCACTTTCAATGCAAGATCCACAACTTTACATGATACACTATTTAGATTACTAGAGTTGTATATATTATGTGAAATAAAATGTATTTTGTATCTTGAATGCTGATATGGATTTTTACATTCTACTAAATGGGACTAATGTAAGATGATTTCTTTGGAGTCAAATTTGAATTTCTCCTTGTGGGAGATTAATTAGAAATGCTTGAGTCACCCAATTCTTGAGTGACATGTGCTTCATTGCTTGGACTTGTATTCTCAGAAGATATTGGAATCTACTACTATCTCATCTACTTTCTAATGTTATCAGCCTTAGCTTTTTTTTCATCTTCAATTCTTCTAGTATTCATACCGTTCTTGGCAAGATGACCAAGTTTTGTACAAATGAAACATCTTCTAGTGGTGTCTCTTTTCCTCATGTTATGTTTTACACAATTTATTCCAATGTGTCCAAATTCTCCATAGTAATGACATTTGCACGAAGTGTTATAGTCCCAACCAAATATAGCTTTTACAATTTTTTCTATTGGATTCAATATCTTAGTTTTGCATTCAGAAAATTTGTGCACATGGTTCTTGCATTTGTGACATTTGACTTTAGGTTTTTCTTTGCATTCATTAGCTCTATGACCATGCCAATTTCAATTGTATCCATTGAATTTAGCTTCCCTATTTCTCCAACATTTGTTTGATGTGTAACCTAGTTTACCATAGTGACTACAAGTAGGTCTTTGATTTTTTTGAGCTCCTTTCTTGGATGATTCACCTTGTTCTGTATATCCAATTCCTACATTGCCTTTCTATCTGTATTGGCTTTTCTCATTTAATTGATCCATGACTATTTGAGATTTCATCAATCTCTCATTGGTTTTCCTTTAAGAGTTTACATCATTCTGTAATCTTTCATTGTCTAATCTTAGATTCATGATCTCTTAATTTGTATTAGTAAGTTGATTAATGAAGTCTATCTATTGAAGGGATAGATGTTGAATTTCATTATTCTTTCCTTTTGACTCTTCTTTTATCTATTTTTTCTCTTTCATGACTTCACACAATCTTACTAACTGAATTTCTTGTTCTCTTTTCAGTTTTCTTACTTCTTCTTGAGGTGTACCATTCTTTTCTAATAGTTCTTTGATTGCTTCATTAGCTTCACCTAAATTACTTTATGAATGCATATCTTCAATTCTTTCTTCAATGTAGAGTTTTTCATTCATATGAACTTCAAGATCTTTTCTTATTTTCAAGGATTGATAGAATTTCTCTTTTTCTTTCTCGAGTTGTCCAATAGCCAATTCTAAATCTAGCTTTTCATTATTAATAGCCTTATCAAGTCTAAATACCTCCATTTCCTCTGATCTTTTCTCAAGTTATTAAACTTTTTCTTTGAGAACCACAAATCTTTGACACCAACTATTGGAAATATATGATAGGCTAAGTTATTGAGAGGGGAGGGGTGAATCAAGAACCAATAAAAATTAATATTTATTCACCAATTAATCCTTCATTAATATTATGATCTAATTGTATGCATGAATAACTGAAAGAATTAAAATATTCATAAAACTTTGGCACACAATATGGTGAGCCAGAAACCTTCCAAATAGAAAGTAAAACTAGGGTGGGGATGATACCAAAAAGATTTAGTATTTTAGTATAAAGTTTTTCTATTAAGGCTTATAATATTGATCACTTTTGATGATATACCCTGTTAGGAGCTATAAGGACTTCTAGGTCCATCTTGCAAAAGGATTTACAAACATACAATGAAGTATGCACTTAGTAAAGAGATCTAGAAAAGATTGTTAAGTCTACCTTGTGAAAGTATTTATCTATTCCACCTATTAGGATGAACCAATGGCTAATCTCTGATCTATAACTTGATTTGTTGAATGAGATTCCTTTGAGTGTAATGATCAGCTTCTTGTGATAGACAAATCTTTACTACTCCTTATACTATTGTAGCTCTTTTACTTCACATTTCTACTCTTCAAATTTGCATCATTCTTATACCATATATTCTTTTGAATGCATATATCAAATCCAATTTAAATTTCATTAAAGTTAGCCACAATACAAGTTTCACCAAAATACACAAAGTCGACCCAACTGCAAGAACTCAAGTTTTGCAAACACACTTAGTGAGGTTCTAATACTTGGTAACTATTATCAATGGTTAGCATTATTATGCACTCAGTAGTTGTAGAAGATCAATCCATACTGATCACTTTTAAGGAGTCTAAACTTTTTTTGCACTGGTGACTCAGTGAACACTTTGAAACTCGACATATAAACTAAATCACTTGATTCACACTGCATAGTTTAGTCAATGCTATCACTACAAGATCGATATAAATAGAATCACTTAGTTGACACTAAGTGGTTCATTCAACGATGGATTCACATTACTAAATCTAAAAACTTAGTAACCATTGTAGAACTCAATTTGCATTGAGAGACTTGTAAGCACTATGAAACTCAATTTACACAAATAATCACGAACCTAGTAGAAACTGCTTGGCACAATTTGAATACTATTCCTTGTTCTCAGTAGCAACTATAGACTCAGTAAAGACTGAATTACTTGGTTAATATTGTTAACTATGCAATAAGCTCAGTTTTTGTTGGTTGTATGATTAATTGTGTGTCACTAATAAAAAAACTTCACTGTAATGTCAACACATAGAGCATCACTTCAAAAAAGTGAAAAAGAGTAGCATATTACTGGTGGTTTTTCCCTAATTGAGTTTCCATGTAGATCATTTTGTCAAATGTGTTATTGAATCTATTATGTTTCATATTTACATTTTTTTAAATTGATTTGATAGTAACCTACAAGTTTTAAGTCATTGCATAATCTTATGGGTGCATGCATGATGATAAATGTTTTATGGGTTCACTAAGCTAGGAAAAGTTTTAATTGTACATATAGACCTTATATAAACAATTGACCCCCTCTCAATTATTCTAAAGTATTCCAATAGAACTAGACATACATCCTAGACCAATAATTGATGATTTTTTATCTTCCATCTATAAATTGGTTGTCTATCTATGTAAGTTAGTTTTTATACATGTACCAAGATTTGCAATCTATATCTCTCAGATAAAACTAAAAAAATACAATGCCACAATCTCTAGTGCCATGTTAGAGTTGGTTATATAATGCTCTATACCATGAAAGATTGGTTGAATATTATAGCCAATATTGAAGAAGTATTTTGATGAAAATTTTTTAATTTAAAATTTCAAAAATTTAAATTCTCAATGAATTTTTAAGGGCATGTTCATAACCTTTTCTTGTTTCAGTGCTAACACTTCTAGTGTCAAGATGGTTTTCACTCTTTACTCTTGGTCTTCTAATTCCAAGAAAGACCATAACTCACAATATGCACCCATGAAAAAATAAGGAGACAATTGCTAGTTTGTGGTGTCTGTTCAAAAGTAAACGTGATACAAAATGCTATTGTCCCTAAAAAGATTGTAAGGTCTCAAAGAATCAAAGAATTCTAATCACAATAGTTGAGAGACATTGTATGCAACATGGTCACACTAAATGGGGAAATTATTTTCATCCATTGGTGAATGTGGATTTCCAACTAGCGGAACATGGAGGTGTGAATACCAAAGAAAAAAGAAATGGTCCCCATGGAATAAGATGGCCTAGATGCAAATTGTTAGAAATTTGTTCAGTGCTCCCCTCCAAATTTGTGACAAGGGCATAACTATCTCTTTTGTACTATACATTGGGTGGTTGTATTAGGAATTGACATATTGATCTTTTGGTGCAATGAAAACTCTAGCTTGTAATAGGTGGTATTAGATCTTGGTCACTGGTTCAAATCCTCAGACCCTCAAGTAATTCTAAGGGAGAGATTGTTAGGAATTTGTTCATAACTCTCCTTAAGATTTGTGACAAGGGCTTAACCATCTCCTATGTACTATGAGTTGATTGGTTTTACCGAGCATTAATAGATTGGTCTTTTGGTGCAATGATAACCCCACTCTAACACAACCAACACAATTGAAGATGTTCGTAATAGAAAAACTAATCATGTGGGAAAGAACATGATTGAAGAAGATGGTACTAGTGTAACTGATCAAGATGTTGATATCAGTGCATTTGATGATGATGATGAAGATGACCTTGACTTGTATCTATACATGAAAAGGAGTACAAGCACATATAACAAGGCTCCAAAAGAAATCTCCTCTTCACTATATTGTTGTTGGTGAACTTCAAGGTTATGAATTGTATATCCAATATATCAATCTCACATATTCTAAGGTATGTCATTTTTGTCATCCTCTATGTTAGCATACCATTAATGCTCTTTATATTAATAAATTTTATTTTTTTCCATAAGTTGATAGGTGAGTTTTTGGTACCACCATCAATCATTCTACCTCACTCATACCAAGAATTATGTTTTATTATAAAAGATATTGGAATGGAGTATCAAACAATACATGAATTTCCCAATGATCATATTATATATCATATAAAACATAAATTTACAACAATATTCCCCAATTTTCACATTAGTAGATATTGATTAGATCAAACAACAAAAGAGGTGCCTCACAAGGTTCTTCAATACATTCCAATTAATTCATGTCTGCAAAAAATATTTAGATTCACTAGCTTGGCATAATTTATGGATTACCATGCATGCAATATATGTCAAGATGACATTATGCAAAGGCCTATGGATGGTTCTTCATTTAAGTACATATAAGATACTTGGCCACTATTTAAAGAAGAACCTCATAATCTCAAACTTTCATTGACAATGATCAATGTCAATCCATTTTGAGAGATGGGATCTGTTTACTTGGTCAATCTTATTTTTGTTATTAACAATCAATTTCTTCCTTGGATGTCCATAAATATGGAGTAAAAAATATTGGCAATGATTGTACTAGATATTTATTTATTTAATAATTATCTAAATTAATTTATAAATACCACATCAAAATGATCATAATAATTAAATGTAATGTTTATGTCCATTCAACTGCTTAAGTGTTGAAGTTGATGAAATATTAACCCCACAACTCTCAAGAATATCCTGCATGAAAACACCTACCACAGAAAAAGTGAAGTAAAAGTTATGAAGGTCAGAGTTCTGAGATCTACAGATGACACATTCTTGATGAGAAAAAACACAAATTGATATTATCAAAAGTGAATGAATTGTTACAAAGAGATCAATCTTTATAAAGAAGATCAAAACCATAAAAGGTAACTATCCTAGGTTGCATGATAATAATTAATAAAAGAATTAATTATTATATGGCCAAAGTTTATCTTAAGTAAACTAGAGTTAATAAGTGACTTAATAATTTAATCAATATAATTTAATTAATCATGAAATGCTTTACTACTCTAATAGCCCCCCACCCCAAGATAAATTTAGGGAGTAGCTAAAAACCTAGAGACTACTAGTGGCAAAGACTTGGGTCCTAGAAACAAGGCTTGATGAGGTACCCAATCACAACCAAATCTATGTAAAGAGGAGAAATAGAGAAAACCACACGGGAAAGACCCTAGTCCAAAAAGAGATGAAAATAATGTTCGAGAATATAGGAACAAAAAATATGATCATGAAGAACACCATTGAAGCATGAAGTTGCGAACCAAATTCTTGATCCGAAGAACCCAAACTAAATATAGCATGAGTAGGTAGACATGACTAAGTCTAAAGAGATAATCAATTGAAGATGGAAGATATCTCCATAGCCTTCAAAAGTAGGAATGAAAGAGTGTCTATATGGTAAATGATCCATGTCACTAAAATGCATAGGTATCTAGCCATTGCAATTGCCTATTACATAGCATAAAAAATTGAATACATAGCTCACTCCAACATAGAATCAACATAGCCTTCCTATAATGTTGAAAGGTAAGACATGAACTCTAAAAATGAATGCAATATCTCCCACAAAAAGAAGAACTAAGAACATCAAGAGTGCAAATGAAGTACGAACAACTATAACAACACGTATCATTGAAACATCATGAGGCCAATGTCATGGAAGGAACACTCACTTGACAAAGGAATATGGATAAAATGGCTAACATGAAACCCCCCAAGGAATTTTATAATGTATTACAAGTATAATAAAACACAAAGATATGCAAGATCATGAAATGCAGTAGAGTGAAACTTTATCTTAGTGTGTTTGCAAAAAAATGCATACAAGTGATGTCTAAATAAACCAAAAGAGACATAAGGTTGGTACAATAGTTAGTCAAATATATGATGAATCCTTTGAAGCAATAAAATTGATCCTTGGACCTAGAACAACCAAGATATCCACTAGAATGCAAAATAAAAAAATGATGAATAAAATGTTCCTATAGAAGAATATGAAAAAAATTGAAAATCACTCGAAAGAAATTTGTAAGACCTTTCAAATGATATAAATAATTATGAAATTAGATATTGGATGCCTAAGATATATCTCCTAGAGTGCAAAATAGAATGCTTTACTTTAACTTCATAGTTAGGAAACCAAACAACATTAAAGTCCAAATAACCTACACGATCATGACAAGCACAAAAAGAGATTTCTGATGATATAATGTTTGGAAAAAACTATATTTATATGCCCAAGATATAGGCAAAAAAGCATCAATATGTCCTTAGGAAAAAATCAATCAAACAATAATGGGTGAATGATCGTCAAATTTCAGCATGAAAAATATTGACATTAGTACCTACGCAAATGTTAGTGACTATACTAATGAGATGCTATGAAGCTTTGATACCATGTAAGATTTTATGAGAAACAAATCTACTAAGCCAAGAAACCTGTTAGAATATATAATCCATTGATATATCTAAGAGAGGGGTGTAGTGAATTAATTATCCAATTATTATCACAATTATCAACCTCTAGAAAAATTAACCATATGAGTAATATAAATTGAAACCACAAAAAGATACTCATATACACAATAACACTAGATATGTTAACTAGGGAAACCCTTAATTAGAGGGAAATCCTAGGTGGGGATGGTAACCACAAGATGATGTACTAATATAAATATCCCTTGTTAGAGGATGGACCCTATTAGGAGTCTATGAATACATTCAATACATATGAATCCCTATTAGGAGAGTTTCAATCTGTGTTAGGATATTCTAACCCTGGACTTCTACTCTTGATCTTGTAACTAGATCACAAATATCACATGCAATAATCTCTTGGATCGCTTACACGTATTCAATATGCACTTTTTTTATTTTCACACTTTTCACTTATTACAATGATCACCAAACATTACAAAAAAGCTTTCCTTTATACCATATCTTCATAATAATTCCTTGAGTTGGCCTTGAAGCTTTTCTAATTAATTATAATGAGATAATTAATTAATTACAATTACAATAATACTATCAGCTCATAGTTTATATAAAATTTTACACATATGATACTAGGGCTTCCACACTCACTAGCATCATGAGCTAGCAATATTATGTCACTACTTGATTGTGTATCTTCTTACTACATCTCTAATTTAATCTAGCAAACAAACATCAAGAACTACTTTCCCAATACTCTTTCTCTAAACTATTATTTGTATATCAAGTACATCTTCCATACATCTTCGAATCATATTCTGCACACTTAACCATGTCATCAAGACACTATATTGAACATGTCCACAACTATGCATCATAAGATAATCAAATTATTGTCTATACCATCAAGATCTGTGTCTTATGCTCAGCTAGTCTTTATAGAAAATGTGCTATTTTGACATCAATCAAAAAGACAATAATGAATATAACATGTCAGTACTCTCCAATGCTCAGGGTACTCCCTCAATGTAGTATCATCAACATTGATACTAAAAATATCCCTCTTTGGCATTGATGGCAAAATAGATGAAAATCATCTAAGTTCCAAGAATACCAAACAATGTTCTACTATTGCTACTGACTAGCATTAGTTGTTCACATGCTAAAAAGAATCTCAAAATAATAGGTGGACAATAGGTGCATACTCTTTCTTCTTAGAAATCAATTGTTTACTTCACACTAAATAATATAAATATGTTAGGTGTATATTCATGCTTCCTTTCATGAATCTTTCTAAATCTCTCTAAAGAGATATCTCTCCCCTGTACTTAGGAGTTCTTGCTTTCATGCATACTCTCCCCCTATACCTTAGGATATTTTTTTCATGCATATTCTCCCACATTGGCATCAATGTCAAAGATCTCAATGTCAATATTACAACATACCAATTGTTAAATACCAATTTCTAATATGTTGCACCAAGTCTTCAACTAGCTTGAGTATCCAAAGACATTGTTCAATACCAAATACCAAGGGTCCTCAACAACTCAGTTCATTATCGATTCCTGCCCCATACATGAAGCACCAACTTTTAGTCTAGTCAAACAATAGTTCTCTAAACCACTACACTGATGCACTCTCTACATCATTTACTCAAAAGTAGGCAAGAGCATATCCCCAAGCACACCTCTCAAGTACTCAAATACAGCTTTAGGTGAAGGCTTCATAAAGATATCTACAGTATGATCTTTAGTTCTCACATTATCTAATTTGATCTCCTTTTCTTCTACTTATTCTCTCAACACATGATACTTAATAGATATATGCTTAGTCTTAGAATGCACTACAATATTCTTAGACATACTCATTGTACTCATGTTATTACAATAAATGATAATAGGTTGTTCAAACTCAATTTTGATATCCTTCAACATCTACTTCATCCACACAATTTGATTATATTTATTTGCTACTACAACATACTCTGCCTCAATAGTACTCTATAAAATACAATATTGCTTCTTACTTAACCAAGAAAGCAATCTTCCTAGAAAGAATGCTCCACCACTGGTGCTCTTTTTTTCATCCATACTACCTGCCCAATCAACATCAGTTTATGCACATAGAATTAAATCACTCAATCTATCATAAAATTCCATAGTCAGATATCCTTTTCAAATATATGAATATTTTCATTACTTCTACAAAATGATACTGCTTATGATCACCTTGAAATCTAGCTATAATCCCAACTACATTTTCTATATCTAGTTTAGTGTGAGTCAGATATTGCAATCCTCTAATCATGGATTTGTACTTCTTCTAGTCTATTGCAGGTGTCTCATCTTTACTGGATAACTTGTGACCAATTATCATAGGTGTACAATAGGTTTACAACTTTTCAAACCAAACCTTTTCAACAATTGACTCAAGTACTTAGCTTGTGAAATGAAAATACCATCATTGTTCTACACAATTTGCAATCCTAGGAAAAATATCATTTATCCTATCATGCTCATTTCAAATTGATTCTTCACTTCTTTAGCAAACTTATCACTTGCTTAATCATTACCCCCAAAATTGATGTCATAAAAAAAATTACAGTAATCAGAAAACCATTTTCAACTTCTTTTAAATACAAGTTACTATCTTTCAAACCTTTAGCATATTGAAGCTTTGCTAAATAACTATCCAATCTTGCATACAAGGTTCTAGGTTCTTTCTTTAGACAATATAAATATTTCTTTAGTCTACAAACCATGTCTTTTTCTTCTAATAAAGGAGAACCTTCAAGCCACTCAATATATTCCTTTTCAAGTTCTCCATTTAGAAATATTGATTTAACATCCATCTAATAAACCCTGAACTTGTTTGCTACATAATTCAAGAACACCATTTCTACTGCCATTTTGGCTATAGGTGCATATGTCTCCTTGTAATCAATGCCTTCTTTTTGGTTAATATCCCTTGCATACAAATCTAGCCTTGTTTCACACAACTTTTCCTTTCTCATTCATCTTTTTTTTTCTTTTTTCTGAATACCCATTTGTTTCCTATCACATTCTTATCTTTAGGTCTAGGAGCTAACTCCCATGTATCATTCTTCACAACCTGATCTAATTATTCCTTCATTACTTGAATCTAATGATCATCTTTACATGCTTCATCTGCACTCTTAGGCTCAACTCGAGATGTCAAAAATATCTCCTTATTTACTTTGTTCCTTGTCATCATACCTTTATCTTTACTTCCAATTATCTACTTAGGAGGGTGATTGTTTGTGAGATTCCTATTATAGGTAGGAGTTGACATCTCAACTCTTATCTATTCTCTAGGTTTAGATCTTTGCTCAATAGTTAACACATCATTCTAGAAATCATTATTAGTCTCAAAGACAATTTCAATATTCTACCTAATAATTCTAGAATTATCTTCTTCTATATGTAAATTATAATCTACCATCTTTTCCTTAATTCCAAACTTTTCATCAATCCTTACATTTGCACATTCAACTATTTTCTTAGCCCTATAGTTAAAGCATCTAAAATCTTTTCTTTTAAATTAATTGCCAAGAAATATACCTTCATCACTTCTTGGATCAAACTTACCAATGTCATCATCTCTCTTAATATAATATTTCTCCTAAATATTCTGAAATACTTCACTAATGGTGAATGACCAAACCATAGTTCATAAGATGTCTTGTTCATACCTTTTCTAATCTATACTCTATTTAGAGTGTATATTGTTGTATTGACTACTTCTCTTCAAAATGTTTTAGAAACATCATTCTCAAACATTGCTCTAGTTTCTTCTACTATAGACTAATTCCTTCTTTCAACAATCCCATTTTTATCAGGTGTTCAAGGTGAAGATAGTTTTCTTTTGATCCATTCTCTTCACAAAATATGTTAAGCTCTCTAGAGGTGAATTCTCCTCCTATATTTGATCTTAAACACTTTATCTTCACACAAAATTCATTCTCAACTCTATTCTTAAATATCTTAAACTTCTCAAAAGCTTCAGATTTCTCTTTCAGAAATGCTACCCATTCATTCTAGTGAAATCATAAAAAATAATAATAAAATACCTTTCACCATAGAATCATCTTGTTGTAGAGGGACCACTCAGATCTATGTGAATGATCTCCAAATTCTCCATGGCAATGAACTTCTTGCTAGGAAATGATACTTTCTTCTACTTAGGAAAAATACATTCTTTACACACAACATTAGTAGGCTTTGTAATCTTAGGAAAGTCTCTTACTACAAAACTGCTAGTAATCTTCACAATATTATTGAAGTTTATGTGGTAAAATATTCTATGTGACAAAAAACTATTATCCACTTTAGCAAAAAAACATGTCATTTCAGTAGGATTCAACTGAAATACATTACTTTTAGATCTAGTATGAGTTCCATTAAGCTTACCATCTCTATCTTTGATAATACAAGTCTTCTTAGTGAACTGCAACTGATAACCTTTGTCCACCAACTGTCTAACACTCAACAAGTTATGTTTCAATCCATCAACAAAATAAACATCATCAATGTTAGTTTTACCATCAAGACTAATGGATTCAATTCCTATTATATGATGGGATGTATTTTTACCAACTCTAACAATACCTCCATTATGATTCTTGAACTTAACAAACTTATTCATATCACTAGTCATGTGATGTGAACAACCACTGTCAATTATCCAATTAGATTTCTTTTCCACTTGGGAAATTAGAGCTCTTTCTTCTCTAATCTCTCTATCAAGATCATCTTCCTTGATAGCCACAAATTCCAATTTATCATCGCTCTCACTTTGACCCTTTTCATTAGATTATTCATCTTCATTTTCATACAAACAATTTTGATCTCTATCTCTTCTAGGCTTAAAATTTCCTTTATATGTTTTCTCTCTTTGGGAAATTTAGATGCATAATGACCAAATTCATCACAAGTAAAAAATTTAAAGACTTTCTTTCCATCTTTTTCTTTTCTTACAAGAAGGGATATTCCTTCCTCAATTGTCTTGTCTTCATCAGATCTGCTACTACCAATAAAATCTCCATGTGTGCTTTCACTCCTTGTTAGATTAGGCTGAATGTTCAGGGCACTAAAAGTTGTTTCAACTCTTGATAGATCTCCAAATGGTTTCAAATCTACTTCTGTTGATTCTAATCTTCTAGGAAATGTTTTCTTTGTGAAATCCTTAGTGTAAGGCATTACTAGCTGAATCATCTAAGCTATTTTCTTGAATGGTGGTGTCAAAATTTTTAAGATCTTCCATATAACTTCATCATTTTCCTTGGTTCCACCACGAGACTAAATTCCTGCAACAATTTATGATACTCTACCAATAAAACTTCTTAAAGATTTATCATCCATCATTTTAGCATCTTTAAATGTACATATATCCAATTTTTTAATCTCATTCTCTTTGCACGATCATCACCTTGAAACATAGATTCTAATTCTTTCTAAATTTCATAAGAAGTTTCAAGTGACTTTACTTGACTACATTCATTCTCTAGAAGAGCTATTAGTAAAGCTTCTATTTATCTCATGTTACAACATGAATAGATTCCTTTCATCTTTATTGTAACCTTCTAGCTTTTCTTCTTAAATGATTTTCTTCTTACTCTTTGTCAAGAACCAATATCCTGAACACATGCACAATAGATGAGTCATCATCTTCTCCTTCCAAATTTCATAGCTGGCCCCATCAAATCTAGGACTATCCTTTTTGAAAAAAATTTCCATCAATCTCCTGAAGTTGTTAAGCTTAACCTTCAAGAACCTAATGCTCTGATACCAATTGTTAGAATATATAGTTCAATGATATAACTAAGAGGGCAAGGGTGGGTGGGTTAATCAGTTATCTAACTATTATCACAATTATCAATCTTTAGCAAACTTAACCATATGAGTAATATAAACTTAAACAATAACATGATACATATACACAATAACACCATATATGTTAACTAAGGAAATCCTTGATCAGACGGAAAACCTCAGTGGGTATGGTACCCACAAGATGATGTACTAATAGGGTAAGTGCACCAAGTTGTGGTGCCAAAAATATCACACCCATTTTATTTTTTCTAACTTTGTGCTATATGTTATGAAACTTAGGTGCGGAAACAACTTCCTACACTAATCTCTTAAGAGAAGTATGGTGCAAATCCTATTAAAATATTTTACACTTATAGATTCAATATCATGTAAATAATAATATTTCAGCCAACCAAGCATAAAGGAAATAGATAGAGAAAGAAACACATAACAAAAAGATTTTTCGATGGGAAAAACCTTTCTGTAAAACAACCCCACCACTCTAGAACCTGCACAATGTATTATCTTCAACACAAGGTTACAATACACTTGCAATGCAAGTTCAATAGCAATAAAAAAAGACTCCAGTAGCAACTCACAGTACCAAAAATACACTTTCTTGCATCCCACCTCTTTGCAACCTTAAAAATGCTAATAACATGCGCTTCACTTTAGGGCTACTCCCAAAGATAACCATATTAGGGTTTTACCATTCTCTGAGAAAATAGGAACCCCAAAATTTTGTTCAAGGCGATGCTCGGACCCCACTATTGGGGTAGAGTGTACAATACTCAAATTTATCAGTTGCCACATGTCTTCACCTATAATTAAATCTTTCTAACAGAGATCTTACATGTCATAGGAATCTGTCATAACCATTTTAGCGATGATCTCCTTACACTATATTCAAGATGTTGACACGTCAACATTATTTTCAAGAAATACATTTTACAAAACAAATAATAAGAATAGGAATTATCCAAGGTCGAGACACCTTATTCCTAACACTATAGCGCACATGCACTATGGCTTGGGTATCCCAAGCCATAGTGCGTACACACTTTTAAAAAACCCAAAAATATTATAAATGGGCTGCAAACCCATAGCCCATTCATTTTTTCATCAGTTTGCATCTTCCTCTCCTCAAAACACTTCTAAAAATTTAGCAAATTGAAGATTTTCACCACCTGCCTCCTTGTCATCGAAGTTTGAGATCACAATCATGCCGTATGTTGTCTAGCCTTCTTTTTGCATTATTTTGTTAGTTTTTAAAAAAAATTCTTTAAATTTATTTATTAATTTAGATTGCAATTGGTTTCTTATCAAGAAATGTGAATAATAAACTAGAAAATCCCCAACAAGATCAAAACCAAAATCCTCAACAAAACCCAAACCAAAACCCTCCACAACAAGAATAAGAAATTCCACAACCTACACTAATTGGAAGGCCTCCTGTTGGCACACAAGAAAACATAATAAATGAATTATAAATTCTCATTGGTAGGTTAAAAGCTTGTGGACAAACCAATCCAATGAGAGCTCAATTGGCATCCTCCCTCATGTCCATTATGACCCACGTAGCTTCTGTTAGTGGTTAGTTGGATATTTGGCGAGTTAAGAGGGATGAACAAAAAAGATAATATGCAAAAAAATTATCATATCAAGATGTTAAAAAAAAAATACCAAAAGGTAACATTTGGGTATTTTTTAGAAAGCTTGGTGAACAAAATATTAGAGAGACAACTAAACGGTTCCCCATCCATTGGTGTATAAATGATGGTATTAGAAATAATTTTTGGGATAGATGGTGGATGGTTTATAATACCCCTCCCTGCAATAATCATGAGGTCCCAATGAATTTCTTAAGGAAATTGTATTGCGAGTTTGTCCTTGGGGAGATCCCCAATTATTTTGATATATTATAATCTAAAGGTAGAGGTGGGGGTCATCTTTTGATAGGCCGAGGGCACATCATGACCCTAATGTAGTTAGGGAACCTGTGGTCAAGTCACAAGGTGAGCATGTGACTATTTCTTCAATTGTGAAGCAACATGTAGAGGCTAGCACTCTAGGGACTATTGATGCTTTGACATAGACCCTCATTCATTGCATGAGTCCATTAGTTGAGGAGGATCCTTCTATGTGTCATTGTCACATGTGTACATCATGCAAATCCTTATGCACATTTGGCCGTCATGGCAGAGATAGTGTGGATGATGGGCTCGTCATTGATCAATTCCTAAATGAAACATTTGGCATTGAAACACATGTAAATTACAATTATAATAAAATAATTTGATCACATTTCATATGTATAGTGAATGACTAATTAATTAGCATGTATTGACATTGTTCAAAATTCAAGGTCAGTGTGTTGGTGGCCCTAGTAGTGATCCCCGACCCCATTTTTCATCCCATCAATGAGTCTAGAGGTATGTATCAATTTAGTCATTTAAATTAATACATATATTTATTAAGTAATCATTTGAAGGATTGATAAATTTTTTTATGAATGTGCATCAATTCTCTATAGGACTATTAACATTTACTAGGGACTTTGAGCCTAGACGTGATATGAGCTTCATAGAGGTACATTTGTTTCATGTTTCATGTTACATGTAACATTTATTGTATGACATATGACTCTTGACATTTGAGACTCCTCATCTTTGATAGTCCATCGATTATGGAGTAGCTATAGCTATGGCTAGTTCACAGCCATTGACTTAGGTATGAAATAATTTTCTTGGTTTTAGATGTTGTTTATAATAGTTAGTATCAAAATTTCTAATGCCATTTATAAGTGATTATATTGATTGAATTATTTTAGGGTCTTGTTATACTCGATCATCCACGAGCCTTTGAGGTGGACTTGTAGAGAAACTATTTGATGGTGGTAAGAAAATATTTATATTTGTGTGTACATATATATGATTTCAATGTATAATAATTATTGATTCAAATCTACTTTGTTTGTATCATCTCGAGTTAGAGAAGAACCTCAACAGGAGGATGAGTGAGCAAGTGAGAAAGACCCGATCATCCCCATCATCTCCCTCCACATGAAAATCAAAGAACTCTAGAGATTTGTTTCCTTCCCCTCATGGGAAAGTGAAGATATAGTTGATAGACACACATATATAGGCATCAGTGGACATATATGTTGGATTTTATATCAGTGGACATATTCGATATACATTTGATGTATATATGATATTTTATATTTGATTCATGAAATTTATTTGATGCATGACATTATTAGACTTATGCCATCATTGGTTAATATATGATAACGTTGTTCATGTACGACATTATTGGTTATCATAATATATTATATGTTATGTCATGTATGACATTATTGGTTAATATAATACATTATTAGGTTGAATGGGTACTTGTACCCACACCGCTAGTACTCATACCCACGTACCCAAGTATCGGGTACATGTATCCCAAGTACCAAGTACTCATCATAGCTAAGGACCTTGATTGAGATTTCAAATTTTTATTTCAATTTTTTGTTTGTGTATCAACTCATTGTTTATCAAGCTTAATTTAATACTTAATCAGTTCGAAATTATGATAGAATATTGATTAACAATAAACTTTATCATTGTTCAAGCGTAAGTTTATCATTTCTAGTATGTCATCATCATATGATTTATGATATTTTTCATGTTTAAAGTCTTCCTTCTCTATTATTTGTTTATCAAGCTTAATTAAATACCTAATCAGTTCGAAACTTTGATACAATATTGATCAATGATAAACTTTATCAGTGTTAAAGACAAAAATTTATCATTTGCAATATGTCATTGTCATATGATTTATGATCTTCTTATTCATGTTTAAAGACTTCATTCTATGTTATGCATTTAAACATTTATCATAAATTATTATTACAAACATATAACAAATATGAAACTAAAAACAATACATTACATTTGAAAACTTTATGACTATTCTTGATTTGAAAAATCATTCTCATAACTCATAAATTTAGGTTTTATATAAATATAAAAGTATAATTAAAAATAAATTTTTACATACCCAAGTACCCCCATCCCCTATTATAAAAAATAGTTGTACCCATACCCGTACCCTAAGTACCCCAAGTACCCCCATCCCTGTGCAACCTTGTATATTATATATGGACCTTGGTGTTTTCTCTACACCTATGTGGCCTATAGGATCTCTTGCTACTTAGATCATCCCCTGACCTTGCCCAACCTCCTCACTAGGTTAACTAATCCAAACATGCACCATCACTCCCTTACTCTTCTAGGAACAATATCCCTCCAAAGGTTTTATAGGTCTACTAGGGTACCATAGCACTCCCTAGTTCAACCAAGGTTTCCATGATGTCCTATGGTGTTATTCAAACACTTGTACTATGCTTGAATAGATAACAACAATGGGTTTGTACCTAATTTCAAGATTTCTTCACAAAAGGGCTATAAGGAGAGCCCCTAATTAGGCCTTCACCCAAATTTCGAGGGCCAATAGCTCCTTTGTATTAGAAATTCAAAACCTCTAGCCTTAATAAAAATTTATACATAGGACCCATGCTCAAGTATTTTTTGGGTCTTAGGGTGTGTACAAGCTGTACAAAAAAAATAGAAAAAATAAGCGTTAGGTAGGATTTTCTTGGTTGCTTGTTGTCTCTAATTTTAAGACACCTTCCACACTTCATCAAGACTCCTCCTCCACAAGTTGGAACCTCCTCATACCCATCTTTAACCCCTCATAAGGGAAAATCTTCATTCTTCAAGCTTTGCTCTCAAGAGCTCTTTCTTTGCTAACAGTTCCTAGTAGCATTGGCTAGCTCCCCTAGGGCTTGGTCAAAGAATTATTTGCACTCAATTATAGGGCCCTTTCTTGGATAATATAATACATTAGGGTCTATATTTTTGAAATCTAGAAGAACATTTAATTTCCATGGCGGAGACAAGAATTACAACCCTTTCATGATATACAACTCCAAAACTAGTAGCAGATAGGTATCTTTGAAGAAATTTACAAAACCTTTCAAAACTTGGTCACAAACTATAACTAATGTATGGAAAATGGAAAAAACCAATAGGACAACTACAATAGGAAAAAAAATGATAATAGCCACATGATTTTCCTCCAAACAGGATTAAAAACCAGTAAAATCTGTGCTCAAATAGTCATAGTCTATTGCATACATTCCAACAGTACAGATAAGCACAAGAAATGAGTTGCCAACCCTTGATTAGGCTTCCTCCAAGAATAAATAGGTTGCTCCTCAGGTTAGAGATAGGTTTTAGGGCTTTTTCAAAGCTTCTTTACAAAGTAAGTAAAAATATTATACCTATGTTGGAGCCCAATATTGATTTTCATGACAAGAAAAAAGATACTCTTAGTAAGTTAAATATTCTTACTTGGCAATCTAGGAGAACTCGATAAGATTAGCATAGATCTAGTAGAGCTCTTAGGGAGGAATAATATATAGATGATGTTCATAGACAACTACAACAACAAAGATAAAGACAAAACTGAATAACCTCTAGAAACCAAGAATCCCAAATATCTTAGTCTGTGAACCGTTGTTGGGAAAATTGGAGTTTATATTCTCTAGACAATACAATAGATCTCAAAAAAGGGAACGTATCCCTAATTCTATATTTCAATAATTACAAGACCTTAACTTATCACCAAACCTTATAAAGTCTAGGAGAAAAGCAAAAAGTAGACCTTCATCTCCTTTGAAGGTAACCTAGTCAACTCCCACCCTACTATTTGGAAAACTTAAACTTTACATGCGACAAATCTTCCCCCTAAAGTCACTATATCAACTCTAATTGCTGCAATAGCTCAACTATGTGGGTTTTCCACCTCTTAAGTGCTAATCTAAACAACCTACCCAAAGGAGCTAAGAAAATCTTGCCCAAGTTCAATGGTAATTCCTATTAAGAGATGGTTGAAAATGTAGGAAATCCTTAAATGTTTATCAACCCTGTAAATTGTCATCTTGAATATAAATTTGATGTAAAAAAAATAGTGCAATATCCTAGTAATGTTAGAATATCCTTCATGCACTACTCCAACAACAAGCCAAAAGATCCTTAAGATTTAGGGCAATACATTGTGCCCAAAGTAGACATCATTTTTGTCAAACCTTTGGTTCAAAATTTCAAAATTCAATGACTCCGAAAACTCATTCGCTAAAAAAATCCATACTTTTATAAGTCAGCCAAAAGTTAAAAAATCCACACTATGAGTACCTTAAATCGAACCCTAACAAATTGGATAATTTGATTGAATATGTCATAGGTCATCAATTTGTGCCTAAAGTTGTTGATAAATAATTAATAAATGTCTTATCTTTAGAAATCGATCAAAATTATATAGTTCATTCCTCCATTGTTAAATTAGAGGCTAAATTTGGTTCATATGAAAATTATGTCTCATTAAATATGAAGCTTAAACTATTCTATATTTCTATTTTCATACAAAACAATAAGATGAATAATTGTATAATTGACTCTAGGACCTCTAACAACACAATGCCTTATATGTTTTGAAATCCTTAGATCCACCCCCCTCCCCCCTCACTAAAATCTTTGGTAAATGGTATTTTTATGGATTATAAGAAGCCCCCCTAGTAGAACAAATAAAAAATTCTCAATTTTCTTTAGCCACTCATCTAGGCAAGACACTAAAGATAACTATTTTGGTTCCTAATATCTTAGTTAGCGATGATATGTCAAAAAAGAGTTTTTGTAGGGACCTAGGAGGAAAAGTTAAATATGATCGGTCCCAAGATACTATACTATTGGGTATGGAAATTGTGACACTACAAACAAATGGAAAGTCTATGCACATTCCTTTCATCAGAAGATCCTTGAGCCCAAATTCTATGCACTAGGTGTTAAATTTCTAACTACATTATTTTCGGAGGGGAAGAGGTTGTTGAATCTAAACTTAATAATAAGGATTCCCTATAGGATATTGAGTTCAATGGTATCTATTCATCCAATAGTATAGGAGTTGGTGTAGTGTTGATATCACCACAAGGTGATCAATTCCCTTATTCTTTTAAACTAAAATAAAACAACACAAATACAAAAATGGAGTATGAAGCCTTATTGGTAGGAATTTTCAAGCCTCATTTTTAGGGGAATATTCAATGTGAAAAATCCAAGGTTGAAGAAGTATCAAAATAGGGCATGGGATGAAATAGAAAGATTTGAGGTTTACCTTATTACCATAAGAAAATAATATGTTCCAAATGATGTGTATGATCAGCCCTTTACCTTATATCATGAGTCTCCATCATTTGATGAGATGACATATCTAGTTCTCATAGTCAAAGATCGCTACCCTATGGCATTTAGTGACCATTAGGGATGTTTTAGTTTGATATTACCAAGAATATTCAAGCACTCAGTGGGATGGGACAAGCTTGGGGCTAGTGTTTACCTAGCCACCCAGAGCTAACATAACAAACTATTTGATCCATTGATGAAAGGTGAGAGAGATTTCAGCATCACCTCAGATTGTGTTGCAAAATGAAAATGGAGTAAGATCTCCAAAAAGAAAGAGAGGTTATTGTAGGTCTCCACAACATGGTCCTATAGGACCTAGAATCACATCCATGCCTCACAGAAGCTCTATGATATACCCCATCAAAGATTGCTTCCCTATGGCATTTAGTGACCCTTAGGGACATTTTGGTTCGGCATGCCCGAGAATGTTCAAGTGCTCAACAGGATAGGATGAGCTTTGGGCTAGAATTTACTTAGCACTTGGAGCTAATAGAATAGACAATTTGATCCCACGATGAATGGTGAGGAAGTTTTGGTAGTTGGAAAATTTGTACTAACCAACACTACAAGTTTCAGCATCACCTAAGATGGCATCACAAAATCAAAATGGAGTAAGATCACAAAAAAGTGGGAGATGTTATTGCAGGTCTCTACAACATAGTCCTATAGGACCTAGAATCACATCCACACCTCACATGAGCTTTGAGATATACCAAGTCAAAGATTGCTTCCCTATGGCATTTAGTGACCCTTAGGGACATTTTAGTTAGGTGTACCTGAGAATGTAAATGAGCACTCAATGGGATGGGATGAGCTTGGGGCTAAGGCTTACCTAACCACCTAGAGCTAACATAATAGGTAGTTTGATTCTACAATGAACGGTGAGGGAGATTTCACAATTGGAACCTTTGTACTAGCCAACACTACGAGTTTCAACACCAACCAAGATTGCATCATAAAATAAAAAATGGAGTAAGATCTTCAAAAAGTGAGAGAGGTTATTGTAAGTCTCTACAACATAGTCCTATAAGACCTATAATTGCATCCATACCTCGCATGAGCTCCAAGATATGCCCCATCAAAGATCACTGCCCTATGGCATTTAGTAACCCTTAGGGCCATTTCAGTTTGGCATGCCCAAAAATTTTCAAGCACTAAATATGATAGGAAAAGCTTGGGTCTAGGGTTTAGCTAGCCACCTAGAGCTAACAAAATAGGTAATTTGATCCCACAAAAAATGGTGAGGGAGATTTGACAGTTGGAAAATTTGTATTGGCCAACATTATGAGTTTTAGCATCACCTAAGATTGCATCGCAAACTCAAAATGAGGTAAGATCTCCAAGAAGAAAGAGAGTTTATTATAGGTCTTTGCAACATGGTCCTATAAGGCCTAAAATTGCTTTCATACCTCACCCGAGCTTTGAGATATGCCCCATCAAAAATTTCTGCCCTATGGCATTTACTGACCCTTAGGGATGTTTTAGTTTGGCATGCCTGAGAACATTTGAGCACTCAATGGGATGGGAAAAGCTTGGGGCTAGGGTTTAATCAGCCACCTAGAGCTAAGGAAATAAATAGTTTGATCCCACAATGAATGGTCAAGGAGATTTGGTAGTTGGAAAATTTGTACTAGCCAACACTATAAGTTTTAGCATCACTCGAGATGGCATCACAAAATCAAAATGGAGTAAGATCTCCAAAAAGAAATAGAGATTATTGTAGGTCTCTACAACATGATCCTATAGGACCTAGAAGCACATCTATACCTCACAAAAGCTTTGAGATATGCTCCATCAAAGATCACTACCCTATGGCATTTAGTGATCCTTAGGGATGTTTCAGTTCGGCATACTCGAGAATGTCTGAGAACTCAACAAGATGGGATGAGCTTGGGGCTAGGTTTTAACTAGCTGCCCAAAGCTAACAAAACATATAGTTTGATCCCATGACGAATGATGAGGAAGATTTTCTAGTTGGCAACTTTGTGCTGGCCAATACTATGAGTTTCAACATCACTCAAGATGGCATTGGATAATCAAAATAGATTAAGATCTCCAAAAAGTGAGAGAGTTTATTGTAGGTCTCCAAAAAATAGTCCTATAGGACCTAGAATCACATCCATATCTCATATGAGCTCTAAAATATGACCTATCAAACATCTTTTCCCTATAAAATTTAGTGATCCTTAGGGACATTTTAGTTTGGCATGCCCAAGAATGTTCAGGTCCTCAATGGGATGGGATGAGCTGGGGGCTAGGGTTTACCCAACCACTTAGAGCTAACAAAATAGATAGTTTGATCCCACAATGAATGGTGAGGAAGATTTGGTAGTTGGTAACTTTGTACTAGTAAACAATACGAGTTTCAATATCACCCAAGATAGCATTGCAAAATAAAAATGGAGTAAGATCTCTAAAAAATGAGATATTTTATTGTAGGTCTCTGCAACTTGGTCCTATAGGACCTAGAATTGTATCCATACCTTGCACAAGCTTTGAGATATGCCTTCTCGAAGATTTCTGGCCTATGGCATTTAGTGACCCTTAGGGACATTTTAGTTCAGCGTGCATGACATTGTTCAGGTGCTCAAAGGGATGGGACAAGCTTGGGGCTAGATTTTACCTAGCCACCCAAAGATAACATAACAAATAGTTTGATCCCATGATGAATGGTGAGGGAGATTTGACAGTTGGCAACTTTGTATTAGCCAATACTATGAGTTTCAGCATCACCTAAGATGACATCAAAAAATCAAAAAAGATTAAGATCTCAAAAAAGTGAGAAGTTATTGTAGGTCCCCACAACATGGTCCCATAGGACCTAGAATTGCATCCATATCTCACACGAGCTCCGAGATATGCCCTGTCAAATATCGCTACCCTATGGCATTTGGTGACCCTTAGGGATGTTTCAGTTTGGCATGCCTAAGAACTTTTGATTGCTCAATGGGATGGGATGAACTTGGGACTAGGGTTTACCTAGCCACTTAGAGCTAACAGAATAGAAAGTTCGATCCCATGATGAATGGTGAGGGAGATTTGGCAGTTGGTAACTTTGTACTGGCCAACACTACAAGTTTTAGCATCACCCAAGATGGCATCACAAAATCAAAATGGAGTAAAATTTCCAAAAAGTTAGAGAGGCTATTATAGGTCTCTATATCATAGTCCTATAAGACCTAAAATCACATCCATACATTGCATGAGCTCTGAGATATACCTTGTCAAAGATCCCTACCCTATGGCATTTAGTGACTCTTAGGGACTCTTCAGTTCGGTATGCCTAAGAAATTTTGAGTGCTCAATGGGATGAGACAAGATTGGGGCTAGGGTTTACCTGGCCACCTAGAGCTAACATAATATATAGTTCAATCACATGACCCTTTTCCCACTAAGTAACAAATTTGAGGAACTTTTACAACTTTCAACAATGCAACTTTGCACAAAAAGTGTAATTTTTTACATTTTTCACTTAATTCCACCTCAATGACTTGGAAAAGGTTCAATAACATGAAAATAATTTATTTTCAAGTGCTCAACCCTTCACCAATTCCCAAACTCCTATCATTCACAAATCAATACGCTACAAGAGGTCAAATCCTTCATGGTACTTGACCTAGGGCTTGATCGAAAAAATCACAAAACACATCCTCTAGTCTTGAAACTCTAGAATATTAAAAAGGATCATATGAAATACCATTTTCCAAGTGGTCATGAAATTTCAACCAAGGAAATTATAGTTTTAGGCCCATTTTTGCTGTGTGCACCAAAATGCTGTCCTAAAAACCTAGTTTCACTAAAAGTGCAATAACTTGAGTTAGAAAAGGTGTAGAATGATGAGACTAGAAGAAAAATAAAGCTTATTCAAAGATCTATCTCAAAAATCCATCAAATTTGGTCTAAATGTTTTTAAATTTTGTGCAGCATGCAAACAACAGTAAAAATGACTCAAAAACTAAATTTCTTTCTTTGCAAATTCTTCCAATCCATATATTAATGCTCCCTAGACCTCAAAATTGAGGTATATATATCTCCTATGTATATTTTAAAGGTTAGAACCAATATTTTAATAGTTATAACCCTTTTCCCACTAAGTTGCGAATTTGAGCAACTTTTACAAATTTCAACAATGTAACTTTGCAAAAAAGTGCAATTTTTATATTTTTCACTTGATTCCACTTCTACAACTTGGAAAAGGTTCCAACATACCTAAAAAAAACTAAAAACAACTTAGTCCTATGATTTCTTGACCAAAAATATTTAAAATCCCGAATTTTCCTAATGAAGAACTTTTGCTTATAAATTTCATAAAGTGCCTTAAGCATACAAAATGGTGTGGTTGTTTATTCTAGCTTAAGTAGGTGTAAAAACATGGAAAAAAATATATAAATCAAGTTGCAAGCAAGTATCAGCTTATTAATTTTAAATTTGGTATAACACTTAAATTGGAGGCTGATGCTTTTTCCTATTAGTCTGATGAAAACTCTACCATGGTTGTCTATCATTTCATTAAATTATAGAAAATCTCATGATGTATTTGAAGAGGCCCTTTGATACCTTTGTATGTCTCTATGAACTTTTTAAAACCACTTGATTGGGATAATATCTAAGATCATGGAGAGAACATTTCATCTACTAATCATATTTATCTTTATGATGATGTATATTAGCATATATATCTTTAGACTATTGTGTATTTTAGACTTGATGATCCATTTGCCTTCGTGCTATGCATCAGTTTCCTTCAAGAAAAATGATGTAACCATCCCCTTTCTATTCTAATTGTGACTTGGGGATGGATTACTAATATGTATCTTATGTAATTATGCATACTAATGGAGGGAACATTTGGTGGATGAAAATGATTGGTGTAGAGGTTGCAACCTTAATCCACCAAAACCTTCTTAAGTGCCTAGTGGCACTGAACCCACTACAAGATGCCGAACAAGGTTTCCAATGTTTACCCAATGCTAACCTCTATCTCTTCAAGTGGACTCAACTTCTCCAAGGTCTTACCCTCTCCCTAGGGTTCCTAGCAAACTTGGGCCAAAATAAGGCTTTAGGGACACTAGCCCTCAACTAGGCCAAATAGGGAAAATGAGGATTAATTCTTTCAGGGCTTCAAAAGAATACTTTTTCTAATCATACTTAGTCCTATCAAACTAGAATTCATCCACTATTAGGGTTCCCACACCACAAATAGACCTATTTCCCAAATCTAGGCCTAGAAATCCTAGTAGGTCTATTTTTAGTTTTGCAAGGTTAACTCCCAAACTCCCCAGACAATGTGGAAAAAGAATTTTTTTTGCACACCCTTTTATAGACTCTTAAATATTTCAAAGACTCATGGGCTGATCCTACTCCAGCATACCCAAACACCAACTAGGTTTACAATCCTAATAGGCCTAATTAGGTTGGCTTTCTAAGGCAAGTGTTGAGACATGGGGTCATAGAATCAACATAACCACTTGGGACTCTTCCTCACCATGCCAAAAATCCATTCCACCTTTCACCTAGGTCATTACAAAAAATTTGAGAGTTTTAAACCAGTTTCCTTTCAAAACTATGTTGAACACATGATGATGTTCAGCCTAAGGACTGCAAGCAAAAATAGTAAACCAAATTTTCTGCCCCTAAAAATTTTCCATATGTAAGAATACACCCCTAACTTTCTTCCCACCAAATGGCATCAAGATTCCACAATTGGAATGCAAGCTAGAGGGCAATAAGTGCAATCTAGTCAATTTATAGGCTTACCCAGACAACCCTTAGTAAAATGACAATATCTTACACAAATGAATAGATAAAACCCTCAAACCAAATGAAAATGAAATATGCTTCAAATAAACATCCAACCATATCAAATTTTCACATTTTTTGATCCATAAAAATCCATACAATAGCAAAACACATGAAAAATGGTAGAAAATCAAGTTTTTATTGCTTCAAAAGACATCAAATACATACAACCATAATGCATTGAGGAATTTACGGTCATATCATACATAAATAATTCCATTCCAATTTCTATACCTAAATTTCAAATGATTTTTGTAACGTACACTTGGTTTTTCAACAAAATTGCAATTTTTTTTGCATTTTTGCAATTTTGCTTTGACAACTTTAGCGATTTTTAACAATTTTTGACATCTTAACTCCTAGACACCTAAAATTTAACTCAATAAACCTAAGGACCCTTATAACCTTCTAAGAAACATAAAAGTCATTTTTTCCTTGAAAAATCACCTATATTGCTCATTTTTGACCCCTCGGTTCAATTTGGAACTCTGGCTTATAATGGCACCTAGAGTCCAATTGATCTTACATCTTGAGTCTTGTTACATCATTTTGAAACCTTGTTGCTAATTAAAAAATAGGATGACACTTATCTATTTTCCTTGGTACCCTGCACTAATTATCATCCAACTGGACAAGTTGTGAGTGCATGAAAATGCATTAAATTTGATGCCATGGGTATAGCAACGGGAGATCTGCCTAAAGGAGGCCATGATTTTATGTAAAAAAGTCAAATGCATCATCATAAATTGGTGTAGGATCAACTAACAGGTCCTGGAAGTGATTTCTTGGTTAGATTTGAAGAGGCCCTAGTTTTTGGCCTTGTTTGGTGAGGGTTTCATAAAAGGAACATTTAGAGAGTTGATGGGTTCAATAAAATTGAAGAATCCTCACTATTGGATCATATTAAGATACTTTATTAAGTTGTATGGTTGGGGGATAATTATTCCATATAGTTCCTTTATAAATGGAGGGGATTTTATGCCTAAAAAGTGGCCGATAGTGTAATAGCAGAGACTTGGTCCAAACAACCAGATCCCATCTTTTGATATGTTATAGACAAGCCAAATGGGAATCCTAATCTTCAATTTTTTTTCTTGATGTTATGCAAAAATATGGGGAAAAAAATGCAAGAGGACAACATTTGAGGGCTAACTAGGGCTTGTAGGCCTAGTAGGTTGGGATGATTGGTTTACCTTAAAGATAGGTTCTTGGTATTTGGTAAACTATTTATTTGGGGTATATTAGGGTATTAAAAACCATTATATTACTAAGAAGTCTTTGAATAAGTCATTTACCTGATTCAGGAAACTTATGGAAATAGGTATCTTTAGGTAGATATTTCTTGATGTGTCTTCAAATTATGCTAGACTTGTAAAAATATATTATATTTACACATGATGGTAGTATAGGGATTACAGCTTTGAGACTTTACATATATTTTTATCTTTCAAGGTTTTGTCAGTCCTTGTGAGATTGTTTGAAGACTACTTCTCATGTCACAATTTTTCTTGAATAAGCATTTTTTGTAAAAGTTCTTTTTGTTATTGAACTCAAACATTGTCATATTTTCAAACATTAATTAATTTATCAAAATAGTGAGTCAAGCTACATCTTTTAGGTCAAACTCATGGAACAATAAAAAGAATGTGGTAAATGCTGGTATAGTGGACACACCCAAACCTAAGGAGCCTAATCTGATTAGGTCTAAAGGGAAAAAAGAACATAAACATGATTAGGTCTAAAGGGAAAAAGGAAGGCTACAAATCAAACATTGATGAACCACCTATGATTATCCTTAAGCATGTGGGTTCTTCTACACAATCACAACCTTACAATCCTGAGACTAGAAGCAAGAAAACATAACAACCTATGTTCATCCTTAAAGGATTTGACCCTCGAACCCATACATATGCTAAAAACTTGAATCTTGTGACTAGGAGTGAACCAAAGATCATACACTTTGGTCTTAATGCTTCCAAATAGACAACATCTGAAAAATTTATATGATGGGTTTTATAAGTTTATGATTCAAAAATAAATTTGTTTTGGAGTTTATCTAAAATAATTACAGATGACAAAAAAAATAAAAGATAAAAACATGTTAGTCATAATATAATTATTGGTAACAATGTTCCAAATGCAAAGAATTATTTGTTTGAGCTACTAGCAATGATCAAGCGACTCATTGAATGGCTTGATGAGTCTTGTAAACTTCTCCCATTATATCCTTGCTTTCGCCAGTTTCAAGTTTCTAGTTACATGCACACGATCATGACTTTACATCACAAAGCATTCACATTCTAACAATTTTTGTGTTCTTTAATTACATTTTGACCTAAACAACAAATTCTAACCTTTCACTTATTCAAATTATGAATCTAAAAATGGGTCCTATTAAAGAATCTAATATAAATTCAAATAATGTATCTAGATTCTAAACATATCAAAACATAAAATCTATGATTTAAACTTATCTCATCACTTACACATAATAAGAATACCCACCTTGTCATGTGGATAGTCTTGGGGGAGAGGTTGCAACATTGTATTTAGATCCAATTGATCACTCTTGCTCTCTATCCCTCTCTCCCTATTCAATCTAATGAACCAACTGGATCTACTCTACATTTTAATGTCTCAAGTATTGCCTCTTGGTCAAACTCATGAACTTTCCAAAGAACCTTATTGTGTGGTTTTCCACCATATTTTATCAGGTGGACATTTGATGCAACAACAAGATTTGAATAATAAAGAATCTTCCTCTCTATTTGCCAATCCTTGAATAACCACAAGTTAGGGTTCTTCATAGAATATTGTCTAAGCCATGTGTCAGTTAAAACCACCACACAAATATGGAACTCTAAACCTTCACCATCTATAATTGAGTGATCTAATTTTGTTAGGCTTGGACACAACAATGCAAATAATAATCTGTCTATTTTTCATTGTCTTTAGGTGCAATAACAACAAAAATATGGCCTGTAGTGATAAATGTACAATATGTGATCATTAATTTAGAAAATACTTAGGTAAAAATTATAAAGTTACATATTGAAATTTTATATATATATATATATATATATATATATATATATATATATATATATATATATATATATAACTAGGTTGCACCAGATCAAACAAGTGGTCAAAGTCAATACATGAATCCATCTCTACCATTTCGAGTGCTTGTGGGGGACAATATGTGTCAACTGGGTCCAAAACCCATATATCCCATTTGTCCACCCATTCAGTTGACTCACAGTCATCCCAATTTTCCTTTGCATATGATGGACAATAGCATGCCATTTTTCATGTGCAGATACTCAATGAACCTACATCAAAGCTTCTAAAAGAGTCCAACTCACTGGATCTTGTTAGTGTGCAACAATCCTCATATGGTGCAATGTTAGCATTATCTATCAACCAAAAAAATCTATGAACCCTAGACTCACCTTCCCAACATGGACCCATTGTAGTGTTACACCACTGGATGATGGATTTTGCATCTGTCAATATTGTTCCAATTTTTGTACTTTAGTTCTGCATGAGCTAAGGCTCTTTTGATGCATGTACCTGCACCATCATGTTCTCCCTTTCCATGACCAGCCTCTATGAAATTCTACATATATTGAATTCTACACAACCTATGCATCTTGCTTAACCAATAAAACATCTGTGCATTCTTCAATTGAGATGTGCAATTGTATGCTGAAATAATATGTTGATGATATGTTTTTCCACTGTTAGCCAAATCTCCATAAAATAGTTGAAAACAACCATGTACAAATTCTGTAGAATGTGATCAATCATTGCTGATGTAAAAATGGTACTCCCTCAAAATCTTCCTATCATCCTTTGTACTTGTAGGTGAATGCATGAATGTTATGTGAACAAATTTGGAAACTTGTTGAGAACTATAATACTTTTCTTGCACCTCATTTTTTGGTTGTAGTGTGTAGTGTGTAGTTCTCTACAAAGTCTACAACTAAAACAAAGGTATCTAGTGGAAATGTATCCTTGCATAACTTGAATTGTAAATCTTTGATTGAGTTCTATGTGTATGTCTTGCATACTCGTAAATAATCTTTTCATGAAAAATCTTAATGAACTCATACACTAGAATCTTTTCAATGACTAAATCAAATTTTTAATCCTGTTTCCCATCTTTAAGAGCACATGTCACTGTCTTAAACTTTTTGTAATATACTATTTCATTTCCAATTGTATGTGTACTATCCATATGTTCACAAGTTAATAA
This sequence comes from Cupressus sempervirens, assembly GCA_028749045.1. Classification (NCBI taxonomy): domain Eukaryota; kingdom Viridiplantae; phylum Streptophyta; class Pinopsida; order Cupressales; family Cupressaceae; genus Cupressus; species Cupressus sempervirens. The sequence continues at coordinate 210,421,397 of CM053783.1, forward strand.
AAGTTTGAAAGAATCATAAAATAAGCATGTACCATTCAAGCGTGATGTCTTGTAAAATTTTTGGCTTTCCCCTATTTCATGTAACATGTTGGATATGAATATCCTTGAAGATATTAGTGGCTCATTCATGTCACAATCCTACAAAATAAACTTAGAATGCATAAATACACATATATTCCTAAAAACATCAAAATGGTTAGAAAATTCAAATTGTATCCTACAACAACAACTTCTGCATGTGTAATTTATCTTCACATAAAAAGGTTTAGCCATGTCAAAAAAATTTTGACTTATTCAAATTTGAGGATACACACCAATAAATTTTGTAAAAAATTGTGTTTGAGTTGAGTCCAAAAAATGTTTCACATGTGGGTCACAATTTTGGCTACCAATCTTGCTTACAATATCTCTTTGATTAGGGGAAACACGTGTTATTTTTTCAAAAATCTTCCATCAATAATTTCTTTATCCTTTCATGGTAGTCTACTGCTAAATGTCCATAACTTATTTTTTGTTGGATCTTCCAATCTCTCACACGTTAGCATGGCTCCCCTTAGAGTAACTCTACCAATTTTCAATGTTTTGCTTGTCTTTCTCATGAGTCAAGCTTTCTTCATTTGGATGGTTACTATTGTTGATATAAGTACTCATATTGTGATATTACTATCTTTGGTGTGTGATTTAGAACCCAGTTTGTCATAAGCACTCGTTAGATTCTTTACAATTCTTTTTTCATTTGAATCATGCATTGTTCTTAGCCCAAGAATTTCATGATAGGCCTAAATTTTAAATTATTCATAATTTCAACAAATGATTGGGATTGACTTGTAATATTGAATTCTTCAAAGAATAATCTCCACATACGATTAACTTTTCTTTGACAAGTATGCTTGCTAATCTTGTTAGACATTTATTTCAAAATGTTAGCATCACTATCAATCAAATATTTTGGTCTTCTAAAATGAATTCTAGAAAGTGTTATAATCTCTTCCATTCCATCAACATTTTGAACATCAACATAAGGTTGAGTGTTTTGTGTACCTTGAATCAAAGATGATGTGCCTTGGCAATAAGATGCAAAAGATGAAATATCACCTACTTGATATGTTGATGTTGTGCTTTTAACATGATATGATGGAGTGTGTACATTATTGGATCTAAAAATTAATGTCTCTTCAACATGAGAGGATGATATGACTCCAACATTGGAAGATGGTGTAGCTTCACAATTCAATTGTCATCTTGAGCTTAAAAATCTCATTCGTTCTCTTTGTCTTTCCAATTCTTCCTCTTTATTTCTTTCTATCAGTGGTTCTTGTTCCTCTTCGAAAGTCAATTCTTCATTATTGCTTTGCAATTTTCTTTGTTCACATAGTAGTTTCATTTTACCTCATTTAATTGCCAAATCTATCTCCATCTCTTTATTTGTTTGAGTTTTTTGTTTCATCCTTAACATGATGATGATTTCTACATGTCAAATTATTCAACAATCTGAATTACTTACAACTTGTAAATTACAAATCATTCAAATATATAAAAATTATAATTATTTCAATTAATACAAAATATATATCAAACAACTTGCCAACTTTCTAACCATTTCCAAATAACAATTCATTCAAACATACAAATTTAAATGAATCCACTATATATTAAACATCATGTCAAATTATAATCAAATTTGTCTCTATATATCAACAAACAATATTTAAAAAGGATTGCACTAACCTTTTCTATAGAAAGAATATTCAAAAAGTCTTCAAAGAGCTTATCCAATGATTGAATTTGGTGTTTGCTAGATTCAAAAAGTCTTCAAATAGTGTTTGCTAACTTTTGACAGCTTGAAACCCATCTTTTATGTCAGAACAATAGAATGCACAATAGACAAAAAGCAGAACATGGATCAAAAGGGACCCGAGCTTTCTTTGTGACCATTTTTTGGTGATTTCATGTAGTGCATACGTATAAAGCATGTACACACTATAGTGCATGTGCACTATGTGAAAATACATCTTTCCTTATCCCACCATCCCCCATACCCTACTCTCTCTCTCTCCCTACTCTTTCTCTCCTCTCCCATCCCCTACTCTCTCTTTTTCTCTCTCTCCTCTCCCATCCCCTACTCTCTCTCAGTCTCTCTCTCCTCTCCCATCCCCTATACTCTCTCTCACTCTCCCTCTCCTACTCCCTCTCCCATCACCTACTCTCTCTCACTCTCTCTCTCCCATCCCTTACTCTCTCACTCTCTATCCTCTCCCACCCCCTTCTCCTCTCCCATACCCTACTCTCTCTCTCTCTCGCTCTCTCTCCTCTTGCATCCCCTACTCTCTCTCACTCTCCCTCTCCCACTTCCTACTCTCTCTAACCCTCTCTCCTCTCCCATCCCCTACTCTCTCTATCTTACACACTCCCATTCCCCCTTATCTCTCTTGGGCTACTCTCTCTCTCCCCTCTCCCATTCCAAACTCTCTCTCCCCTCTCCTATCCCCTACTCTCTCTCTCAATATCACTCTCCCACCACCTCCTCCTTCTCTCATCCCCCACTCTCTCTCACACTCTCTACTCTCACATCCCTTAATCTCTCTCTCTCTTACTCCCATCCCCCCCCTCTCTCCCTCTCCCAGCACTTTCTCTCTCTCTCCCATCCCCTACTCTCACACACTCTCTCTCCCACCTCCTACTCTCTCTCACTCTCTCTCATGTCCCCTACTCTCTCTCACTCTCTATCTCCTTTACCATCCCCTACTCTCTACATCTTTCACACACACTCCCATTCCCCTCTCTCTCCCTCTCCCACTCCCTCTCCCATTTCCTACTCTCTCTCCCATATCCTCTACTCTCTCTACCTTCTCCCATCCCCTAATCTCTCTCTTTCACGAGCACACACTCCCATTCCCCCCTCTCTCTCTTTTCCCATCCCATACTCTCTAGATCTCTCACACACACTCCCATCACCCCTCCCTCTCTCCCTCTCCCTCTCCCTCTCCCACCACCTATTATGTCTCTCTCTCTCTCTCTCACTCTCTCTCTCTCTCTCACTCTCTCTCCCTCTCTACTCTCTCTCTCTCTCTCTCTCTCTCTCTCTCTCTCTGCCACCCCCTACTCTCTCTCACTCTCTCACACTCTCTCTCCCATCCCCTACTCACTCTCTTACACACACTACAATGCCCCCTCTATCTCCCTCTCCCACCACCTACTCTCTCTTTCTCCCATCTGCTACTCTCTCCCCTCTCCCATCCCCTACTCTCTCTCTTTCACAAACACACACTCCCATCCCTCCTCTCTCTCTCCTCTCCCATCCTCTACTCTCTCTTTCACAGACACACTCTCATCCCCCCTCTCTCCTCTCCCATCCGCTACTCTCACTCTCTCTCTCACATCTCCTATCTCTCTGCCACCCCCTACTCTCTCTCACACTCTCACACTCTCTCACATCCCCTACTCTCTCTCTTACACTCATTCCCATTCCCCCATCTATCTCGCTCTCCCGTTCCCTCTCCCACCACGTACTCTCACTCTCTCCCATCCCCTACTCTCTCTCTCTTTCACACACCCACACACTCCCTTCCTCCTCTCTCTCTCTCCTCTCCCATCCACTACTTTCTAGATCTCTCATACACACTCCCATCCTCCGTCTCTCTCTCCCATCCCCTACAATCACTCTCTCTCACATCCCCTACTCTCTCTACCACCCCTACTCTCTCTCATACTCTCACTCTCTCTCCCATCTCCTACTCTCTCTCTTACACACACTCCCATCCCCCTCTCTCTCCCTCTCCCTCTCCCTCTCCCACTGCCTACTCTCTCTCATCCCCTACTCTCTCTATCTCTCTCCCCTCTCCCATCCCCCCTCTCTCTCCTTTGTCTTCCCCTACTCTATCTCTCACTCACTCACCCTCTCCCACTGCCTCTACCACCACCTATTGTCTCTCTCACTCTCTCCCTCTCTACTCTCTCTCCTCCATCCCCAAGTCTCTCTCCCCTCTCCCATTCCCCACTTTCTATCTCTACCACCCCTACTCTCTCACACTCTCTCCCATGCCCTACTCTCTCTCCCTCTCTTGCTCCCTCTCCCACTACCTAATCTCTCTCTCTCTCTCTCTCTCTCTCTCTCTCTCTCTCTCTCTCTCTCTCTCTCTCTCTCTCTCTCTCTCTCTCTCTGTCATCCCCAACTCTCAATATATTTCTCCCATCCCGTACTCTCTCTACCACCCCTACTCTTTCTCTCACACTTCCTCTCTCTCTCTCTCTCTCTCATCCCCTACTCTCAATATCTCTCCCATCATGTACCCCCTCTTTGCCACCCCTACTCTCTCACACTTCATCTCTCTCCCATCCCATACTTTCTCTACCACCCCTACTCTCTCTCTCTCTCTCACTTCCTATATCTCCCATCCCCTACTCTATCTCTCCCCTCCCCCCCCCCCCCCCTCTCTCTCTCTCTCTCTCTCTCTCACACACACACACACACACACACACACACACACACACACACACACACACACACACACACACACACACACAACCATCCCCCCTCTCTCTCGCTCTTGCTTTGCATCTCATCTTCGCTCTTTATGCACTATTTAGGTCTCAATAGTGTGTTTTCACACAATATTAGAACCTAAATTTAAAACACTTTAAATAGTGCATGCGTGCTATAGGGCATATGTGTTATTCAAACCTTTGCATTCTATCAAGCCTAAAGCTTGGTTTTGCCTTGGGGATCCAACCCAAAGGTTTGGAGTCTATAAACTAGTCTAAGATATGTTTTGCTAAAAACATACAAAAAATGATTGATTTTTCTTGTGTGCTCTCCTTCAAGATTCCTCATGGTTGAGCATCGATAAGATTAGGTTACATGAAATTGTAGGTCTATGTGTTACCTATATAACCATATAATTTATTTCTTATTTAAACTATTTCAAGCCTTTCATCTATAATTTATTTTGAATGTATGTCCATTTTTTGTCAAAAGCTAAAATGTACTAATTGGGCTGTAGATTTTGGCTCGTTCATCAAATTTTGCAACAACTTAGTTTTTTAGAAACTATATTCCATTCTACACACTTTGAAAAAAAGAATTTTAGATTTTAGATTAGTTTTCAATCATTTCTAGGGGGAGCACATAGATATTTAACATTTATGGGATGTGTCTAGTTAAAAAATTCATTAAAAAAAAAATACATTATAAAATTACCCAAAAAATCTGGGATAAACTACATAGTGTTAAGTAAATTTTGACCAGAGTGATTAAAGAATTTTTTTTAAAAAGCTAAAATTTTAGGGGGGCCACACTTTGTACTGTGTTATGTTTTTTTGGAATAAATAGTACCACTTTCTTTGGCCCCCCTTCTTGAGGACTTAAAACTAAACCATTTTGAAAAAAAGAATAGTATATTATAAAATAGATTTAAAGGACTACTACTTTTTTTTTCATCGTATCTTAAAATTTTGAGCATAACTATTTTCAAATTCTTGTTGAAGTTTAGAAATTGTTGAGTTTAGAAAAAAGGTGTCCACTTATACTCCCCTTTTGGCACCACAACTTGGTGCACTTACCCAATATAAATATTCCTTGTTAGAAAATTGACCCTATTAGGAGTCTATGAATACATTCAATACATATGGATCCCTATTAGGAGATTCCAACCCTATTATGAATTGTGGAAGACAGGTAGACCCACTACCCAAATAGCTTCAAGGGCAAGACCAATGAACCCACTGTCCAAATGATCTCTATATTATTCCTTTTAGAATAATAGAATTATACTATACTATTCCTTCCTCTTTCTCTATCCTATCAACTAGACTTCTGCTCCTTATGATCTTGAAACCAGATCATAGATTTTAGTTCTAATAATCCCTTGGATCTCTTACACAGATTCAATAAGCACTTTGCTTCTTTTTTCACTTTTCACTTCTTACAATGATCACCACATATACAAACAAGGAAAACACATTTCCTTTATACCATATCTTCATAATAATTTCATGAGTCATCCTTGAAGCTTTCCCAATTAATTATAATGAGATAACTAGCTAATTATAATTATAATAGTACTGTCAACTCGAATTTCATACAAAAATTCACACATGCAATACTAGGGCTTGCAAGCTTGTTGATGTCATCAACTAAGTGTCTTTGATCATGGCCTAACTATGCATCTTCATACTACATCTCAAATCTAATCTAGCAAACAAACATCAAGAACTACTTTCCCAGTACTCTCTCTCTAAACTGCTCTCTATATATCAGGTACATCTTTCATACATCTTTGAATTAGACAATTCACACTTAACCACATCATTAGGGAACTATATCAAATATTTCCATAACTGCACACCACTAGATAATCAAACCATTATCTATACAATCAAGATCTATGTCTACTACTTAGCCAGTCTTTATAGAAACCATACTATGTTGACATTAATGACAAACAAATTCATGAATCTAACATATTAGTACTCTCTAATGCTTAGAATACTCCCCCAATGTAGTATCATCATCATTCATACCAAAAGATCCTATCTCAAGGAATAAATCTAGAGAAGAAATTAACAAGGGTTTTTCTCTGACACTATGAATGTGTATTATCAACCAAAAGAATGAATTTTTTTAATAGTTGATCAATCCTTATAGACAGAGATCATAAAACTAAAAGAGAAACCCTAAGAGGTAAATAACATTTAATAATTACTATTTGATTATTAAATAGAAATTTAAGTGCATAAAGGAAATCATAAGAAGGGAGTAAAAGTCATTTAATATATTAAATTAAATTAACACTGTACTCTAACACGCCTCCTTAATATGTGCTAGAATGAAACTACAAAAAATGCATGAAAAAGAAAGGAAACTTTTGGAAGATTGAGGAGATTGTTGGAATATTGGTTGGAAGAATAAATGATGATGATATTACTATAAGGGAGTATTTTAGAGATATTATTATGATGATATGTTATATTCATGACTAAGTTTGTCATTGATGTCAACATAGTAGTTTTCTATGGTATCTAACAAAAGAACAACAAAAAGATCAAGTTGGTACGAATGACTAGTTGAGTATTAACTCTATCTAAAATTATGAGAGATACTTCTAAGTATCTGGTATATGCAGTTAACGTCAAAAGAAGAAATGTTAAGTCAGGAAGAAGTTATGTAAGTTTTGGTGATGTCTGTCCTAAGATAGAGTTTATAGAGGCATGTTCTAGTAAACTTGTTATATCTATTAGCAGAGTTGTTATTCTGAGAATCAATGTCGAGGATATGTAGAAGACATTTTGGCAATGAAAAGGTCAAGATTTCTTGTAATGATATTGTGTTTATGAAAATTTATTCAAGTTGCAAGGTAGAAGATTAATGTTATCCCTAAGTGTAACATGTTCTTAAAGTAGTCCTATAATAATTAATTGAGAAGATCTAACAACCGACTCAAGGAATTTTTTATGGACTTGATATGAAGGAAGTAAATTTTCCTTTATTATGAAAGTATAAGTATCAAAGAGAAGTGCTTGTAAGTAGTAGAGAGAGAGAGAGAGTAGAATGAAAAGTTGAGCAGAGTAGTGCGAAAATGAAGGAAACTTCATTGTTAATGTTTGTAACCTTGTCTACAAGGTCTGATAGTAATTGGTTTGGTTGATAGAACTAAAGAAAGGAAAACATAACAATAAATTTCATGTTTGAGTAGTGTGCTCTTCATGTAGTTGAAATTGCATGTTTGGGTAGTGGGCTCTTTTTTTGTACATTGTACCACAACTCCTAATAGGGTTGGGATCCCCTAACAGGGACTGAAAATCTCCTAGTAGGGACTCATTGTACTAAATATTGTAACAAACTCCTAATAGGGTCCATCCTATAACAAGAAATATTTATATTAGTACATCATCTTGTGTACATTATTTCCTATGAGGTTTTCCCTTTGATCAAGAGTTTCCCTAGTCAACATATCTAGTGTAATTATCTATATGCATCTTATTATGGTTTTTGTTTACTTTTGTTAAAAAAGATATATGTTTTAATTGGTTGATAATTAATTTACCCCCCCACACTACACTAGTTATTTTGGTGGAATATTGTTTCTAATAATTGGTATCAGAGCATTAAGTCCTTGAAGACAAAGTTTAACAACTTTGGGAGATCCATGGCAAGCATGTTCGAGAAAGATAGTCTGAATTTTGATGGAACAAATTATGATAACTGGAAAGAAAAAATGAAGACGCATCTATTATTTATGTGTACGGGGTATTGGATCTTGACAAAATTAGTGAAGACAATCACTATTGAAAAGGATTTGTAGAATTTTACAGAGGATGAAAGAGATCTTTTTGTTTTTGAAATGAGACTTAGAGAAGTACTTTTGACTACACTTCCTAAAATTGAATACAATTAGGTAAAATCACTTGCTACTTCACATTAAATTTTGAAAGCTTTGGAAACTAGTTTTGAAGGTGATGCACATTCTAAGAAGTTGATGTTACAAAGTTGGATTTGTGCATTTCAAGATGCTAAGATGATGGAAGATGAATCTATAAGAACATATGTAGGAAAAATATTATAAATTACCACAGGTATTAGTTCTCAGCGAGGAACCAAAGAAGAAGATGAGGTTATATGAAAGATATTGAAGACTTTAACACCAACATTTGAGTTAGTAGTTCAAATGATACAGTTGTTGATATCCTATACCAAAGATTTCATAAAGGAGACATTGCTTGGAAGACTTGAAGTAGTTGAGAATGAACTTAGATAGTCTAAAGAATTGACTAGAATTGAAATGGCTTTTAGTGCCTTGAATATTTGACCTAGTTTATCAAGGTGCAAGAGTACTAGAGTAGATTTTGCTTGTAGAAGTAGATTTGATGAGGATAGAAAGATTGAAGGAGTAGGCTTTCTCATAAGAAGAGAAAAATATGGTAAGAAAATATTTAAATATTGGACTTGTAATGAATATGGTCATTATGCATCTACATCCTAAAAGAGAGAAGTACAAAGAAAATTACAAACCTAGAAGAGATAGAGAATATTTGTATACAAATGAAGAAAATGATTTTGATGAACAAGCAGTAAGTGGTAGTAATATTTAGATAGGATTTGTGGAAATAAAAGAAGAAAGTCCAGAGAAATTGGAGTTGGTGTCACAAATTGAAAAGAAATCTAATTGGATAATTGATAGTGGTTCTTCAAATCAAATGATTGGTAATATGAACAACTTTTTTGAATTCAAAAGCCAGGATGGAGGCATTTTCAAAGTTGGAAAAAATGCAACATGCCATGTCAAAAGTATTGGATCTATAACTCTTGATGGTAAAACTAACACCAAGGATGTATATTATGTTGATGGTTTAAAGAAAAATCTTTTGAGTGTTGGACAACTAGTAGACAAAAGTTATCAGTTGTAGTCCACATATAAGACATCCATAATTAGAGACAAAGATGGAAAGGTAATTGGAACATCAACTAGATCTAGAGGTAATGTATTTTAATTGAATCCCACTAAAATGATGTGTTTAGTTGAGAAGGTAGATGATAGTTGGTTATGGCATACAAGATTTTTCCATATAAACTTTGATAGCATTGTAAAGACTAGTAGTATGTTTGTAGTTAGAGATTTTCCTAAGATTTTAAAACCTACTAACACAATTTGCAAGAAGTGTGTGTTGGAAAAACATAAAAAAACATCTTTTCCCTACAACAAATTTACTACTATAGAAAAATTGGAGATTTTACACACAAACCTCAATAGTCCTACAAAGACAAAATGATTATATGGTTAAAGGTATTTTATAACTCTAGTTGACAACTTTTCTAGAATGATGTGGGTTGCATTTGTTAAAGAGAAATCTGGGGCATTTAACAAGTTTAATATATTCAAGAATAGAGTTGAGAATGAATTTGGTATAAAGATTGAATTTTTAAGATCAAATAGAGAAGGACAATTTACTTCAAATGAGTTTAACATGGTTTATGAACAAAATGGAATCAAAAGATAGTTATTGAGAACCCTTGGAAAAATAGCATTATAGAGAGAAAAAACATATCAGTAGAAAAAGTTGTAAGAGTTATATTAGCTAAAAATGTCTACAACAGTCTACACTATGAATAGAGTGTAAGTTAGAACAAATAAGACCCCTTATGAACTATGGTTTGGTCACTAACCTATTATTAAGTATTTTAAAAATTTTGGTAGTAAATGTTATATCAAAAGAGATGATGATATTTGGAAGTTTGATACTAGGAGTGATGGAGGTATGTTTCTTGATTATTCATTGAAAAGTAAGGCTTATAGATGCTATAATCTAAGAACTAGGACCATTATGGAGAGTGCAAATGTGAGAACTAATGAGAAATTTAGAATACAAGAGAGAATAGTTGATTACAATTCTGATGATGATGTTATTACTAAGCCAAGGAATGATGAAGTATTTCTTGAGACTAATAATAATTTGTAGGCCGAAGGAGAGCCAAGGAAAGAACAAAGCTTGGAACCTTAAATAGAGCCAAGAGTTGAGATAACAACTCCTACTTCAAGAAATAATATGATATTGAATTAGCTATTTGAGCATATCATTGGAAGCAAGGATAAAGGTGTGACGACAAGAAGTAGAATCAATGAAGAACCAACTTTGAAAATCTTCAAGAAATAAAAGTAAAATTGATTGAAATTTTGCATTTTCATACCCATTTATGATCTATTTCTCTTTCAACTAAATCAATTTGACCAGTGCCTAATCCAATATGGTTTAGAGTCTACTACAAATCTATAGCTCTAATTTGTTGCATTACAACAAATATTATCAATTGTTCTTACTAGAATCCATCATTCAAAATATCCTTCTCATTACTACAACAACCATATCCAATTCATCAAAGCATTTACTCAATTCATTGAACTAATAATAGTGGTGAATAGATATATAACCTGAAGGATTGCATTCAATTGCATAAGTTTTTTACCCATACAACATCAAGATAACTAAATAACTCGAAGGAGACAAAATTCAAAAAGAACTAATATGGGGATAGCTCATAATTTGTATACATTTTGTAGCAAACTCAGAATGACCATAGGAAGAAACACAAAGATCATTCTATATTAATTTCTTCCTATAAAATAATAGAGAAAATACATCATAAAGCTTGTTCAAATTACTTGGACCAAAAAAAAACTAAATATCACTAACAACATTAGAAATTAGACCAGCCTCCAGCCCTGGAATCTCACTTATATAATGTTAGATGCAACAAACTTCAAGCTAACAAAAATTGATAGGTGTCCTTTACAAGAGATAATTACATACAATATCAAAAAATGACAAAAATATGGGTAACAAAAGATGTCTAGCTCAAAACATTCCTTTTGGTAGGTCCACTTCTTTCACATCTTATATTTTTGTTGATTTGGCTACTATTCTAATTCCTCCGTGTATGCAATTGCCAAGCTAGCTAATGATGAACTTTGTTCTAATGATTTCAAGTTAGTCTCCACTTGTGGTTTTTCACCATATTTATCTTGTATGGTGGGAGTAACTTCTACTTTTACCTTTTCTTTGGTTGTGTCAGTGTCCTATGGGCCCAGGCCTACAACTAAAAGTGATTGATCATTCTTGTCTTCTTCTTCATGTTGTCCTTGTGTAGTGATGGTGTCAATGATTTGGATCTCATCCCCCTACACCTCATCACTATTAGTTTCTATTTCCTCAAACTATTCCTTAGGAGCTATTTCTACCATCCACTTGTCAAATAGTGTATCATCTGGCCAATTGAATTGCAAAATATCACTCTACCTCTTGAGCACGTACTTAGCCTCATTATTAATAGTAACAATATTTTTTTTCAAAGAATCAAAGAATATTTGGGCTTTCACTATTTCTTCAGTTGTTGTGGCTCACCATGCATGCCTTGTTTTATTGATAACTTCATTCATTCTTAAACAAAATAAATCATCCAACTGCTTAGCCCATTCATCTTTACTTTTCAAATTATCCTTCTTATCTAGGGCACAAGGAAACAAACTAAAATTTTGGCTCTTGTACTTATCTAAGTAGCCAACTATTATTCTTTGCAAATGAAATCTCCTATTGTCAAAGTCAGTAAGATTAGAAACAATATCAAAAGTTTTCTCAATTTGATCATAGGAGGTTTTTATAATAGAATAACATAAAAATTTCATCTTCTTCCTCCTTCTTATCCACTTACTCACAAGAGGCTTCAAAACCTCATCACCTGCTTTCATTTCATCCCAGATACTAATCACCCTAGCCAACTGATCATAAACTAGTGGCCATTCAATTTTGTCCACCAAATATGTGAGAGCCTTTCTTAATTTATCTTCATATTTTATATTCAACTCCACATGTAAGGCCCATAGTTTATTCTTTTCTTCTTCAAAGTCCTCAGTAGTGTAATACTCTACGCTTTGGGGTGTATTTGGTACTTCTATGAGGGGGGTAGATTTAAAAGGTTCAACTAGGGGGTAAGGGTATGTTATTCTTGGCCTAGTGGACCTTCCCATTAGTTTATTCTCAATCTCAATTCTCTTTTTTACCTCCTTATTGTATGCATCCATCATTACCTCATACTTGCTTTGCAACTCAATCATTTCTTTTTCCTCCCTCTCTGTAGTAGCCAAGGCAAATTGAGAGTAATCTACATTCATGTGGGCTACCTGCACATGTGAGGTATCAACAACTCTCCTCACGATGATATTCCCTATTAGTCCTGAATCATCAGGCTGTGATGGAACAACCCTAGATCATCTTCTCAATGACCACATGATAAGAGCAGCTTGGTCATTACTAAAATCAGCTCCCAAGAACTCTTTTTTATTTGGATCTTGCAATCCCAAATTATTTGACACAAAATTGAAAATCAAGGCATCAAAAATGTCCCAATTGGGCAATAATAAAATATTTTCAGCCTTTATCATCTCTCTTGCTTCCTGAGGGGTTATATTTTGGAACTCTTGAATCATTTGTTCCTTTATTTGATTTTGAATGGAGGCTTCATCCATTTCTGGATGCTCTATTTTCACATTCTTACATCTTTCCTCAAAATTGTTCATGTTTGCCCTCCAAGCAAATTGGTGGAAAGCCCTAGATTTTAAAAAGCTATCATCAGACAAACATTGTTGACTGGCTTGTTCCAAAATAGGATCCAATTCCCTTCCCCTAAAATTTTCTATAATCAACTCAAAACTTGGCACAGGGGTCTCCTAAGGGTTCCCTTCATCAATCTTTTCTTGGGTAACAAAAAATCCCCCTTGTTATCCAATTTATTCAATTTTTTGATCAGTGAGTTGCTCCTCCTCAAGTCTCATAGGGGTTTGGGAAGGTGAGTAACTCTCATCATGAGGTTCCTCTTCCCTTATTATCTTTCTCCTCTTAGGAGAAGGTTCAAGAGGCCTCTCTTCAAAAATAGCACTAGTACACTCAACTATCTATTTTCCTTTATCCACAATGTGCCTTTGATCCTAAATGATAGTATATCCTAGCTTCCTTTGAACCATTAATGGACCTGCCCCTATATTGGGAGTATAGCCCAATCTCCTCATTATTTCCTTGGCCTTATCTAGAAAAGAGTTAATGAAATATTGCTTCTTTTCATTCATTACCTCCATTATTTCAGGGAACGTATTCATAAGCTTATTAATTTTATCTACAGTAGTTACAACATTACATAGAGGGTTGTAATCTTCGTCAAAACAATTAATAAAATTCAAAACTTTTGAATAGACTCTCCATTTTTCTTTCTTTGTCTCTTGCTCCTATTGAGAGTACTCATTCCTTATTACATCTTCAGGGAAATAAAATTCATGTTCAACTAGATGAAGCTTGATCCTATGCCTAATAGCCAAATTAAAGAAACCCTATGCATCACAAAAATGAGGGTGGGATACAACCATCTTATATTGATGCAAAAATTTGTAAAGGGAAACCCATCCTTCCTTGGTTATCACAAATTGGTGGGCTACTGTGTAAGAGGGAAAAATTGATCTTGTCCCCCTTTTGTGCAAAAAAGCTTCTTCTACTCCTCCCAACTTCCAGAATAATTCAACTACTCCTACCTTTAGGGGCACCTAGTAAGGTAGTACATGGGGTGTTCCTTTGAATCCATAAATTTTGATAATAGTTGAGACTGAATATGGCATGATGTCTCCTCGATTATGTGAAAATTTCAAATTGTAGGGTTTATCCATAGGCCTAATAAGGTGCATTAGTGCATTAGGGATCTTGGGATTATCCCTTAATATGAGGCACCTCAATTTGGAGGTGAAGTACCTGTCAAATCTACCAAAACTAGCATTTTCTACTTCCCCAGTCATATCTGCACTCCATAATTAAACTGGCAATGCTTCCCCTTCTTGTTCTCTATTTAAAACCATTTCTTTACCAAAGTATGTAACCCCCTTAAATAGAAACATATGCATCAACAGAGAGTAATGGCCCCAAGCCTTCTCTACTTTTCCCTTAGTGATCCCAACCAATCCACTATCAATCTTACTAGCCAAGTAAGAAGCAAAATAAAAAATTATTTCCACACCAAAAGAGGAGATTTGAGTAATCATATACATGAAACTCACAGGGATAAAATCTTCTTCACCCTCTCCAAAAACTCGGCATAGGGTCTTGTATATCTCTATTGCCCTAGCATTGAAGCATGTTTTCTTGAAAGGTTCTTTAGAGGATGATGTTATTGCTGGTAGGGTTCCAATTTTGCCAATGTGGGCCTTTAGTGCACCTTGTTTAACTATATCCTTCTTAGACATATATTCTTCTTCTAAATCTTTCAAATTAATGGGCACATGATACCTAGTGAGAGGTACCAAAAAATAAACTTCTCTAATCTCTTACAGACTAATGGTGATTAGAATTTCACCATCTATTCTTCTCACCACCCTAGTGGCTCAATCACAGCTCTTTGCCATGGCCTCAAGGAGATCATAATCCATAAAAGCACTGGGGACCACTAGCTTTCCTATGTCAAAATTCCATATATTGGCATGTGGGGCAAGCAGTTTCCTTTCAGTAAACCATTTCTTGAACAAATTTAAACTAGTTAGTGAGGTACAAGCATCCCAGATCCAATTGCCCTTATCAAACAATCCATCTACTATCCTCAACCTAGGGTTTAATGAGGTCATCTTCTTAACTTGTACTATCTCAATAGTAGACTCAGGAAGCAACTCAAGCAAATCATCATGTACGTTTCTATCCAAATAATTTTCCTAACCTAAAAATTCCTTCTTTGGAGGCATCTTTCATTATGATTTGTAGAACTAAAAACATTTATAGGGATTGCAGTAAAAATACTTGAATTCTGCTCTAGTTCTCTCTCTATTTTAAAAAAATTTTCGTGAGCAAACTATTTCACAATCTTAATAATTTCAACATGATCTTCTTAGTAATTGCTTCTGCTTAGAAAAGGCTTGAAATCTTGGTTCATGTAAGATGGAAATGAGAAAATATTATGTATTATACTCTATTTTTCCTCGCATAGAAATCTTTCATGTCTAATTAATACACAGAGTGGCACCACCTTTTGCGTTTAAATTTGTGTCGTCAATCTTTAAAAATCCTACGATCAAGGGATGTAGAAAAAGACAACTTCGCATTCCACTTGACAAGTTGGCTAGTCAATCCAATGAGAAATGACCACATACATAGCTCCTTCCTTGACGGAATTTCCATCTAGATGCATCAGCGATTGAGGACACATGACAAGAGGTCACTACCTTGCTATACATATCCTTCAAGCAACTCTTCATGGAAAAATAGTGATGACCGATGATCTGAAATCAAATCAAAGGTAAAGAAACTACAAAAAGTACCCTAAAGAGTGGTGGTTCCCATAATCGCTATGTTGCATAGAGTAAACAACTCACAACTTCCCATAGTGAGATAATGAGTATCGTTGATTCAAGCTTGATCTGACAATTGGAATCCCTTATATGCTTTATGAATGGGGCATGGGTCTAGGGCACTGATGATGCAAGAAATTTTGCACTGCTGGCAACAAACAAAACATTTCTTTAATCCTAGTCACCTTTCCATGTTGCTTGAGGTCCCAACATGTGTTCATTTCATGCCACTTTGCTATGTTACTAATGGTGAGATGCCAAAAAATTTTGATAGCAAGGTAGTGAGCTCTGGTGACTTTAACAAAAATTGATGTCAAAAGAATAAAAACCAATCAAATCACCATCGCCCTTATTAACTTCTTCTAACAATAGTAGTTATTACTCACCATGCCACTTGGAAAAATTAGGGTCACCAAGAAACTTGAAGGCCACCGTGTCTTTGATTTACCGAGTACTCTTTACTTCACTAATGGTGAGATGCTTAGTTTTTTTGATAGTGAGCTATCGAGGCATCGAAAAAAACCTTTATTTAGGTGCCACTTTCTAGTTACTTTGTATTGGGTCCCTTTTCCTGCTTGATGGCACTAACAAGGTGTATGTGACTAAAAATTCCATTGTAACACAAATCCCCGATCATCATACCTTAATTTTAAAGTCCTATTCTTTTAAACTTTTTAATGCTAGCTACTTCGCTATGCATAAAAAGTGCACATCTATTTATAGAAAGATAGCGATAACTGTAGATCTTTCCAAATCGGATGGTGAGGAACATGAGAGAAAAGGCTACCCGAGGGCACGAAAAAAATAAAAAATAAAAAATGAAAACATAATATTCACCCAAGTTCTTTTTTTAAAAGAGTTCACGCCTGAAAATTTTTAAAAGGAATGAGACATAGGGTTTTAAAAAATATTTTCAATGCTCAAAAATCTGGATGACCAAAGATAATAAACCCTATTCACCATTAATAGATACAAACTAAAAAATTTAAACTTAGACAAAGGAAAATTTTTATGTGAAAAACCAGACCAACAAGATCTATGGTGGTTGTCATGTCACATAGTAAAGTTGTAAGTTTTTTACCATAAGTGACATGGCGACCATCACAAAATCTAAAGACAATGATGGAAACAGAAAAATGAGCGCTAGTTTTTCATTTTTTAAAGTTCTCAATGGACAAACTAATGTCAAAAATGTCAGTATCAAAGAAAGGGGCTAATTGTTTTCTGTCACCAATTTTGGAAAAGAATCTGAGAGGTCACCATGTCACAACCAAAAAGTCAATGAATTCTACTAGTAGCGACATAACACCTTGCCTAAAAATAAAAGTGTGAGGTTAACAAGTGCATGGGTGCCGTAAAGTTTTTTTGTTCTTTAATGAGGTTGTATGCTTATGATGCTTTGTTAGAAGCATTGATTGTAGTCATAACAGTGGAGATATGTGATATTTCTTAGCATTGGAGCTTCTTGAAGCCTTAAGGAGGTTGCTATGTTGCGATCACGAAATAGAGGAATCTTATCGATAACGACATAGCTTGTTGTTGGGAAAAGTGGAACACAACAACAATTTATATTGAAACATAGTTCCCAAAAGTTCCCTAGTTTGAAATAAGCTACATAATCATGGTGACACATTGGAAACAATTTAGAAAATTTGTGTTTTATGTTTTGTATTTTTTAAAGAATGTAGTGGTCACTATGTCATTACCAAAAAACCAATGTTTTATGCTAGTAGCAACATAGTGCCTTGCTGAAAAAGTCAATACATAGTAGGACTCAATTTCATTATGTTATGAAAGGAATTAAAATATTTTATATGACTTCCTAGCATGTCAAAGTATTGGCAAATCATATATTACATGGAAAAGCACTCAATAAAGGGTAGATGAATATTTGGGATCATCATATCAAAGTTTCATCAATGACTGTCAGACAAGTTGCCATCAAGAGTTGCACTATGTTGACTCTATGTGACATGGCAACCAAGGGAAGGAATGCATGGGCCCACCATAGTTGAGGTAAGATTCCACACCGTCAGATCAAATTTGCATCAATGGTATGTGCTAATTCATTATGAAGAGTTGCAAGTTTTTTAATGATAGCGAAATAGTGACCAAAGGAAGAGAAGGAGGGGCCCTTCATACTCACATCAAAGTAGTGATCAAATGCACATTGTTAGATTATAATTGATCGATGGTGGTCATTATGTCACATATGGAAATTGTTTACTACTTACACATGTTGACATAGCAAGAAGGTGATACATATCCACAAGTGCTAGCAGGTCTAGTCCAAGTTGCCAATAGTAAAAGAAAGGCTTACACAAAGAAAGCTTATTAGACTAACTTCTAGCTTGGTGATTGGAAAATGAGTCATTCCTATTTTTATTCTTGAGTCATCAATTTTTTTGAGATCAATGGCATATTTTCAAAATCAGAAGGTGGTGCCGCCCTATTGTCCTTACACTTCATTTATGAAGATTGAAGGATCCTCTTGCAAACTAGGAATAGATTGTATTGCATAAATCTTGCCATTTCCTTCATACGTGAACAATTTTTTACACTTCCAAAGAATTCTAAGCTATTAAGAACTTCCACTGGGTGTGATTAGAATGTGTAAGAATCTCCATTTGTTCATAGAATATTGTAGAATTGTAGAGAAAAGGTAGCAAAGAAACAAGTAAGTTCTTGTTTTCACCCTATATATCAAAGTGTTCTAGTTTTTTTCAATTCTATTCACCATGCCTCCAAAGAACGTTTTCTTAAGCGAAGAAAATTATTTAGCTAGAAATATTCATGATGATCTTCTTGAATTATTACCCAAGTCCACAAATGAGACTGTTAAAATTAAAAAATTAGTTTCCCTAAATCCTAGACTCAAAATTGCTGATGGATTGTATGATAAGGGAAACTAGGTTAGGGATGCTAAAACTTCTCAAATAGGGCTTATTCTTTTCAAAAAATGGTTCTTAGAAAGGAAATTATTTTCCCCTTATGGGAACATCTAGAACTTTGAGTTGGAAAAACTAGTGTTCCCTAGTGTTTTCATGGATTATGACCTATTAGAGGCTATTGTTAAAAATTATGACCCAGCAATCATAGTAGTAAGGAGGTTGGATAGTGAATGTCTCATCATACTAATCCCTAAGGTAATTAGAGAATTTTCTATTCTAGAACCATTTTCAGTTTATCATGTACCTATTGATTTACAAGGTTTACAGAAGGAATATTTATCCAAGAAGGATAAGATCAGATAGAGTTATTTAAGGACATACATAGGCTCAATTGGGAACTTACCAGTAATCACAACATCTACTAGGGAACCTTTTAAAAAGGAACATTTTACTTCTTTGGCTATGGAGATATATAGGACACTGGGTAGGGTTCTCAGTGAGGATGAGTAGAATATCATGCCTATAAGTATTATGTATATTCTAGCTCAAGTTTCTTCTTTTGGTGTTGATATCATTTTTTATTTCACCTCGTATTTAGCAGAACAAATCCATATAGGCCTTGTTGGAATTGCCAAGGGAAAGGTAGAAAAAACTTTTGGTTACTACTCATTACTAATGCATATGTTCTTGTTCAAAGGTGTGACATATTTTGGGAAAGAAATGGATTTGAA
This sequence comes from Cupressus sempervirens, assembly GCA_028749045.1. Classification (NCBI taxonomy): domain Eukaryota; kingdom Viridiplantae; phylum Streptophyta; class Pinopsida; order Cupressales; family Cupressaceae; genus Cupressus; species Cupressus sempervirens. The sequence goes on from CM053783.1 coordinate 210,440,879, forward strand.
TAGAGAATAGGAGGGAGAAGTTTTGCTAGTTCAATTATGGAGTGCAGATATGAACTAGGATGCAGGGAATGCTAGCTTTGTTAGGTTTGATAGGTACTTTTCCTCAAGGTTAAGGTGCCTCTTATTAAGTGACAATCCTAGAGTTCCTAAGGTGCTAGTAAATTTTATTAGGCCCATGGATAATCTGTCTATTTTGTAAGTATCATATAACTGGAGAGATATTATACCATACTCTATTTCAACTATGTTTAGGGTTTATGGTTTCAAAGGGACTCCTCATGTATTACCTTACCAAGTGCCTCTAAAGATAGGCATAGCTAAGATATTGTGGCAACTGGGAGGATTGGAGGAAACTTATTTAGATAGAAGAGGTAGAGGCTCAATTTTCCCAACTCATACTATAGCCCACCATTTTATAATTACCAAAGGTGGTTTGTTGTTTTTATACAAGTTTCTAGACCAGTATAAGATGGCTATGTCTCATGCCCATTTTTGTGACAGTGAGGATTTCTAGGATTTGGTTTTTAGAATTAGGGTTAAGTTTTGTTCTATAAGGCATGAGCCTTATTACCTTGAGGATATAATAAGGAATGAGTTCTCTCTTGTAGAAGCAAGAGACCAAGAAAGAAAAGTTGAGGATTTTTTCAATAGTTTTGAAATTCATTCATTGTTTCAACAAAGATTATGAGCCTCTTGGTAATGCAATAACGTAGGCAGATAAACTAAATAAACTCATGACAACTTTTCCTAAGACAATGGAAACAACGAATGAGAAGAAATAATTCTTCATTAATGCCTTTCCTGATAAAGCCAAGGAGGTTATGAGGAGACTGCCATTCACTTCCAATGTTGGAGTCGAACAATTTATTGTCCAGAAAAGGTCTAGCTATAATATAATCCAAAATAAGAAGACCACTATGGATAAAGGTAAGCAAATAATAACATCCACTAGTGTTGTCTTAGAGGAAAGACCTGATGAGCCCTCTCCTAAGAGGCAAAGAATAATGAATGAAAATGGTCCTCATATTGAGGAATATTCACCTACCCAACCCCCTTTGCAGATTGGAGAGGAGAAAATAATTGGAGAGAAAGTTGAATAGATGGGTTCCCAGTGGGGAGTTTTTATCACCTAGGTAGAGTAAGATAGGGTAGCCTTCAAGAGCCTCCAATGCCATGCCTTGATTTGATAGTGGAAAATTACCAAGGAAAGGAATTAGATCATGTAATTGAACAAGCTGGTCATGAATTTTTGTCTGATGATAGTTTTGTTAGAACAAGAGCCTTCTACCAATTTGCATGGAGAGAAAATATGGGAAAATATAAGGAAAAATGTAATAAGTTAAGAACAAAGCATCAAGAACTGGAGGAGGCAGTAATGCACAATCAAGTAAAAGAAGAAATGGTGCAAGAATTCCAAAATTTAACCCCTAAGGAGAGGAGATAGATGGTAAAAGCATCTAATATTCTATTGCTACCCAATTGGGATATAGCAGATGCTCTAGTTTTTAATTATGTTTAAAATAAATTAAACATAAAGGACCAAAATAAGAAAGAAATAAAAGGTTCCTCCTTCAATGAAGACTAGGTTGCCTTAGTTATTTGGTCATTAAGGAAAGGATCCAAGGCTATCTCATCATAGCTAGATGACTAGACTAATGGGGAATATCATTGTAAAGAGAGTAGTATATACTACTGATGTGGAGGATGAACATTTGAATGTTGGAGCATCTCACTTAGCTTTGGCTTTGGTAGAATGAGATGAGAAGGAAAGGCTAGAATTATAGGCTAAATATGAGAAGGTTTTGGAGGCTTACAATAAAGAAGTTCAAAAAGGAATTAAACTTGAAAATAAGGTATTGTGACAGTCTACTATGCCAAGGTTCACATACCCTCACCCACCAGTGAAGCCTTTTAAATCCACTCCCCTTATTGAAATTCTTGATACACCACAAAGGCCACAGTACTATGTTGCTAAATATTTTGAGGAACAGAAAAGTAAACTATGGGCATTACATGTAGAGTTGAATGTGCAATATGAAGATAAACTGAGAAAGTCTCTCATGTATTTGGTTGACAAAATTTAATGGCCATTATTCTATGATCACCTAGCAAGGCTAATAAACATATGGGAGGAGATAAAAGAAAATGATGAGACTTTGAAGCCACTATCAATAAGTGGAGCAAGAGAAGAAAAAAGGTTACATTGCTATGTTACTTTGTCATAAGAGCTTCACATGATCACATTGAAATAACTTATGATCTTTCTCATGATCTCGTAGAATTTGATGATAATAGAATAAAGAAGAATTGTTAGCTATTTGGATAAGTCCAAAAGTAAGAAATTTGATTTATTCCCATTTTCTTTGGATAAGAATAAACTAAAAAATAAAGATGAATGGGCCAAAGAGTTGGATGATTTATTTTGTATAATAATGAATAAAGTTATCAATGAAAGAGAGCATGCACGGTGGCCAACCACAATAGAATAAATGGTGAAGCTCCAATTATTCTTTGATTGTTTAAAACAAGATTTTGTTAATATTGATAAAGAGGCTAAATTTTCGATCAAGAAGAAAAATGATATTCTAAAATTTAACTAGCCAAATGATGCACATTTTGATGGGAAGAACTTGAGAATGATGATGATGAGATGGATCAAAATGAAATATTGATCATTGATGCACCTTCAAAAGATCAAAGGAGAAAAAAGGACAAAGAAGGGCAACCATCTCATGTACAAAGTCTTGTGGGCTTGATGGATGATGTGGTAGAAATAAAACTAGAAATAACTATCACCTTGATAGTTCATGATGAAGACATTAAAAACCCCCAAGTTAAGGTTAACTTATAGGTACTAGAACAAGACACATCATTAGCAAGCTTGATAGCCACATATTCCAAGTAGTCAAAATAACCAAAGAAATAAATTGGGGAATTCAAAGTCTTTTAGGTGTAACAAAAATGTGATGTACCTAAAAACTATTATTGTGTAAAGTTTTTTATTCTTGTTACACACAATTTTTTCTTTTTGTGACAACTTCAAAATGTAAATATCTTTTGTCAAAAGGACAATTGTCAGTTCTCTATGCCTAAAGTTTGTTGCATCTCACACTATATAAGTGACATTCTAGGGCTAGAGAAGGGGTTCAAATAGTTGTATCACTTTTAGTTTCTATTAAGTCTATTTTTAAGTTTGTCTAATCCAGTCTTTTGATGAATACTTTGTGATATATTTGCTCTGTAGATTTATGAGAATACATCAATTTGATAGGATTTAGATGTTTTTATCTTGAGTCATTATGAGTCTAGTTCAATTTTATACAATTATTTTCAAAATGAAATTATTACAAATATAAACTATCATCACATCTTTTCTAGCCAAATCTTCTCTCCATTTCCTTTAACTAGTTATTTTGAAGTTGTATAAGCAAAGCTTGTCTAGTTGAATGCAATGGAATCAAATTATATATCAATTCACCATTGCTATTAGTTAAATGAAATAAATAAATGATTTAGTGGTATTTATAGGGTCTCCATGGTAATAGGAAGGATGTCTACAAGTATGATTTTCAATAAGAATTGTTGATAATGTTGATTGTAAAGAAATCAGTTAGGTCTAGCAATTGATTGGATTCTGAATCCCAATGGATAAGGCACTGATCTATTAATTTCAATCTATATGTGAAGAAATCATAGACAAGCATCAAACTCAAACTCAAAATCAATTTTTACTTCATTTCTTGAAAGATCTCAATGCTGGTTAGCAATTGTTTGCATTTCATCTCTAAGCCTTAGTTAGCTACTATCGATAGAAATATTTGCAAATCTAAGAAGAATTGTGACCAAATTTTCTTATAAGGGATGTGCATTATCTTAAGGTGTCATAGAATGAACAAACTATGTGTATGTTAGAGATAGGAGATGATAATTAGAATGAAACTAAAAGATTCTTATTTAGTAGCATTCATTTGAATCATCCCTCGGGTATACCTACCTTGGCCCTATAGAGCCTAAAGAGTAGGAAATCTATCTTGATCTTATTGCAGTTGGGTCTATATATGAAACATATTCAAATTTTCATAGAAAGTAGATGATCCTTAGAGTTTTTGTGCTTTCATTATTTGGGTATTGAGTATCTTGTTACTTAATAGTTGAAAAAACTCTAACAAAGTCAACATTTTTGAATGGAGAGCTTGAAGAAGAGGTATACATTGAATAGCCTAAAGGATGTCCTTTGATAGATGACAAGGACATAGTATACAAATCAAAGAAAGCATTGTATGGCTTCAAGCAAGCACCAAGAACCTGGTATGCAAGGTTGGACAAGAATTTGACAAAGCTCAAATATAGAAAAGGTACGGTAGATGGTAATCTTTATTGGAAATAAATTGATGGTGGTTTGATGATTTTGCTAATATTTGTTGATGATGTCATATTTGGAGGAAATGATGAAGACAATGAGAATTTTGTAGAAGAGATGAAGAAAGAATTTGAAATAAGTATGATAGGAGAAATCAAATATTTTTAAGGATTGCAGATTGTACAAAATAAAGAAGGAATCTTAATTTCTTAGACTAAGTACTTGAAGGATTTACTAAAAAGGTTTGGTTTAGAGACATGTAAACCTATTGGAACACCTATGGTAACTAGACACAAGCTATCTACAAAGGATGAGACACCTATTATTAAGTAGAACAAGTATAGATCTATGATTGGAGGTTTGTAATATCTGACTCACACAAGGGAAGATATAGCAAATACAATTAGAATTGTTGCAAGATTCCAAGCTAATACTAGAGAAGCATATTATATAGCAGTAAAAAAGATATTCAGATATTTGACGGAGAACATCAGATTTAAGATTGTGGTATGGTAGATCTAATCATTTCACTCTAAGTGCCTGTATTGATGTTTATTTGGGAGGCAATATGGCTGACAGAAAGAGCACTAGTGGTGGAGCTTTCTTTCTTGGAGGAATTTTGGTTTATTCATTGAGAAAGAAGTAGGATTGTACATCACAAAGTATAGAAAAAGTAGAATAGGCTACATCAACAAATAATTGCAATCAGGTTGTTTGGATGAAGTAGATACCAAAGAATATAAGGATAGAAATTAGTGAACCTATTATCATACATTGTGATAATACAAGCATAGTAAATATGGCTAAGAATCTAGTGTTGCATTCAAAGACTAATCACATTTCTATTAAGTATCACATGCTGAGAAAGAAAGTTGCGAAAAAGGAAATCAGATTCAAGTATGTGTGTACTAAAGAGTATATTGTAGATATATTTAGTAAGCCTCTTCCCAAAAAGACTTTTGAGTATTTTCAAGGTATGCATGGGGTTATGCCTCTCCTTAAATTAGAATAGATGATGCAAGGAAGCATCAGTCTAGTGCAACAAAGTACCATTGTTTGTTTGGACTGAATGCTAATGCTTCCTATACAGGGGAGTATCTGTGATGGATAGAGTCATCAAGGACTCTTGTTGAATGCTGTTATGAAAAAATGTCTTTAGACACTTGAGCTAGTAAGAATCATTTGTTGGAGTGTTTGATGCAGAGATGTTGGTTGCTAAAACCTTTGACATTGATGTCAATCAGAGAGATGTTTACTATGAAAACATTGTGGGAAGAACATAATGAGGGAGAATTTTGACAATGAAATGATAGATTGATAGAGAGAAAAATGAGGTATATTAGTGGGGGACAATATATATCAATGAGGAAGAATGGTTTATGAAGAGGATTTGAAAAGAAGATTAACAATCTTTTCTTGGTATTCTTGGAACTAGATGTTTTTCATCTATGTTACCATCAATGCCGAAAGGGGAGATTGTTGGAAGATTGAGGAGATTTTCATAAGAATGCATGCTGATGATATTCCTATGGGGGAGTATTTGAGAGATGTTACTATGATGATATGTTACATTTATGACTGAGTTTGTCAGTGATGTCAACATAGTAGTTTTTTGTTGTAATCTAATAGAAGAACAAAAGAAAGAACAAGTTGGTACAAATGGCTAGTTGAGCATTAATACTATCTAAAGTTATGGGAGATACTATTGAGTATCTAGTATATGTAGTTAATTTTACAAGAAGAAATTTTATGTCTAGAAGAAGTTATGTAAGTTTTGGTAATGTCTATTCTAAGATAGAGTTCACAGAGGGATGTTCTTTTAAACTTGTTATATCTCTTAGCAGAGTTGTTATTCTGAGAATCAAGGTTGAGGATGTGTAGAAAACATGTTGGTGATGATGTGGTCAAGCTCACTCATCATGATTTCATGTGTACAGAAAATTATTCAAGTTGCAAGGCAAAAGATTAATGTTATCCCTCAGTGTAACATTTTCTTAAAGTGGTCCTATAATAATTAATTAAGAAGGTCTAACAACAAACTTATTGAATTGTTTTATGGACTCGATATAAAGGAAGGACATTTTCCTTTATCATGAAATTATGCAGATCAAAGAGAAGTAATTGTAAGTAGTAGAGAGAGTGGAATGCAAAGTTTAGTAGAGTAGTGTAGAAGTGAAGGAAACTTCATTTCTAAGGTTTTACTAAGTGATTCGAGGTTTGATATTTGGATCTGAGGTTTGTGACCTAGTCTACAAGGTTTAACAGTGATTGGTTTGGTTGAAAGAACCAAGAAAAGGAGAACATAACTGTCAATTGCATGTCTGAACAATAAACTCTTCTTGTAGTTGAAATTGTATATTTGGGTAGTGGGATCTTCTTGCATACACTATACCACAACTCCTAACAAGGTTAGCACAGCTCCTAATAGGGTTGGAATCTCCTAAAAAGGATTCAAAGTCTCCTAACATGGACTCATTGTACTAAATGTTGTAATGGGCTCCTAACAAGGTTCGTCCTCTAACAAGTAATGTTTATATTAGTACATTATTGTATGGGAATAATTTCCATTGGTGTTTTCCCTCTAATCAATGGTTTCCCTAGTTAACATATTTGATGTAATTATCTATGTGTATCTTATTATAGTTTTTATTTACTTTGGTTAAATGTTTAAGTTTGGTTAAAGAAGATATATGTTTTAATTTTTAGATAACTGATTCACTCCCCTCCCACTCAACCACCAGTTATCTTAGTGGACTATTGTTTCTAACAGAAACTACAATGCTAAAAGAAAATTTTTGTCCCAAGAACAACACCTAATGAGGTATACAATCTCAACCAAATCTTTATAAAATAGATAAATAGTGAAAACCACATGGGAAAAATCCTGCCCCAAAAATAGATAGAAAGAAAAAGTAAAATTGATATGTCTGACGAGACTCTCTCTAAACTATAAGTACAATGAAACTGTCCATGATAGAGGCTTGAGACTTTGTAGCCACCTTAGAATGACATAACTCCCATGTTAATGAATAGACCAATGTGGTTGCAATTTGAAAGGAATAAAGGAACTAGACAAGGAGGATGAAACCCCTAAATGCAAGGTGAAGGTGGAAGTCCTAGTTGATGCTCAAAGAAATACATGAGAATCTTGAAATGGAATCTCCAATGGAGTTGGGATAATAGGTGTATTCAATCTATCATTTGAGAGATGTGTGTCCTCTGATATATCCTTAATAACTATACTAGGTGGCTCAATGACTAGAGTTGTAGTGGGAGGAAATACTAAAGAGTAATCTTATGCAATAGATGGAATTTGAAGAAGAGGTGGAGGTATCGAAGTCACAAAATTGGACTTAGGAACAAAACATAAGTTCAAGTGACTCAACTTCACCTTAGTAGTCTCTCATGAAGAAGGGGAATGAGTCTTTGATAGTGAAGATGCTGGACCAAAATGAGAGTAAGAGTATAAGAGGGAAGAATAATCAACAATCCATGTAGCAACAATATTTTATGTCTCACTATCTCTAATGTGAACTGAATCTTATGCATCTCAATTGTCTTCCCTATCATAGTGTGTGTAATCTGATAAATAGAGAGAAGGTTAGAGGATAAAGATGGAATACATAGTACATCTTGAAATGAACCATCATCAATGTCAATGAAATATTTTCTACATATAGTCATAATAGTGTTGTTCCCCATCAAAATGTGTGGAGTAGGAGAAGCATCAAAACAAGAGAACAAATCTTGAGAAGATTCCATCTGGTGTGAAGCACCTGAATCCAGTGACCATCTCGAATAATTAAATCAATACGATTTAATTAATAAGGGAATACTGTATTACTCTAACAATAAGTACCAAGTGAAAGATATATTGAATGTATATATTGATCTCCTTATTAATGAGTTATTGGAGTTATGGAATGGGGTCACTATGTATGACATCTCTAGGCTAGTAGGACAATGGCAATTTCAATTATATGTAATGTTTGCATAGACAATACATGATACCTATAGTTAATACATTTCTGTGGTATTTAAAACTATGAACACATATTTTTGTTAATTTATAGTTCTAACACATTTTTTTTTTATGTTTAGGTTGCACATGATAATTTTAAATCTCAAAATTAACATATTTCATCCAATTATACATGATCTTGTAGGTCTTTAGACAAATCTAAACTTGCATGCCCAATTTGTGGTTTGAAGATGAAATATCATCATTCAAAAATTTTAGTAAAGAAGGTTTTTGATGGGCATTGGCACTTTCTCAACAAAAAATATATGTATCAAATTATTGAAAAAAAACTTTTCAATCAGAAAGAAGAGACAACATAAAAGACAACAAGAATGATAACTCATCTATGAAAGTTGTAGTACAATGGAATAAATCATCAAGGTAATGCCATCCCATCTGATGGTTTTTGTTTGAAATTTATATTTGGATATTTTCTTTTATTTATTAATGATGTAATTTATGTTTGTGAAGGTCATCAAGGCAATGATGACCAACTTTGAATAGGACTAAAAAGTTATCCAAGACAATTTAGTAGGTTTTCATAGTATAAGCATCTTCCAATCATACATTTGTTTGATGCTATGCACATTGGAAAGAATGTAATAGAGACGCTATGGAAAATATTTGATTGAAGACATGAAAAAAATATCTAATCAAAATTTGCAATGACATTCATGAATCTAATCATGCATTGAATTTTTCATTGATTCAAATAGCGATAGGGACCATATTAATACAAATTTCCTTCCTTGGTTATTAAGAAAACAAAAAATTGATTCCATAAAATAAGTCATACCAAAGCTTAAATTTCATACATGATTTTATTGAAGCATAAGTAGTCTCATATTGAAGAAATGTGATTTTGGGTTAGCATTGAAAATATCATTTTATAATTATTTCAATATGGTCTACCTATATATCTCCCACAAAAATTGGACAATAGTGTAAAAGAAGTTATATATGACCTTAAGAAATACATGATGTATAATTTTATATTTGCATATTTACTTTTTTCATAATTTATTGTGTAATTATTTGTAAAGTCTTGTTTATATGTTTTTGTGTGTTGAATCTCTTCTAGGTGGATGTCATCTCAAGAAATTGAAAAAAAAGGATATAAAACATTGGAAGGGAAACATTGATCTTCTTTTGTGTGAAATGACAAAGTGTCTACCTTCAATTTTTTGGAATGTACAAGAACATACCTCATAGATCAGGTTGAGGAGATTAAATTGTGCCCACTAGTACCAACTAGGTGAATATGGATGGTTGAAAGGAACTTAACATTTTTGAAGGACTTCATTTGACAAAGAGAATGTCTTGAGCATTCTATGGTGGGGAGATATATGGTATACTAGATCATGGTGTACAATAGTGAATATCTTCCCAAGTTTGTAGAAAAGATCCATGTAGATCATATTTTGGATCCACAATCCATTAAAAAAATCAAAGTGGGTTACTTGATAGGGAGAGATAGATTGAGGAAATTGAGAGGTAATTATAAAATTTTATTGTAGTTAATTAATTCATATAAATCTTCAATATTAGTTATTTCTAAGTGGTATAATTATTTTATACAGTTGTGCATTAGTGAGATGCACTACATTTGTATATTGCAAATAATATAGATTAGATTAAAACATGGATTGAGTGATCTCAATAAAATGGTCACTCATTTACATGGGAAGGTGTTGCTTCATTGGTGAAAGAAGCTCATTATAATGGAGATTCCAATGTTATGACAATGGTAGTTGATCTAGCATATGATTTAAGAGGTAGAAAGGTATGTATAAGTTTATTTATCATGACCCATATGTTTAATATCAACTCATAGATTGACAGAAATAATTTTGAAATATTTTTAAAAATCTAGGTCAAGTACGACAAAGCTATGTACTACCATGGCCATAATTTTTTCATAAAAATGTTGGACGATCCGAAGAAAAATTTTGATTATAGGATAATTGTAGTCTTTGAAGTCACTAAAATTTCATCTACAAATGACATGAATCCTTGATAATCTAAAAATTTATACTATGGCATTCTGGATGATATATTTAAGTAAAACTTTAATTCATTCAAACTTATTTCTATTCATCGTCAAATAGTACAAACTATGACTAAATCAAAATAATCCTAATACAACTATTATTAAATATGATAATGGATTTACAATGATTAGTACAAGGTCACTTGAGCCAGTTGGAAATGAGCCCTATGTTCTTCCAAGCTAATGTGAGCAAGTGTTTTACTTTAGTGTTCCATACAAATATGGTTGGTCATTTTTTGTTAGACAATATCCAGGAGGAAGACTAGTAAAGTATAATGTGATTGAAGAATAAAATACCAAAGAATTAGTATATGAAGTAGATGATGGTTAAAAACAATAATTAGTCAATGATGATGAAGAAGAGGATGATGATGACGATGATAGCAATGTTACTAATGATGGGGATGGTGATGATGGTGATGATCATGGTCATTGTGATGATGATGATGATGATGATATTGGTGGAAGTGATGATGATGGTGATGGTGGTGGTGAATATGATGACAACAATGATGATGATGAGGATGATGATGATGATGATGGTCATGATGAAGGTGATGATGATGGTGGTCATGATGGTGAGATGGATGAACAAGAAGATAAATGAAATGTATGTTGCATGATTAATAAAATGTATCAAGTGTTGATTTATTCATAGAAATTTGTTTGACTTATTATATATTTTTATGATTAATTTATTTTTTGTTGAAGTCTAATGGCATGGTATAATTAACTCATTGTGTTCAATTATATTGGTCGCAATGTAGGTCATTGATGATACACATGTTATAAATATATGTTATGATGATTAATTATTGGTGTTGATGACTTTTAATATATTTTTTGTGCATGATTTTCACCCTTTGTGGAAATGGACAAAGGACTATAGACATCATCACCCCTTTTGTTGAGAATCCTATATAGCTAGCACACATAAATTAGAAGTAAGGAATTAAAAAATATATAATGATTATGATGTTTCCATATTTTTCATGTTATGCTCTATGTAATTTATAACATAAGTATCATGTAATTTTTAACTAACTTAAGATAAATGATTTTCATATGTAGGAAATTTAACCCCTTTGACAAGGATCCTACATAGTGATATGGATTGATAGGTAAAAGTCAATAAACCATATAGAAATAGTTTTTTACCTTGCTTTCTCTTTACTCTTAATAGCAACTTTAGGCTAAATTCGTAAAAATTTCTCTCATTTAGAAAAATACCTTACTCTAATTGTATCTCTCATTTGATGGGTTGCAGGTACCAACAAATAGGTATTTGTCAATTCTATCTTTTGCAAGTGAGGGAAATATGGGAATAGAAGATAAAAGTGAGGCATGTAATAGGTTTACATAATAGGGAGATCAGTTAGAGGTCAAAATACTAGAAAAAAATTAGAAAATTTGATAAAAACATGCAATTTTTCCTTGCTGAAGGAAGGTCATGTTCTTAGGATGATGAGAAAAAAGGCCACATCAAGGTTCTCTTTAGGTACACACATCTTTAGAAAGAATGAGTGCCCAAGGAATTACCTCCAATTAACACTTTATTTTTTGTTAGTGAGAGAATATAATAAATAGCTCCATCACCATTACATGGTTTGGGCCTACGTTAAATCAATGGCATAATAGTTAGTTATTAAAAAGTTGTTGAATTGTGGAGTATGTAGGAATTTGTTACAATTAAAATAATTGGATGTGGATAGTTTCATATGAAAAAGTATGTGTAGTTATGCACTATTAGAAAATTGTCTACAATGGAAAGGAAGTGATCAAAGTAAAAGGATTTTTATGTACAATGATGGAAGGAAAAAAACAACAGGGAACATTGCAGATTTTATAAATAGTATGTGTGCCATGTCAACTAATAAGAAACCAAATTGTATTTTTGAGGCATGTGAGGGAAATCATATTTTTGTATGTGCTACAAAATCAATAATTAGAGGGCTAGAGCTACTAATTGATTACAATTTTAAACACATAGATACGAAGAAATTTACAATAATCCAGGATTGGTAACTACTTTATATATAAAATTCAACCTTATTACCTGCAATTAATAAACCCAATATACAATATTAAATTTTTTTAATATTTTTTTTTCTAATTCAATTACTCATTTAATTGTGTTGATTTTTTTAATTTCATCTTTTTGACAAGGTGACATGGATCGACCATCACATGATAAAGGTGGGGATGTTCCTCCCACCCCTTTTTTTGGCCCAGGGAGACCTTAGTGTAATTGCAATTGTACAACATGCTATATTATTATGTTATTTTCAATAGATTTTTGGATCTATTTTGATATGTTTACTAATATTTTTGTCACAAATTGATTCTTAGGAAAAGGGAAAAGCACCTGTAACAAGAGGCAATTAGTTGTTGATATGGAGGCAACAATATTATGTGATGATGACATCACACATATTGTTTATCATACAAGCATAGTCACAAAGAGAATATAAAAATTAATTGATAAATTCTTTCCCTTGTGACCAAACCAAATCCAAAAGAGGTGATAGAGGTGATGAAAAATGAATTAATATAGAGAGAACATTGTCTTGAAGTAATCAAAAATGAATTTTTAACTATAAAAAAGTTAAATAAAGGTTTATATTTTATACTATTTTATGGATCTGAACTAAAATTTGTATTTTTTCTTCTTACATGATTTTTTGAGACCTAAATGAGTTGCTTGACTTGATTAGAGTATTAGCACAGTTCATTCAGGTATGCCATTTTTATTTTCAATCATCACAAGGGATATCATCAAAGTTATCATATACCATGCTTCTCTATTGTAGTCTATTAATAATATAAACTACATCATTACTTTCTTTATTATTATAATTGACAATTTTATAAGAAAGATGAATTATATTGTTGTTGTTGTTAAACTAAAAGTTGAAAGTAATTTCAAATTGTGTCCTTGTTTATAAGATCTACCTTGGCATGATGAGGATTTCCATAACATTGTGACTTAAATCCACCTTATATTTCCCATCGTTACACATAGTTTAGGTACCATCATAAGAAGATTCCCTAATGCTATCCACCTCACATAATAAAAGTGTTTTCTCTTGACGAGGAAAAGTAGTATAACTTATATCATTTAAATGAGAATTATTGTCATGTGTTTGAGTAATATTTTTTCCTCCTCCAAGTACTTCATCATTAAATTTTATTTACCAACAATTGTAACATTGTCTTCATGTGTATTCCTTAGTGTAAGACCTATAATATCAATAGGAGGATGTAGACTATCATTGTCTCAACTAAGAATTTTACAATATTCCTCTTTTCTTCCCATGTGATAATTAAATATAACCAAACCTTGACTCTTATAATTTCCTTCCCATGTCATTAGAGTTCATGGTATCTCAAATGATTCTTCTTCAAACAATTTCACAAGGCTGGAAGGCATTTCATTATGGACATCTTAAACCATCCAACTCCTTAACCTTATTAATTTCCTAGATAGAATAATAAATTCTTTCATAAATTCCATTTTTTTTTTTAACATTAGAATAATTTTATCAAAGAATTTCATTTAGGGACCCATTTAGTGAATAGAGGGGAAAGAAAAGGCAGGGCCTCTGAAATCTGATACTTAGCACCTTGCAGTGATATGTAATTATTGTGGATATTCTATGAGATTTGTTTTAGGAAATTTATCTTGTAAGAAAGAATATTTTCCTTTGTCCTTATCTCTATTTTATTATTTACTTCTTCATCATCCACATCCATGTACATTCGTTAATTTTCCCTTACACACATGTCTAACACATGTACTTATTTTTGTGTTTGTTTATCATGGACCTCTTTAATAGGCCTAGCTACAAACTTCAATGTTTCTACCTCATTTAACAAATTAGCATTCCTTTTCTCCAATACATAGGTCTTCTTCTTTCCTCTTCATATTGCTTTCTCATCACTATATATTTTCCATAGGCTTGATATAATTATTCTTCTAATAAATCCATTTTACTCTTTCCCATGAGTGACACTATATTCATCATATTAACAATTTAATTTCCAAAATGTTCAATACAATTAATCAACTATGTATTGCCTTTCATGTTACACAAATGTTATATCAATTTCATTCAATGTATGCCAAGCTCACTCGTGCAGTGAAGATAATTTTTTGTGTCTACTAAGCATTCTTGAGTCTGCCAAACTTAGAAGTAAGTGTCTATCAAGTTCACTGAGGCATCAAAGGAAAGTCTATAGAAGATGAGTGTTAATCGAGCTCACTCAGTTAATGAAGGAAGTTGGATGGGACAAGTATTAATTGAGCTCACTTGATTACTAAAGGATCTGTGTAAGTATGTAGTATTAATGGAGCCTCTATTCATTAACACAAAAAATCACTTATGAGTTAGTGTCTACTAAGCTGGGTTGGCATATTAAGTTTAATTGATTCATCTATTGGTTCAAGCCAACTAAGAAGATGAATATTATTTATTCTAAGTTGCATATGAGATGACCTTACAATATGGATGATATAAGTATAATTGGTCAAGTTGAGGATGTGAATGATGGAAGTGTGTGAATGAATTAAAGATTTAATGATGAAGAGAGGAAAAAAATTGAAGGATAAGGAAAATATCCTTGTGGAGTTGAAAGGATACATTCGATCAAGAAGGATCAAGTATATAAGCCAAAATTGAGATCTGTAATCATCAATTCAGTTGCATTCAAATTAGGTCATCTCATTGTTACTCTAAACCATTATAATAGTGATCTAAATTTCTTAATAGAGTTGGCTTAATAGCTATTTGTAAATCCTCTAACAAGGTGGTAGTTCTGTTGAATTGTCTTAAGACCTCTAACAAGGCCACTCCTAATAGGGTCAAACCTAGTAATATGTTTTGTAACCTTTAATAGGGTTGGCTTCTAATAGGGCTCACTTCATAAGAGTGAAAAATAGTAACTAGTTGTAATTGGTGGTTTTCCCAAATTGGATTTCTATGTTAAATCCTGGTGTCAATTGCATTCATGCTATTTTATTTTATGTGTTTGTAACTAAGATAAGTAATGGTAATCATAGATAACATCTAAATATTTTTATTTTAAATTTACCAAGAATATTTAGTGTTTATCGAGTTATAACATTTTATATGTGTTTGCTGAGCATCAACAGTATACAATTTTAAAAATTTATTCTGTACTGACATCTAAGGGATCTAGGATTTATTTTTGTGGTAACTGATTCACCACTCCCCCCTTAGTTACTCCTCTTATATTTCCAACAATTGGTATCAGAGCTTTTGGTGCTTGTAGAGACAGTTTCAAGGACCTAAACTAAAGATTAGGACATCTTACAGAAAAGAGATTCCCAAGCTAAACAAAGAAAATTTTGTAGTATGGAAAGGACTTATTAGACTACATCTGGCTACCATTAGTAATTGAGGGTGAAAATATCTTGATACTAAATACAAGACTCCCATTGGAACATTATCAATTGAAGATATTTCTAGAAGGAAGAAACATAACATCATGATGATTGATATTGCATATGCTCTTAGTTATGCTAAATTTGATGAAGTCAAAGACTGCAAGATAGCTCATGAGATGTGAACTAAAATAAAAGATATTTATGGTGGAGATGAAAATGTAAGAAGAGCTAAGGCTGAAATTCTTAGAGGTCAAATTGATCAGATGAAAATGAGAGAAGATGAGAACATTGCAAAATATGTGGAGAGGATCAAAGCAAGCGTAAGTGCAAACAAAGCATCTAGAGGAGACATTAAAGAGAAAATAGTTATAAGAAAGGTACTAGAACTCTTCTTCATATTTATGCAATTAGAGTGTCTACTATTCAGGAGATCAGATGTAATACAAGTAATAAAATATCTTTGGATACTTTAGTTGGAAGATTGACTATTTTTGAGTTAGATAACTTTGATAACTATGTTCCTAGTTCAAAAGTTATTGAGTCTGCATTTAAAGCTAAACTCTCACTGAAAGAAAGGGGTAAGAAATTAATTTCCATTCAATCAGGAAGTGAAGAAGAAGAATGAAAAGAAAGTTGGGACAATGATCTTGAAGTTGTTGAAGCCCTACTTGCAAGGAAGTATTCCAAAGCTAGAGGAAAGTACAAAGAAAAAGTTCCTCTGATCTATTTTCCTTGTGAAGAAATTGGTCACATTGCTACAAGGTGTCCAAAAAAAGAAAAGAAATATAAAAAGAAAAGCAATAAGAACAAAGGCAAGAAGGATTTCAAGAACTACAAGAACTTTATGGACAAAGGTAAGAAATCTTGTTTTATGGCTACAGGTTTTGATCACGCTAAAGATAAAATGGTATATATTGTTGTTAAGGATGAATCTAATGATGAATGAGATAAGATGGCACTTATCTCTCATGTTAGGAAAAATGATACATAGATTATTGATAGTGGCTACTCACATCATATGACTAGATATAAAACAAAACTTGAGCACATGGAATATTATAATAGAGGTAGTGTAAGATTTGGGAACAATAAACCTTATAACATAAAAGGAAAAGGATGTATTTCTTTGACCAAAGAACTTGTGTGTGACAATGTTTATTGTGTTGAAGGACTAAAACATAATCTACTAAGTGTGGCATAGTTGAATAACATTGGATCAAAGTTAAAATTCATGAATGGCAAGGCCAAACTACTAGATGGTAAAGGAAATCTAGTTGGATTTGGCAAGCAAACAAAAGGTGATCTATTTTATCTTGGTCTCAATGAAAGTTCATTTTTTATTGCTCAAATACAAGAAAGTCAATTATCACACAAAAACTTATTTCATGTAAACATTGATAATCTAGTTAAGATAAGAGAACATAAAAGAGTAAGAGGTATTCCTAGTTTGAAGAAGCCTGACATGGGTCTTTGCAAGAATTTCCAAATTAGTAAGATGTGAAAGACTAGTTTCAAAGGAAAAAAATATCAGTCTAAAGAAGTCTTACAAATTTTGTATACTAACTTATGTGAACTGATTGAAATAGAGAGTTACAGTGGAGATAAGTTTTTCATTCCTTTAGTTGATGATTACTCTAGAATGATGACTATAATGTATCTAAAGGAAAAACCAGAAGCTTTTCAAAGATTCAAATGGTGTCTAGCAAGAGTAGAAAAAAAATTGAAAATCAGCTGAAACGTTTGAGATCAGATAGAGGTGGTGAATTCATGTCCAATGAATTCAATAACTTTTGCATTGAAAGAGGAATTAAAAGACAAGTATCAACCAATGGTACACCACAACAGAATTTTATAGCTAAAAGAAGGAATAGATCCATCATGGATTGTGCAAGAACCTTGACAATAGAAAAGAATATTGCTCTCAAATACTGGAAGGAAGATATCACCACTATAGTTCATACCTTGAACATAGTACAGTTGAAGAAAGGCTAAAAAAAAACTTCATATGAGCTATGGTATGGCTACAAACATAATCTAGGTTACTTGAAGGTATTTGGTAGTAAATGTTATATTTTGAAACAATCTAGGAAAGGAAAACTTGATGTAAAAGGTGATGAAGGCATATGTCTAGGATACTCCTATTGAAGTGAAGTATACAAATGTTTTAATATGCCTACTCATAAAATTATAGAAAGTGCACATGTCAAAATTGATGAGTTTGTAGAAAGAAATGAATAATAAAGCAATAGAGAGCTAGAGGATTACAGAAGATTTGTTTACTATGAACCTGATACCTTGCCAAATCTATCTGAATAAAAGGAGGCTTCACCTCTCAAGTCCCCAAAATCTCCAATAGTTACTGACTTGTAGGCAATGTAACCCAAGTCATAGTCTCAAGGACCCAAGTCACAATCAGAAGCTACAAAGCTAGTAAAACTAAGTCTAATGGACCCAAGTCATAGACAGTGGAACCTGAGCATAACATTGAAATTCATAATGAATGTAGTTCATTATCCAAAGAGCCTATGTTAGTAAGATATGTTAGAGGGTATCATGCACCTAATTAGATCATTGGAGACAAATTTGATGGAATAATGACAAGAAACAAATTAAAAGGTACATGTTTACTTACTAAACTTAAACCAAGAAATGTTAAAAATGCTCTAAATAATGAAAGTTGGATTGAAGCAATGAATGAAGAAATAGAACAAATTAAGAAGAAAAAAACTTGGACTCATGTTCCTATACCCATGGACAAAAATGTAATTAACACAAAATGGGCATTCAAAAACAAGTTGAATAAAGATGGAAAGGTTTCTATAAATAAATCAAGACTGGTATGCAAAGTCTATTCTCAATAAGAAGGTATTTATTATGGTGAAACTTTTTCTCGTATTGCAAGATTAGGTGTTATAACTTTACTAGAATATGCAACACATAGAGGATTTAAAGTGTATCAAATGGATGTTTAAATCTGCATTTTTGAATGGAATTCTTGATGAGGAAGTCTACATTGAAAAAATGGAAGGTTTTGTAGATCTAAGCAAAAGAGACATGGTTTGCAAGTTACACAAGGCATTGTATGGTTTGAAGCAAGATCCTAGAGCTTGGTATGAAAGACTTAATAATTACTTGGTACAAATTGGTTTTGAAAGAACAAATGTCAATAGTAGTATGTATATCAAAGAAAGACATGACAGGAAGATTGTATTGGTAGAAATATTTTTTGATGATACTTTATTCATAGGAAATGATGACTTATGCAAAGAATTTTTACAAGAAATGAAAAAATAATTTTAGATGTCAATGTTTGGTGAAATAAAATTCTATGTTCAATTGTAGATATAACATAACAAAAATGGTAACATCACTCAATCTAAGTATATCAAGGAGATACTAAATAAGTTTAGAATGGGAGATTCAAGACCAATTGGAATCCTTATGTCTACTAGGTATAAGCTTTCAAACAATGATGACTCCAAGCTAGTAGATTAGACCACATATAGATCAATGATTGGAAAGTTGTAGTATGTAGTGCATACAAGGCCTGATATTGCATTACTTGTTGGTATGTGGGCAAGATTCTCAACAAATCCTAAAGAAAATAAAATGATAGAAATCAAAAGAATCATGAGATATCTAAAAGGTACTAACGATGATGGATTATGGTACAACCCTAGAAAAATTTGGACTTGAAGGTGTTTACTGATACTAAATAGGCAGGAAGTTTTGATGATAGAAAAATCACTAGTAGTGGAGCATTCTTTCTTGGTAAAAGACTAGTGTCTTGGACAAGTAAGAAGAAAAATTATACATCTCAATCCATAGATGAGGTAGAATATGTGGTAGTAGTACTTAATTGTTCTAACATTGTTTTCTTTAAACAATTGTTGGGAGGAATGAAGATAGAGATAATGGATCTAGTTGTTATATACTATGATAACACCAGTAAAATCAATATATAAAAGAACCCAATGATGCATTCCAAAACAAAGCACATTTCTATAAAATATCACATCTTAAGAGAATTAGTGCAGGATAAAGAAGTCATATTGGAATATGTGAATACAAAAGAATAGATTGTAGATATATTCACCAAGCCATTACCTAAGGATGCTTTTTTGTATCTAAGAGGCAAGCTAGGGGCCATTTCCCTATCTAGAGCTCACTAAATATAGTTTAGTGATGCATCAACTAGAGCCAGTTAAAGATCAATCAATTGATGTAGAATTGACAAGGGTATATTTTAAATGAATTAGTACATAAGGTAAACTGATATTAAGAGAATTTTTTTCTTTGGCATCTATTGTCAAAGAGGGAGAAGTTATACTGTCATATCTCAGAGAATTTTTTCAGAAAAATAAGTCTATTTTAAGAGGGAGAAATGTCCAGAAGATTTCTGACAGAGGAATTGGACATAGGAAAAGGTCACATTGATAGAGGGAGTTCTCATAGATGAGAATCAAAAGGAAACTAAGGATATGTTCACTATCATATTCTTTCTCTAAAATCTCATTGCGCTATGACTTTTTTGTTAGATAGTGGTGACTGATCATGAACGTACTATACATACTTCATAAATTATTTTATCAAGATTTTAGGCCAACATGTAATTATTAATTATAAACCTAAAGTGGTAAAAATACTTGTATAAAAGAGCTTAAGGTTAGGGATTATTTCATAGTAGTAATGTGTTAGATTGTGGTGACTGAT
Organism: Cupressus sempervirens; assembly: GCA_028749045.1. NCBI lineage: Eukaryota > Viridiplantae > Streptophyta > Pinopsida > Cupressales > Cupressaceae > Cupressus > Cupressus sempervirens. The sequence continues at coordinate 210,461,430 of CM053783.1, forward strand.
CGGGAAAGTACTGTATGTTGCTGCTACAGAGGCAGCCAAAGAGATGATATGGCTTCAGTTCTTCTTGGAAGAATTGGGACATCCTCAGAAGGATAATTATTTGTTCACAGATAGTCAGAGTGCCATTCATCTTGCTAAGAATTCAGCTCTGCATTCTAAGATCAAACACATACAGTTGCGGTACCATTTCATTCGGTCAGTTTTGGAGGATGGACAGTTAAAGTTGGAGAAGATACATACCAATGAAAATCCAGCATATATGTTGACAAAGGTTGTAACAAGGGAGAAGCTGGACTCCTCTTTAGCTTCAGTTGGTCTTTTAGACTAAATGTGAATAAAAGAATAACAGAGTCCAGGGTGGTTTGATCCAGTGGGAGCCCCATGCGGTAGTTGTATTGCTACAAGATCAGTCTCCAAGTGGGAGATTGTTGTTTAGTGTGGAGCCTGATCAGTCCCCAAGTGGGAGATTGTTAGATTGTGGTGACTGATCAGGAAAGTACTATACATACTTCATAAATAGCCGACATATTATGGCCGACATATGGCCGACACATTATAACCCTAAAGCGGTTTAATACTTGTATAAAAAGGGCCTAGGGTTGGGTATTTTTCATATGTGGTGATACGAAATTGGTTCTTGCGGTGGTATTGAGCTGTAAGGGATTACAGATTGTAATCAAGTTGTAATCACTGGATTGTAATAAGATCGGACTTACTGTTTGGTGGACGTAGCCCAGGGATTGGGTGAACCACGTTAAATCTTGGTGCCTTGTGTTCATTTTTGTGTGTTCTATTATTTGCTGTTATTGGTTATATTTGCATGTAGTTTTTATTTCTGTCCGTGGTTTATCCTAACATAATGTGAAATTCCTTCTTGTAGTGGTATTGAGCTATAAGGGATTACAAATTATAAGCAGGTTATAATCACTAGATTGTAATAATATCAAAATTGTTGTTTGGTGGACATAGCCCAAGGATTTGGTGAATCATGTTCAATCTTGGTGTCTTGTGTTCTTTTCTATGTGATCTATTATTTTTTGTTATTGATTATATTTGTATGTGATTGTTATTTTTGTCCATGGTGTAATCCTAACAAGTGGTATCAGAGCAAGGTTATTTTTAAGTTATGCTCTATAGGAAAGTCTCACAATTAAGTAGGAGTCTCATGGTTGAGTGGAAGCGATGGCAGATGAGGGTAAGCTAAGGGTTGATAGGTTTAATGGGAAAAACTTTAAGTTATGGAAGATGCAAATGGAAGACTATCTTTATTAGATGGATTTATGGAAGCCCTTGGAAGGAAATGCCAAGAATCAAGGACCTATGTCAAATGATGAATGGGATATTTTAGATAGAAAGGTACTTGGAAGCATTTGATTATGCTTGGCACCATTGGTGGCATTTAATATTAAAAAGAAAAGACGAAAAAGGAATTGATGCAAACCCTAGAAAAACTATATGAAAAGCCCTCCACTTCAAACAAGGTCTTTCTCATGAAGCATTTATTTAACATAAAATTGGTAGAAGGTGGATCTATTGTGCATCATTTAAATGAGTTTAATACTATTACCAGTTAGTTATCTTATGTGGGTATCAAGTTTAAGGAAGAAATTAGGGCTCTCTTGATTTTGTGTTGTTTTCCTGAAAGCTAGAATGGCTTGGTAATGACTATGAGTAATTCTATTCCTTGATCTAGTACCCTAAAATATGATGTTGTGATCAGTGTTATTTTGAGTGAGGAAACTCATAAGAAATCCTTAGGTCAATCTCCATGAAGAAGTGCTTTGAATGCACAAAGTAGGAGCAAAATGACTAAGAGATGAAGTAATTCTGGAAATCATGGGAAATCAAGAGGAAAGTCAAAGGAGAGGAGGTCTCAATTGAGAGGACCAAATGATTGCTAGTACTATGAGAAACTAGGGCATAAAAAAAAAGATTACTAGAATCAAAAGAAAAATGAAGGAGATAAATTAGATGGAGACAAGGAAGAAAATGTGGTAAGTAAATAATTCGAATAGGATGCTTTACTTCTACCTTTAGAAAGTGTTGACGATTCATGAGTTTTAGACTCTGGTGCTTCATTTCATGCTACAAATCATAGAGGTTATTTCATTGATTATGTCCAAGGAGATTTTTGGGCTTTTTTCTTTGGGGGATAATGAACCTTGTCAGATTGTTAGAAAGAAAAAAATTAAGATTAAGTTGTAAAATTATATTATAAAAATGTGTGAAAGTAGGAACTTATATCTTTGTACAGGTCATATTGTTCCTTCTACTTTAATTGTTTTAGAGAAAAATAAATGTTTAGGAATAGTTGCTGCAGTTGAGCAGGGATAACAAATAGTTGTTGTAAATTATGATATAGCACTATGGAACAACAAACTTGGGCACATGAGTGAGAAAGGTATGAAAGTAATTCATTCAAAGAAAGTTTTACTAGGTCTAATATGTGTTAATATGGACTTTTGTGAAAGTTGTGTGTGGAAAATAAAAGAGAGTGAGTTTTGTAAAGACTGGGAAGGAAAACAAAAAGGACAAATTAGAGCTTATGCACACAGATGTATGGGGACTGGCTTAGGTATGTTCCCTTGGTGGCTCTCATTATTATGTTGCAATTATTGATGATGCAACTAGAAAGGTATGGATTTATTTCCTTAGATAGAAATCTGATGTATTTCAAACTTTTAAGAAATGAAAATGCTTGGTTGAAAATGAGACTAGTAAAAAATTAAAATGTCTTAGACTTGATGATGTTGGTGAGTATTATAGTCATAAATTTGAATATTATTGCTCCATTGATAGTATTTATAGATAGAAAACAATTCCAAGGACTTGACATGAAAATGGAGTGGCTAAACGTATGAACATGACTATAATGGAGCGTGCAAGGAGCATGAGGTTGCATGCTAGGTTTCCATTACACATGTGGGTGGATGCTATCAATTTTGTTGTATATTTAATTAATGGAGGTCTCTTTACTCCTTGGGTTGTGGTATTCTAGAGGAAGCATGAACTGGTAGGAAGGTGACTTATTATTTTCTCAAAACCTTTGGCTATGAAGTATTTGCTCACATAGATTCTGAAAATAGAATCAAGCTAGAAGCTAAGTCAAAAAAATATGTATTTGTTAGATATGGCATCAATGAATTTGGTTATAAGCTTTGGGATTCTGAAAATCATAAAATTTTAAGAAGCATGGATGTCATAACCCATGAGAAAGTGTTGTACAAAGATCTATTGCAGCAACATGAGAAGAAATAAGATGATTATGTAGTGCTGGATGATACTCCACAAGCTGATGTTGTAGCCATTCCTCATGATGTGCAACAACTTCAACATCAAATACCACACAGACCGGTGAATGTTAGACACTCAACAAGGAAAATTAGACCTCTAGAAAGATTCTCTCCCTCTTTTTATTCAATTTTACTATTGATGCTAGTGAACCTAAATGTTATGATGAAGTTGTGTAGGTGGATACTAAGATTTAGTGGGAATCTGCAATAAAAGAAGAAATAGAATCTTCGTTGAAAAATAAGACTTGGGATTTATGCAAATTTCTTGTAGGTAAAAAGGCTTTATAGAATAAGTGGGTTTATGGGTTGAAAGAAGAGGAAGGAGGTAAGAAAATATTTAAAGCTAGGTTAGTTGTAAAAGGATTTGCCCAAAAAAAGGAATTTATTTTGATGAGATATTTTCTCTTGTTGTTAAGATGGCTTCTATCTATGCTATTTAAAGTCTTGTGCTACTGAAGATTTGCATTTAGAGCATCTTGATATTAAAAAAAAATCCATTCATGGTGATTTGGATGAAGAGATATATATGGCTCAGAGCCAAAGATTTTTGATCAAAGGTAAGGAGAACCGAGTGTACAAATTGAAGAAGAGTTTATATGGCTTAAACCAAGCACCTCGACAATGGTATCTGAAATTTGATAGTTTTATGCATGAGCATGTTATAATAGGTGTCATTTAGATTATTGTGTTTATTTTAAGAGGTTGGATGATGATAGCTATATTATTTTATGTTTATATGTTGATGATATGCATGTAGTTGGGTCTAACATGGATCATATTAAGGGGCTAAAATGCTACTTAGCACATGCATTTTCTATGAAGGATTTGGGGCTAGAAAAATAATTCCTTGGGATGAAAATTTGTAGAGATAGGAAGAATAGAACATTGATGCTATCTTAGGCTGATTATGTGGAGAAGGTGTTACAATGTTTCTCTATGGAGAATGCTAAAGCTGTCAGCACACCTTTACTTGGTCATTTGAAGTTGACTAAGGAGATGTGTCCCAAGACACAGGAAGAGGAGGATAAGATGTCCATGGTAACCTATGCTTCAGTTGTAGGAAGCTTGATGTATGCTATGGTATGTACTAGGCTAGATATTGCATATGCAGTGGGAGTCATTAGCAAGTATATGAGTCTTCTAGGAATTGAGCATTGGAATGTCGTCAAATAGATTTTTAGATATTTGAGAGGAACATTCAATAAGTAATTACACTTTCGGGGCTCTACTACTAATTTACAAGACTATGTTGACTTAGATTTGGTAGGGGATATTGATACCAGTTGGAGTACCATAGGCTATTTATTTACTGTTAGCAGGGCAGTCATGAGTTGGGTTTCTAGGTCACAAAAGGTTAATCCTTTATCCACTACAGAGGCAAAGAATGTAGCTACTATAGAGGTAGCCAAGGAGATGATATGGCTTCAGTTCTTCTTGGAAGAATTTGGACACCCTTAGAAAGATAATTATTTATTTACAGATAGTCAAAGTGCCATTCATCTTGCAAAGAATTCATCTTTTCATTCAAAGGCCAAACAAATACAGTTGTGCTACTATTTCATTCAGTTAGTTTTGGAGGATGGACAGTTAAAGCTAGAGAAGATACATACAAATGACAATCCAATTGATATGTTGACAAAGGTAGTAACAAGGGAGAAGCTAAACTCCTCTTCAACTTTGGTTGGTCTTCTAGACTGCAGATGAATAAAAGAATAGCAGAGTCTAGGGTGGTTTGATTAAATGGGAGCCTCATGGAGGAGTGGCATAGCTACATAATTAGTCTCCAAGTGGGCAATTTTTTTTTAGTGTGGAGCCTGATTAGTCCCCAAGAGGGAGATTATTAGAGTGTGGTGACTAATTAGGAAAGTACTATACATAAATAAAATTTGGGCCCTATTTTGTTAGGATTTTAGGCCAACATGTAATTATTAATTATAACCCTAAAGTGGTAAAAATACTTGTATAAAAGAGCTTAGGGTTAGAGATTTTTTCATAGTTGTGATGTGAAATTGGTTCTTATGGCAGTATTGAGCTATAAGGGATTATAGATTGTAATTGGGTTATAATCAATGGATTGTAATAATATTGGACTTGTTGTTTGGTGGATGTAGCCTAGAGATTGGGTGAACCATGTTAAATCTTGGTGTATTGTGTTCTTTTCTATGTGATCTATTATTTTCTATTATTGATTATATTTGATTGTAATTGTTATTTTTGTTTGTGGTGTAATTCTAACAATTTTGGGTTGCCATCAATGCCAAAGAGGGAGATTATTGGATATAATTGATTAACTGTATATTGTCTTTGATGTTACACAAATGTCATATCATTTTCATTCAGTGTATGCTGAGCTCACTCTAGTAGTGGAGATGGTTTTTTGTGTCTATCAAACATTCCTAAGTCTTCTAAGTTTAGAAGTTAGATCTATTGAGTTCACTTAGGTGTCAAAGGAAAGTTTATAGAAGATGAGTGTTAGCCAAGCTCACTTGGTTAATGAAGGAAGTTGGATGGAGCTAGTGTTAACCAAGATCACTCGATTACCAAAAGATCTATGTAAGCATGCAGTGTTAACCAAGCCTTTGTTGCTTAACAAAGGAAATCACTTCTAAGTTAGTGTCGACCAAGCTGGGTCAGCTAATGAAGGATTTTCCTACTTTGGGATATTAAGTTTAATTGATTCATATATTGGTTCTAGCCAACTGAGAAGATGAATATTAGTTATTCTAAGTTTTATATGAGTTGACTTGACAATATGGATGATATAAGTATAAGGTCAAAGTGAGGATGTGAATAATGGAAGTGTGTGGATGAATTGAAGATTTAATGATGAAGAGAGAAAGCAATTTTGAAGGATAAGTAGAATATCCTTATGGAGCTAAAAGAATATATTTGATCAGGAAGGATCAAGTATACAAGCCCAAATTGATATTTGTAATCAGCAATTTTGTTGCATTAAAATCAGGTCATCTCATTGTTAATCTCAAACCACAGTAGCAGTGATCTAAATCTCTTAACAGAGTTGGCTTAATAGCTATTTGTAAATCGTCTAATAAGGTGGCAATTATGTTGAATTGTCTTAAGAACTCTAACAAGGCCACTTCTAATAGGGTGACCACACCTAAAAATGTGTTTTTTAACCTTTAATAGGGTTGGCTCCTAACAAGGCTCACTTTAGAAGATTGAAAAATAGTAACTAGCTACAATTGGTTGTTTTTCCAAATTGGGTTTCCATGTGTGTCAATTGTGTTCTTGCTATTTTTTTTTACAACTAAAATAAGTAATGGGAATCATAGATAACATATAAATATTTTTATGCTAAGTTTACTAAGCATATTTAGTGTTTACCCAGCTACAACATTTTATATGTGTTTGTCGAGCATCAACAATATATAATTTTCAGAATTTTTTTTTACTGACATATAAGGGATTTGGGATTTATCTTAGTGGTCATTTATTCACCTCTCCTCTCTTAGTTACTCCTTTTATATTTCCAAGACAAAAGTGCAAATGACATTCTAGAAAATAAAATTCCCTTGTGGTGAGTCTTTGATTTAGATAAATGTTAGTTTATCCAATTCTAGAGAAATACTCTTTATTGTCATTGTTTGGGCATCATTGTTAAAACTAGATCCCTCAAAATTTCTAATTATGTTGATATATTAAAAAGATATATATCTTTCTTGTCTCCTTATTTGGTCAAACATAAATGATAAAATTATTTCCTAGCTAAGGAACAATACTTGCAAATTTCCCACCCTTTAGACTACCTTTTCATCTAAATCTTCTAGCTACAATTGAAAAGCCAATTCATTTTTCTTTAATTTAAAAGGAAAGCATTGAAATTTTTTGGTTGAGATAAAATCATCATCTCACATAAATTCTTGAGTTTGTATGATTCTATCATCAATCATCTTAGCCTCAAGCTGAAACTTGTTAGGAATTTTCTAATTTTTAGTGGCTCACCTCATCCAAAATTCATGCCTTCAATAATTAAAGTATTGGCTCCATGACATGATTTAGAGAGTCTTTTCCCTAACCTTGTTTTGTGTCTCAAAGCTCATGCTAAGAATTTTGGATGCTCATCTCCCTTATCAACCTCAAGAATAATATCTTTCTCATGAGAGTTAGTATACAATCTATCTCTTACTTCTAGAGGCACTTGGGATATTGGTTATTGAAATTCTAGATGCAGTTGTTATACCCATCCAAATATATATCCTCATGATACAAACCATGAAATGAAGTGTCAATTCTCTTCATCTCTTGTTTGATTGTCATTATCTCTTCATTTTAGAGTTCTGCCTCTACACTCCTTTATTTCCAAACAACCAGTGAGGGTACCCTTCTCCCATATCTTCTTACTTAGGGGAAAATGGTATCCCCTCATCTATCTCAAGGATATGCTTACAACATCATTGAGATCATATGAGCTTGTAGACCCAATTGTAAACTTAAGCTCCCTAATGAATTCATCAATATCTTCAAGTGCATCTTGTCATATAATAAAATCTCCTTGTTTCAAATTTCTATAGAAAAAGGTTCTATTTGGGAAAGTGCATCCTAGATATTACCTTTGCATCAAAATCACTTGCCAAAGAAACTCAAAAATTCCCAATCTTTCAAGGATATATTTGGGCAGAAGATGAGGTGGTTGTGGGCATCTATAAACCCTTATTGTAAAATAATTCTGAAATAAAAATAGGCTTCCCCAATCATTTTCTAGTTTCCTATCCTCATCATAGCACCTAGATGGTTTAAGCAGTTTTCTCATAGCCTTTGGGACCCTCTCAGTAACATCACCTAACATATTCAAAATTAGATAAAAAAAAGTCTTTGTAAAAAGAAAGAAAATTTGCATATGGGTAAAAAAATATTCCATACTCTTGTCCAATGTTACATTAGTACATTTTTTCCCATCTCCTATATTTTTTCAATGGAACTTCAGTTTATATACCCAACATTCCTGTATAGGATCACATGCATCAACAACAAATACTGGTGAAACATAAAATTCTTCAATTCTCCCTATTGTGTAGGAACAATCTTATTATCAATGACATTTATTACATGGATGAAAAAATCATATCCAACATTTTTATGTTGGACTTGTATATCAAACACCATTATATATAGAGAATCAGGAGTCCATTCATAGTCTCATCTAGTGCCATTACTTTTTTCAAACTAAAGATAGTGTACTAGTGATATTTTATGAATTAGTGAAGGGGCATTAAATCCACTAAATTTTTTGGAATCTGGCCCTTCTCCTTCTTGGACATAGGACATGTTCCCTCATGACCCTCCTATTGAGAAAAATCTTCTGTGTCGTAAAAGTTTCTTTGAGTTTGTCCAGCTCAATAATGTGAGTCATGGGTCCTCCTAAATCAAAAAATTCAATGAAAGTATCCCTATCCAATATTCACAATGTACTTCTATTATTTTTATATTAATGTGTGGCTCACTAGATTATAGGTTTTTTGAATAAATCATTTAATAGGTCTACATCCACATATACCTCTGGTATAATTAGTTTACCCAAATTCCTATTTCAAGGATTTCAATAAGAGGTTTGCACACCTTATTGTTGTAGAAAAACAAAAATAATTGATTCTCATCCATTTATGGCACTATTACATCTCATCAAAAATTGTATAGGTCCTTCAAGACATGTGAACTTGTAGACTCTGTATGTGAGGACCTCGACAAGAAATATACCCATTCATCTATGAATGGACTAGGGATTTTTGTTTTTCCTTGCACAACACTAGAAAGAACCTCTTCCACTTCTACTTGAGCAGTTTAATTTCCCTCTTCTTATACCATTTCTCTATAATTCAAATACTTTAGCAAGATATTTGCAATTCAAACACTCTAACAAGCTCTTTGCATAATTCTTTTTTTATAATATCAACATCACTAAGATTGGTGAGAGAAACTTTATTACATAAACACTTTAGTGGCTTCTATGAGTTAAGTGTAGCATCAATGGCATTTAAGGAAATATGCATGACATATTTTTAGTTTCTATAAAAAGACTTGTATTTATATTGTACAACATTCATACTACCAGTCATTTTTCTACTAGCACCCATAAAATAACCCTTTGTCATTTAAAGTACCCACACTTTTACTAACAATGATGTAGTGGTAGCCAATTTTTTTCCTTATCTCTACTTTCTACTAGTCATCATCAACCTAATAGATCAAGTTGCAATGGTGTGAAGACTCAGTAAACTTAGTAACATCATAAGTCTTTCATACCAACCTATTTTTCTTTCCACAATGTTGCATTTATATCTTATCTCTACCTTTCAACTCATTTTTTTATTAGACCTTTGACTCCATGGAACAACAAAATTCATGTTGCTTCTTTAGCTCTAGGTTGCAATAGTTATAACAAAAGTAAATCATTAAGGTGAAGATCTAGAACTAACTTTCCACCTTTACAGTTCATCACCACATCTTGGATTTCTTTTTATACCTTCATAACACTTGACAAAGTGGAAAACATTATTATAGTAACCTTTTCACTACTTTGAAAATTTTCATTAACCTTATGCCATTAACCGTGAGATCCAATGTCAACCAAAGTCTTTGCATTATATAATTTTATCTCTACATCACAATTGTCAGCTTGGATCATGTTCTTAACTATTTGAAGTTGCAAAACAGGTTAATTTCCTCATCTCCAATAAAAATCAACATTAATAACCTTAGCCCATAAAGGAGAGTTATATATTGATTGTCCATTAATTGTTGCTTCTCCATCTTGAAACTTGTTAGGCCATAGTACCTTTTCATAGATCATCACACATTGCATAGATATGAACATTCGTAACCTTAGAGATCTTTCATCAAGATAGTGTTTTGTAACATCATTGGCCAAGTTAACTCATCATTATGAACCATAGAGATGCTAGGAATACCCTCTAGAAAACTATGTTGTACAATCACAACCTCAAAATAGAAGAGGATCAGTAGACTAGAGATGGAGCAATTAAGAAGGAATCATGACATCATGACTTAAAAATAACATCAACTTTCTTAAAAGACAAAAAAAAAACCATGAAGGATTGATCTAAGAGTTTAAAACATGGAAAGGGAAATAATAAAAGGAAAAGACATACAAGGAAAAAAATTAGGGCTTCTTTAGAAGAACCTTTGCAATAAATACATGCAAACTCTAATTTCAAATGTCTAACATGAAATTCCACAGTAAAATTTAAAATTTTTATAATGGTGAAAATGCAGGCCATTAGTGGCTTTGTCTAGGAATAATTAATAGCTTGCATCCATGCAAGGATCTAGAATATCTGGTTATAGTAAATCACAACTCTGACAAAATAACAACTTATTCAGAGAGAATGCCTGATCAAATTAGGGAAAAAATACAACATATTTACAAAATATATATAGTATTTACATATGTACAAGCACCCTAAACTTTTGTTTATGGAATAGAAAGTACCTTTAGAAGAAGCACTTCTTTAGGAATTATCCATGAACTAGCAATTCTAGAACATCTCATGATAGCTCTTTTATGAAATATGAATCTTGACCAAAAGTTTTATTAATTAGATATCAACCAAGCCAAATGGAATCAAATTTCCCATATTTTCCTTTATCTTCACTTATAGAATTACAAATAAATACTAGTTCTTTTAATTCAAATTTCCTTTTTGATGTCTTTTTATCATATAGATGTTTTACTTGTAGTTTTAGCTTTGCATTTCTTGCAGAAGCTTCCCTTCTAGTTTTATCCAGCCACATAATATCATTCATTCTTTGTTGTATCTCATCTATTACATCATCATGATATTGTTGGATAAATTTGTAAATCCCATTTAGGTTATTCTATGGAAATTTGGCCTGTATTCTATAAACTAGGTCATGAGGTGCACAACATATTGCTTTCTTCATTATTACTCTATTAGCCCATACTACTAAGGGTAACTTAGAATTCTAAGCCTTCTTGTTTTCATCCAAAATAATTTTCAATAGAATTTTGTTAATAGATTATTCCTTCCCATTCCCTTGAGGGTGATATGGGGATGATGTAGATATTGTAATGCTATATTTATCACAATTTTTTTCATATTCCTCTAATCTGAAACACATAGCATTATAAGTGATAGTCCTTTTTGGATAACCAAATATGATGATAATGTTATTTCTAGGATAAACTCCATAAGTAATTTTCTACTTTCTCTTTTGATGGGGGTTTCTTTAAACCATTTTGTAAATAAATATGTGGAAACTAAGATACTATCTAGTTCAACTTTCCTTTCTAGTGTCTTTTTATCATATAGATGTTTTACCTATAGTTCCAACTTTTCATTTCTTACAAAAGCTTCCATTATAGTTTCATCCAACTACATAATATCATCCATTCTTTGTTGTGTCTCATCTATTACATCATCATCATATTTTTGGATTAATTTGTACTTCCTATTTAGGTTATTTTGTGGTAACCTAGCTTGTATTCTATCAACTATGTCATGAGTTGTAGAACCCACTGCATTCTTCACTATTACTCTGTTAGCCCATACTACTAAGGGTAACTTAGAATCCTAAGCCTTCTTGTTTTTCATCCAAATTTTTCAAATAATTTTCAATAGACTTTTGTTACTAGATTCTTCATGCCCATTCCCTTGAAGGTGATAATGAGGCCAACTATTGCTTCTATTTTATATTAATTTTAATACTCTATTTTTAATACTACCAGGACATATTTGAAGCCATAACCAGTTGAATTCATGATATAGTCTAGATAGAACTATTAAACCATGGCTAGATAGCTATGTTATATTTTGCCAATATTATACATATAATGTAGTATTTCATATAACCATGAAAATCTGTGTTCTAATATCAGGGTTTAGTTTGATTATGCTTATTTGGGTAAATATTTCTACATTGCAACTAAATTTCTAGGAAAGGAAGAAGATAGAGAGTGGTCAACAACATTCAAGAGGGAGCATCAAGGCCCAATTATGGTGGAGGAATAATTATGGCACCAGAAGAAATGACTACTACAAAGGAGGAGCCATTATTCCAGGAATGTAGGGATGAAGTGTTGCTATATTTCCTCTGTGTTTACTATTGTGTTCAATTGCCCATCCAAACTTTATTGTCTTATTTTGTTGGTTGTTATATTTTCCTTGTCTTCTTTGGTAGTCTTTAGTTAGCTTGTTTTCTTTTCTATTTATGAATAAGTGTCAATCCTCTATTTATCAGCATAGTATCGATAGTTTAGAATGGTTGGAAAAAGTTTATGGAAAAACATTGTTGTATCTTTTAGTGAGTTACTTGCAATTTTATGTGTTGTTCTTATGTAAGGAGTTTTTTTTGAAATATAATGAAGTATTTCTTGGTTTACATTCTATGTTAGTATATTACTAGAAGCTAACCAAGGGGGCTCACTTGAGAGGTGTATTAGATTGAAATTTTGTAGATTTTTTTCCAACATTTCCAATATTTTAGATAGAAGTTATAGTTTCTTCCTGCAACATCATACTTGTGAGTGTTCTATAGCATCTCCAAGAGAAGTTATATTGGATGGTCTGAGTTGAAATATAGGTTAGCATAGATTTTCATTTCTAGCATTCATTTTAATAAGGAGTTAAGTGTGTCACTTTCTTGTAACACTAGTGTAGGTTCTTCATATGCATTTTACTTTCCTGCAACATAAGCACAATGACTATTCAAGGAACCTAGTGCACATACCATGCCAACCATTTCAAATATATGTCCCTAGGTTGAAAAATTAAATGTACCTCATGGTGAGAAAAGTAATCCTTAGATTGAATAAACTATTCCTAAGTAAGGCTTTGGGCATGATTATTATACACCTATTGTGAGGCTAACCATTTTTAGCATTATTGCTAGGGATGGTGTCAAGCTAGGAACATTTTTTTGAGTCGTAGTTTTTTTTTATATAGCTAATTTTTTAAAATAGAGATTTGCAGTCCTAAAAATTGCTTCACAAGAGTGAAGAATTTAATTGAATGCATCGAAGAGGAAGACAACGAGATGAATATGGAAGATTCCTTCCATGAGGGTTTGTTGATTTGAATGAGAAAGTTGAAGAAGTTGAGTTGCCTTATGAGGATGCAAGTCCTAATTTTCCTGTAGCATCCTCCTCTAGAGAAGAATTAGAGTAGTGTACATTTATTTCCAACATTTCTAGTATTTTAGATAGAAGTTATAGTTTGTTCTTGTAGCATCGTACTTTGTTAATGTTCTACAACATCTCCAAGAGTAGTTATAGTGGATGGTCTAGGTTGAAATATAGCTTAGCATAGAGTTGCATTTCCAAAATTCATTTCAGTAAGGAGTTAAGTATGTTACTTTCCTACAGCACTAGTGTTGGTTCTTTATATGCATTTTACTTTCCTAAAACATAAGAATACTGAATCTTCAATTAACCTAGTGACCATTCCAAGTATATGTCCCTAGGTTGAAAAATTGAATGCACCTCATGGTTTAAGAAGTAATCCTTAGATTGAACAAACTATTCCTAAGTAAGGCTTTGGGCATGATTATCACACACCTATTGTGAGGCATACTATTTTGGCACCATTGCTAGGGATGGTGTCAAGCTAGGAAAATCTTTTTGAGTCATAGTTTTTTTATATAGCTAGTTTTTTAAAATAGAGATTTGCAGTCCTAAAAATTGTTTCACAAGTGTGAAGAATTAATCGAATGCATCGAAGAGGAAGATCAAGAGATGAAAATGGAAGATTCCTTCTATGATGGTCTATGGATTTAAATGACAAAGTTGAAGAAGTTTAGTTTCCTTTTAAGTATGCATGTCTTGATTTTCCTACAACATTTTCCTCGAGAGCAAAATCTTTTGATATAACTAACTTCTTCAGCCTTTTCCTGAAATCTTGGTAAGCTTTATTGATAGTTCCGTTCCAAATCCACCTATTGTTAACAATCCTATAGCTAATGCTCCCTTTTAGTAGTAACCCCATAATCAAATACCTCCAGTAATAAAACACTCTACATTTCTATTTCCTCTCCCAAGCCTCATAAACAAAGCTAATCTCAAAATATATCCACAACTACTCTTTAAAAGTTCTATGGCCTTCTAACTAAGGATCCTAACACTTTCTTGTTTGAGTTTGACATACTCTATCATAGCATTGACTATAACACCAATGCCCACAAGCTCAAGTTGTTTATAGTAATACTAAAAGAATTAGCCTTGTGATGGTTCATGGGCTTAGGAGCCAATGTGATGTAGACTTTGTTTCTAGAGAAATACAAAGATTACTACAAGGGGAGTGATCCAAGGAAAGATGACATTTTTAGAATATCATAAAAGGAGGATAAACCATTGGAAGACTATGTTTCACATTTTTTCTACACAATGTAGAACCCCAAGCATGTACTGGAAGAGGATTCATAGAAACTAATCTTCTTGAGAGGGGTATATGATGATTGTTTGGAACTATTAGACCTGATGGCAAGTGGCAATATATAGCAATCTTCTTGGAATGAGCTCAAGAAAATCTATTTTAACTACTCAAGGTCAACTATAAAGAAAGGCAAAGTGTACCAATCCATATTCACTAAAGGGATTAGTTAGGGCATTTCAAAGCTTGAGATATATAATTTACTCACAAATTTCAAGAAGGACATCATAAATGATGTCACTACACATCTTGACACCATGACTGGAAAGAAGAAGCATGTAGAGGATGAATCGCAATTGACAAAGTATTGTCCTCACTACCACAAACAAAAGCAAGATTACAGATGTAAGCTGGTAGCCAACCTAGAGAATCAACATTTTCCAACTAACTACATGAAGATAGATGAGGAAAATGATCAAGTGTTCTTCATTGCTCAACATCGACCATGGGCTTCAAGACAAGGTTTGCCTCAAGATCCTCTATAATTTTTAAATCTTTACAATAATTAGTGGCAAAACCAAAGTTATCAAAATCCTTCTCAAAACTCCCAACTTGCCTAGAAAAATTAGCAAAACAACGAGTGGAAAAATAATCAATGGAAAAACCAACAAAACAACCTATGACCTAATAAGAAAAATAACCTGTTGAAAAATTAGTAGAATCAATGGAAACCACCTCAAGGAAATTGGTAGAAAAATAACCAATGGAGGGGGCCTCCAGAATGGCCCAACCAAAATTTTGGTAACCCACAAGTACTACCTCTAGTGCAACCACCTAAAATAATGTCACCTCTTGCAACAAATAATGCTAATGCTAAGCCAACCTAATTGCCTACTCAATCTGAACCAAATCCAAATAATAAGCAATAACAACAACAAATGTAAATTGTTGATACTCAATAGTGCCCTACTTATTTACTAGAGATATCTGATATCCATTTGAGATCTGGTACAACTCTACCTACACTAGAATATCCTATTATGACAGAAGTTACATACACTCTTGCAACACCACTTCCATAAGTTACACAACCAAATACCAACTTGCCAACTGATGTACCCAGCAGGACTACTAACCACACCTTAATGAATCCTCCCTTTCCACATAGGCTAAATAAAGAGAAATCTAAATCCCAAGAGGATGAGACATTTGATATTGTTGAGTAGCTGAAAAACATGCACATCCAGGCCATCCTATTAATTTATCAATTTATCGATTTATCTATATTAGGGGAAGGGGGGGCAAGCCCCATAAAATTATAGGCCACCATACTACAAAATTCTAGAAAATCCCTATGTTCCAAGCCATCAAGGACATCTCTCTCTTTATGGAAAGGCTATTAAGGAAGCATGTCTTAAGAAGCCAAGTTGGAAGAAGAAAGACCCTCAAATAGTCCATGTTGTCAAGAAATTTGTAGATATCATATTAGAGAAGGTAGTGATACCAAAGTATTCATATCTTGATAGTCTAGTAGTTAATCTAATCATAAATGGCAGGTTGTGAAAAATGCTTTAGTTGATTTGGGAGCAATAATAGATGTGATGAGAAATGATACAATGCATAGGTTATGCATATAATGCTTAAGGAAAAATCCCATAGTGTTACAGCTTGTTTATAATTCAACTATCACTCTATATGGTCTCAAAGAAGATGTGATAGTGACTTTAGATTCATGGGAATACCATGTTGATTTCTGTATCCTATCACCTAAAATAAAACTTCTTCATTATCTTATCATTAGAAAGACCCTGGTAAGCAACTACTGATGCTAAAATTAATTTTATATTAGGTAGTATGACAATTTCAAATGGTCAAGCCATAAGGAAGCTAGCACTATATCCACCTACCCAACCCAACCAAACCTGGGAGAACCCATTTGGCCAAATTTAGGGGATGAAGAGGAAGAGCTGAATTCTATAGCCTAGCTCATGATTTTGCATAGGCACTCTTTTCTAAAAATGTAGGAGGAAGATTATGTAATACAGAGCATTCTTACCAATGAATGTATAGTGGCTAGAGATATTGATGAGAGTTTTGTCTTAAAGCTATGTACCTATGAAGACTATGTCTACACAAAAAGCCCTAAGATAATTGATCAATTACTGAAAAGTGAAGTAGCTAAAAATCTAGTAACAAAAGTATGAATGGTAGAGTTAACAACTATTGTGGAACTTTCTCCTAATGATAATCTCCATGTAAACAACAAGTTATCCCAATCACAATTGGGATTATTGACCAAGCTCCTCAATCAACATGAAAAAACCATTTCTTGGGATTATGGGGATATGGTAGGACTAATCCCTAAACTCTACACCCATAGGATCTACATCATTGATGGAATCTTGCCACTCTGTTAGCCTCAAAGGAGAATAAGTCCATCATTGCATGAGATAGCTAAGGTTGAGTTGCAAAAGTTGTTGGATGCTGGATTCATCTATCCAATCTCTAATAGTAAATGGGTATGACCATTAGTTATTGTACCTAAGAAAGGAGGTAAGTGGGGGATATGTGGAGGTAACAGAGAGTTAAGTAATGCCACAACAAAGGATCACTTTCCTTTGTCCTTTATTGACCAAGTTTTGGATACTTTGGCTGGAAATAAATACTTTTTATTTCTGGATGGATTTAGTGGTTATAATTAGATAAGTATTGCTCTAGAAGATCAAGAGAATACCATGTTTACATTTCCTTTGAGTGTATATGCTTATTTTGCATTACCTCTTGGTTTATGCAATGGACTTGCTACTTTTTAGAGAGTTTTAATCAACATCTTTGCTAACATATCACATGATTGCATAGAGATATACATGGACAAATTCACTACATTCAGTGTCAGATTTGAGAAAGCCTTGAAGAACTTGGAGAAAGTACTAATCTGATGTGAAGAACATAAGCTATCTCTTAGTAGTGAGAATTTTTTTCTAATGATGCAGGAAGGCACGATCTTGGGACATTTTATCTCTGAAGCTAGAATCCAGGTAGACCCTATCAAAATAGAGGTAATTATCACACTCTCTATTCCCACAAAGAAAAAAGAAGTCAGATCTTTTCTAGGACATGCTAGCTATTATAGGAGGTTTATCCAAAATTTTATTTAGCTAGCTAGTCCTCTATATACTTTTCTTACTAAAGAGGCTGAATTTTCCTAAACAAAGGAATGTGATGACTCCTTTTGGAAGCTCAAGTCACTATTGACAATTGCACCAATACTTAGGGGTCTTGATTTGACTTTTCCTTTTCAAATACATATAGATGCTTCTAATGATTCCATAGGTGTAGTGCTAGAATAAAATCTCAATACCTTGAAAATGCAATATACTATATTAGTGAGAACCTTCATGGACCAAAGTTAAACTATATAGTGACTAAAAAAGTACTATTAGCAGTATTTTATGCTTTGAAAAAATTATGGCATTATGTAACAAGTTATACCATATTTTTTCATAGTGACCATGCAAAAATTGAGTATCTCATGAACAAACCTTCCATCATAGGCAGGTTAGCAAGATGGCTACTTCTTTTGTAGGAATTTGATATCATAGTCACTAACAAACCTGGGAAAGTGAATATGGTAGTTGATTATCTATCCATAATCCATCATGATGAAGAAGATATTATTTTGATTAATGATACATTTCTAGATGAGAATTTATTTCATATTGCTATCCAAACCCCATGGTATGTACACCTAGCTAATTATGTTGTAGTTAACAAAATGATCACACATTTATCTTACAAGGATAAAAGGTGGTTTGTAGAGAAAAGCTTCCATTTCTCTTGGATTGATAATACACTATTTTACACTCGACCTAGTTAAGTTATGTGGAGATGTGTGTGAGAAGATGAGACTTATGACATTTTACATGCATGTTATAATGAACAATGTGAGGGGCACTTTGTAGCACTGGAGTTAAATACACCATGTTAGTAATGCTACCCATTGAATTTGAATACAAAATTTTAAGAATAGCACTGGAGTTAAACATTCATCTTCTTGTAGCATAGAGAGAGCACTTACTGCATCTTAATTCTTTGTATGAAATGCACAATTCTACCCTAGAATGCATAGAAATCATACGAAAGTAAAGGAAACAATGACATGATTCCCATATTAAGAGTAAGCAATTTCAAGTTGGATATTGGGCATTGCTTTATGATTCTAGATTCAAAGAAATTCTAGGCAAGCTGCAGACATGATGGCTAGGTCCATATGAAATAAGTCATGTATTTGCAAATGGAGTAGTCCAGTTAACCACAATTGATAAAGTAAACTTCAATTTATTAGTCAATGGACATCAGCTAAAGTTGTATCACCAACCCCAAATAAAAGAAGATTTCCTATAATAATTTCAAAAGCCAATTTCAAATGAACAATAGGTAACATTTCCTACAATTGAGGATGCCAACATTCTTCTTGTAGCTCTTCAATAAGAATTCCTTCAAGAATGCCCATAATAAAAAATTTATCTTTGAAAAAAGTTTAATTCTCCATTCACTTTCTAAATTCTTCTTTCTAAACTCATTTCATTTATTTCTCTACCACCCACCCACCTTCTACATTATAATTTTTCTATGCTTTTAATAATATGGTGTGTTTGTTGATGTATGTTATCACTATTGTTCTTCCACTCTCACCACCTTTATCTGGAACGTGCAATGATCAAATTGACATGCATAAGGTTTTAAAATTTCATTCATTTTTATCACATAGATTTAGTTAGTTATATCTACTACTATATTAAATATATCATTGCAACATTACACCATGTCTGTACCTTGTGCCAAGTATGTCAAGTGAGGACATGTGTCCATGTTTCATAGGGCGTAGGAAAGGTTACTAATTTTAAATGAAATTTCTATTTACTCATTAAAGATCCTCAAATCTATACTTTTTGTTTGTTTGATTAAAATCTAGTTGCCATACTATGCAAGTGTGTCAAGTGTTGTACCTTTATTCCCAAACAATCCCTCATTGTTAGACTAAGATATGACCCAAATTAAATTTTGTAGTGATTCTTGCAGATCTATGATTCATTCAATTAAAACCACATTATTATTTTTCATGATAGAAACACTATAAGAATGTGAAAAGGGTCCATGGTTTTATAAAGAATAAGTGTGAAATTCATAGAGGGGAAGAGGATAATTGTTGAAAGCAAAGTAGATGTTGAGATTCGTAAGCACAAATGGGAGGTCAATCAAAGTAATGTGAATCAGTAGATCATAGTGTTTTACTTTTTGATATAGAAGCAGTAACAAGATTCAAAACATGTGGCTAGCTAGGATATTTCTTGAAATTAATAGACTTTGATGAAGAGTCAACTATTGAATTTACAAATAGATTTGAGGAAGGTGAAGTGACAATATGAGGATTGATAGTTGTTGCCATAGAGGAACGAATAGTGGAAGTAACTAGGCTACCAATAGTAGGGGAACACTACCCTAATGAGCATGATGCCAGATCAACTAGGACCTAGTTTACCCTATCAGATGACCCTCCATTGGAGATTACTAAGTAGGGGTGCAAAAGAATGTATATTCCTTTCTCATACAATGATTTGGCCATGAGTATTATAGTTATTTTACCTATGAAGGAATATTTTCTAATTTGCATGCACATCATTTTAAATTACTCAATTATGTAAGGCATAACCTTAAAGTAACCCAATTTCTTGTTCAATATGTTATGCATTAGTGCTAAGGAAACCCAAATAGGAAAGGACAATTATGTTACTCACCATGCCCTAAATAAATTTCTCATAAAAAGATCTCTTATGGATGTCTCTCCTATGGCATGGCTAGAATTTTCCCAATATAAACCCTGTAGCCTCAGATTGCTCCTAATGTGTAGCCTAGCCACAATAATGTAGTCTCTATTGACATAACTATTGAGCAAGGAATAAAAGGCATAGAAACTAAAAATGTGCAAGAAAATTTTCCTTTACTTACTCAAATGAGAAATGTACCTACCTATTCCTTAGAAAAAAAAAATGGAAGTTACAGGAAGAAACTTTGGTTCCTATAGTAAAAAAGAAAAAACCCTACAGTATCAAAATTGAAGAAAATAAAGTCAGTTCCTATAGTAGCTACTCCTATAGAAGAGATACCCAAGAGGGTTAGCAAGAAAAAGGTTATGGTGCTTGAAGAAACCTCTGTGAGAAGAAGCCCTAGAAAGAGAGGACAAATTCCTAAAGTGCCCTAAAAAACCTAGTCCACTTTACCTAAACAATTGGATGAATAACCTCTAGTACAAGTTATCCTAGATGATTCATCTAGTCAACCTAAAATTTTAGACATTCCTTAGAATCATAATGAGAAATAAAAAGGTAATATGAATGAATGCCAAAATGATTCCCAAGTAAGCCAATAGAAATCCCAAACCATGAAGAAGAAGACCCAATAACCCACTACCTAGCTTGCTCAGAAACTACCCTTGTTTCCTATAAGTAAACATGGTTTATAAGCTTCTTGGAATTCTCATGGAGGGAATAGGGGAAGAAAAATAATTGAGATCAAGAAAGTTTCTTGACTACCTTACAAATTCTTCTTTTTCAGTTATATAATAAACATGTGTTAACAAAAACCCTATGGAAAGAAGAGAAAAGGAAAATGAAGAAGGTAATAACAAATGAAGGTGAAGAAATTGCATAGTTAAAAGAGCAATTAGTGAGACAATAGAAAAAGAAGGATTGTGCCCTTAAGCTAAATGACCAAATAATTACTTATAGGTTGCCACCTAGGATCTATGCCATTTTTTAAAAAGAATAATTCCTCTTATTCTAGTTGATGATGACCCTCAAAGATATAGATATAGAATTTAGGTCAGCTCAAGACTTTTATGGCTTCTACCAAACCCTTCCATCATCATAGAAAAATTTACTCTCTAAACTGTATATGCAAAAATTAATAAGAATAGTAGAGAACATAACCCCTACCATTAAGAGTATAAAGAAATATGCCAAAATAAATCCTTAGGGATTAGGTCAAGCTAACCTATGGAGACACATGAGGAAATAAGAAAACAAGTCTTCGAGGCCAGATAAAAAGGGTATGTAGAGTATGACAACATGCCTTACTTTTTCTTTCAAAGAGACATGGTTAGTGCCAAAAGAAGATAGAGTAGACTAACCAAGGGATTGAGAAGGTCAAAACCACACAACTCTATCAACCTTTAGGTAGCCCTTTGCTACACACCAAAATACATGAAGCTAGGAAGGCAAATTACACAAGAACTCTAGTTTCCATTAATGATGCAAACACCCATACTCCTTTGGCTACTATATGACATCAACTCTGAATGACTTGATAGGTTGTAGGAGGATCACATGAGAGAATTCTAGGAAAGAACAAGGGGATTCTACTAGTCTTTCAGGAGTCATAGGTGAGGGAGGACTGAGGTTGGAGACTTTTAATCAATTGGTAGAAGATGCAATGCTTGAGGACAAGAATTAAACTCACCAAGGGATAGATAATAAGGCCAATTATTACCTCTATTTTATATTAATTTTAATACTCTATTTTTAATATTGTCAGGACATTTGTGAACTCATAACTAGTTAAACTTATGATAAAGTCCAGATAGAACTATTAAACCATGGGTAGATAGTTATGGCATAGTTTGCAAATACTATACATATAATTTAGTATTTCATATGGCCATCAAGATTTATGTTCTAATATCTAAATTTAGTTTAATTAAGTTTATTTGTATAAATATTTCTACATCACAACTAACCTGCTAGGAAAGGAAGAATCTACAGAGTAGTCAACAACATTCAAGATAGAGCATCAAGGCCCAATTGTGGTGGAGGAATCATTATGGTACCAAAATATACAACTACTACAAAGGAGGAGCCATTATTCTAGGAATATAGGAATGAAGTGCTACTATATTCCCTCTACATTTACTATTGTGCTGAATTGGTCACACAAACTTTATTTTTTTATTCTGCATGTTGTTATATTTCCCTCTTCTTCTTTGATAGATCTTCAGTCATTTTGTTTTCTTTTCTATTTTAGAATAAGTGTTGATCCTCTACTTATAGGAATTGGATTGATAGTTTAGAAAGGTTGGAAAAAGTTTATAGAAAAATGTTGTTGTATCCTTTAGTGAGTTATTTACAGTTTTATGTATTGTTCTTATGTAAGGAGATTTTGTGAAATATAATAAAGTAATTCTTGATTTACATTCTATGTTAGTAGATCAGAAAAAGCCAACCAAGGGGCCCCACTTGGGAGGTGGATTAGATTAGAGTAGTGTAGATTTACTTCCAATATTTCCATTATTTCAGATAGAAGTTATAGTTTTTCCCTACAACATCATACTTTGTGAATTTTCTTGTAGCATCTACAAGAGCAGTTATAGTGGATGGTTTGGGTTGAAATATATGTTAGCATAGAGTTGCATTTCTAGCATTCATTTTATTAAGAAGTTAAAAATGTTACTTTCCCATAGCACTAGTGTAGGTTCTTCATATACATTTTACCTTTCTATAACATAAGAATAATGACTCTTCAAGTAACCTAGTACACATACCATGTCAACCATTTCAAGTATACGTCCATGGGTTTTCAAATTAAATGCATGTCATGGTGGGAGAAGCAATCGTCAGATTGAATAAACTATTCCTATGTAAGGCTTTGGGCATGATTATCACACACCTATTTTGAGGTGGACTAGGTGATATGGGGATGATGTAGATAATCTTTTCTAGACAACCAAATCAAATGGTAATGATATTTAGGATAAAATCCATCACTACTTTGCTAGTCTCTCTTTAGGTGGAGATTTCTTCAAACCACTTTGTAAAATAATATGTGGTAACTAAGATCCATGAATGCCCACCACTATATTCTCTCATGATTTCTCATATGAAATTAATTCCCCATTATTGGAATGGTGTTTTCACTTCTATTGGTCTTAATGGTAAGCTGCCAATTAACTTTAGCTTGCCTGTAAATCTCTAAAAATTATGACATTTTTTAACAAGTTTATGTGCATCTTTGAATAGTATAAGTGACCATAATCTAGCCCTAGTAACCTTGTGAGCTATTTTTTAAGGCAAAAAATGCCGTCCACATACTCCACAATGAATTTTGTTTAAAATCTTTTCTGACTATTCTTCATGAAAACATTTTAGTAATACCCCTTCCATATTTCTCCACCATATTTCTCCTTTGAAAATGACATATTAATGGCTTTCAACTTCAATTCCCTTTTCCAATTATCATTCATCTATGGTGGACTCATCATAGTGCAAATAATCAATTATACCCTTGTAACATTCACAAGCATCCATATCACACAAGTTATTTCTACAATCATCATCAAGTTGGTTTATTTGATTCATTTATAAATTGGCACATGCTAATAAATTTGATAGTCCTTTTTCCTATCACCAACTTGGTGATCTAAATATCTATATTAAATTCTTGGATCCTATTGACGCATCTACATCTTCTTCCTAACACCTGCTACCGAGAGAAAATCTCTTTTACTACAACACTTGCAACAAAGGAAATTAAAGTAGCCCTCATAAAATAACATGTAAATGCTTTCATAGCTTTGAATAATGCATACACTTGTTTTTCATTTATCTCATATTTTAGTTCTGCGGCTTGTAGGGATTTAGTAAATAATGTTGTGGGTTGTTTAGATCCCTCCTCATTTTTTTGTAACAACATTTTTGATATAGTATGAGATGAAGTGAATGAGAATATGTGCATGGGCTTTGAATAATCAAGAGTTCTTAAAAAAAGGGCATTTTAAAATGCTTTCTTTATTTTTTGAAAAGCATTGGTCAGCTCACCACCCCATTTAATTTTAGAACCCTTCTTGAACAATTCGGAGATAGGTCTACTTACCTCGACAAAATCAGTAACAAACCTTCTCAAGAGGGTAATTAGTCCAAGGAAGTATTCAATGTGTTTTACATAATTAGGCTTATGAATTTTGTCAATGGCTTCTACTCTTTCAAGGTCTATTCTCACTCTTTTTCAAACAAGATGCCCTAAGACCTTACCTTCAGTAGATCCAAAAGAACACTTCGTTGGATTCAAAAAATTACCACATTCTAAGGCTCTAGCAAAACAAATTTCAAAATGCATATAATGATCATCTTCTTTCCTTGAATATGTTTTTTGGTCATCTTGATATACCACTAGGAACTAGTCAATATAATTTGCAAAGGCCAAATCCATGGCTCTCTAGAAAGTAGTACTAGTATTGGTTAAACCAAATGGCATCCTAATATACAAATATCTTCCACATGAAGTTGTAAATGCAATTTTATACCATTCAATTTCTCTTACCACCATGTTGTTATATCCAAAGAAACTATCCATCATGGACATTAACTTTGATCCAATAACCCTTTGAAACATAGCCTTCATATTAGGCAAGCCATGATTTTCTTTTAATGAAGATATATTCAAAATTATGAAGTTTATGCATAATCTTATATCTCTATTTTTCTATCTAACATATACAAGATTGGACTACTAGGAAGAATGCCTTGTTGGCTTGATAATTCTAGCATCCCTTAGCTTCATCATTTCCTCTTCCATTTTTGGTCCTAAGGTTCAGTTGATAAGACTTTGCTTATGCCCAAAAGGTTTAGCACCTTCCTTGTGGTTGATTTCATGTTGAAACTCATCCTTTCTATAGGCATTCAAGTCATCATAGGACCAAGAAAATACATCCCTATATTTTCGTAACAATTTGATTAAGGCCTTTCTTACTATAGGAGATAATCCTTTACCAATGTATACCTTTTTTGGTAAATCTTTAGTCCCAAGATTAATCTCCTATAACTCTTTAGTGTCATGCTCCTTAGTATTCAACTTATATCTATCATGATTATAAAAAATAGTCTCTAATACAACTAATGCTTTAGGAATCTTGTTTATTTTTAATTGAACCAATTCTTTCCCAAAGATATTATCCTCACCTTCTATTATTTTAACTATAGCATCACAATCAATTTCTTGGCCCTAAAATTGGTCTTCAAACTTTAAGAATCTCAAGATCTCTCTTTCATCTTCAAAAACTTGCCAATTTTTTATGTTATTAGGGCTAAATGATCTAGTCTATACTTCTACTTTGACACACTAGAAAATGTGATATCATTAGGCTTTAAAGAAATGTTTGATAAAATGTTTATCATCTTTGTTGAAAATAATTGATCAATTATATATTGTCTTTGATGTTACCCAAAATGACATATCCTTACCCATTAGTTTATGTTAAGCTCACTTGAGTGATGAAAACAATTTCCCATGTTTGTCAACCACTCCAATGTTTGCCATGTTTAGAAAATAGTGTCTACCTAGTTCACTTGGGCATCAAAGAGAAGTTCATAGAAGTTTAGCTCACTCAGTTAACAAAGAAAAAGTTGGGGGGAACTAGTATTAATTGATCTCACTCAGTTACCAAAGGAAGTCTATGAAGTTGCAATGTTAACCAAGTTCACTTGGTTAGAACAAAAAAAATCAATTTTAAGTTGGATGAAACTAGTAATAATTGATCTCACTCAGTTACCAAAGGAAGTCTATGAAGTTGCAATGTTAATCAAGTTCACTTGGTTAGAACACAAAAAATCAATTTAGTGTTAGCTGAGCTCACTCAGTTAACAAAGAAAAAGTTGGAGGGAACTAGTATTAATTGATCTCACTCAGTTACCAAAGGAAGTCTATGAAGTTGCAATGTTAACCAAGTTCACTTGGTTAGAACAAAAAAAATCAATTTTAAGTTGGATGAAACTAGTATTAATTGATCTCACTCAGTTACCAAAGGAAGTCTATGAAGTTGAAATTTTAATCAAATTCACTTGGTTAGAACACAAATAATCAATTTAGCGTTCTTCCATATTGAGTTTAATTGTTATTTTTGTTGGTTCCAGCTGATTGAAGAGATGAAGAGTTATTGTTATAAATTATATCCACGCTAACTTCACAATGTATATAATATAAGTATAAGTTCATGTTGAGGATTGAATATGTGAGAATGTGTGGAAGATAGAAAGATGCTTAGAGGAAGCCAATTGGAAGTACAAGCAAAATATCCTTGTTAAGCAACAAAGATTAATCTAATAAGGAAAAATCAAGTATTCAAGTCACAATTGAGATCTGAAATCAGTAATATAGTTACATCAATGATCAAGTCATTTTATTTTTACCCTCTAACCATTGTAGAAGTGTATTAAATCTTTTAAGAAAGCTATCATAATAGCTATTACCAAATCCTCTAACAAGGTGACATTTCTAGATTGAAGTGTCTAAAGACCTCTAACAAGGCCACTCCTAACAAGATGATTAATTCTTCTAATAAGCTCACACCTAACAGTGTATTTAGTAACATTTAATAGGGTTTTCTCCTAATAGGGCTCATTCATAAGAGTGAAAAATAGTAAGTAGTTGCAATCAGTGGTTTTCCCAAATTGGGTTTCCACATTAAATCTTGGTGTCACTTGTGTTCATGCTATTTCCTTTATGTGCATGCAACTAAGTTAATTAAGTTTAATTACACTTTATATCTTAAGATCTATATGTTTATTATTGTCAAAGTAATAGATTTATTATAGTGCTCTCTGAGTTATAGTATATTGTTCGTGTTAATTAAGTGCCCGTGTGTTAACTAAGTGACATCAATTTCAGCAGAGTTTATGTTTTATACTGACATCTAATAGATCTGGGATTTATTTTTATAGTAATTGATTCATCCCTCCCCTCTTAGTTACTCATCTTATATTTGGAACAATTAGTATCAGAACATTTGATGCTTGCAGAAAAGGTTTCAAGGACCTAAGCTAAAGATTAGGATGTCTTATAGAAGAGAAATTTTCAAGTTGAACATAGATTACTTCAAGGTATGGTAGGAACTTATGAATTTACATTTGGAAATGATCAATAATTCTGGTCTAAAATGTTTGAATATCCAATATAAAGCTCCTACTAGAATTGATGTAGGAGCTTTTAGTAGGCTTTTCAAGCTTTTAATGCATTCCTTAGTTTTTAGAAAGTTGACTTTTATTAATAATCTTGAAATATTCCTTCCAATTTTGAATGTTAGTTGGAAGTTCATCTTATCTCTATTTTAGGAAGCTTCACAATTTTTTTTTAGCTTTTTTGAATTGCTTTTAAAAATTACCAAAAATGGCAAAAAATAGTTTTATGAAAGAATTGTCAAAGATGGTAATTTTTGATTTGTGTTTAAACTTGTATTTCCTCTCATTGTAGAGGAAGGGAATTGGGAAGATGAATAAAGAATAACTTGGAGTTTTAATATTTATTTTTTTGGTATTTCGATCTTATGTTTCTATTAATTATTTGAGGATGATTGATTGCATCATCTGGTATCAGAGCACAAAAGGTCTAGGAAAAGGAGATTTTTGTGGTTGAGTGGTTTTGAGTTTATGTTTATGCAAGTTGAGATGAGGAACTATACTAGATAGAGAAGATAAAATACCTAGGTTGAGGCAAAGGAAAAGTAGAAGCGAGGTTAATGAACTTGTTTGAAGAACTAGATATATTGATGAAGTATTTGCATAAGAGCTAGAGAAGAAAACAAAATAAAAGAGAAAGAAAGGAAGAGGAAGAAAAGATGAGGTGATTAGAATTGAAGGAAAAGTTTAAGAAAATTAGAAGAAAGTTGGCAACAATTAAGAAAGATAATAGAATTAGAAATGCAAAAATGGAACCTACTAGTCAAGAAGAAGATCAAATGGCCTATTCAAAAGATTATTTAGAAGAAGAAAAGGAAAGAAGAGACACAAAAAATAAAGGAAGATCCAAAAAATGAAATAGTGAGTATACCAATGACTATTTTGACATCAAGAATTGGAGAAGCCAAGATAAAATTAGTTGCAAAAGAGACTTTTTGTCATTTTTAGCCTTATGTTAAAAATGACCAAACAAAAATAGTTCTTTATAATGAGATTTTTAATGAAGATGTTTTAGATTTTTTTAATGAGGTATATGAATGTTCCCAAATGTATTATGTTAGTTGTGGTCATGGTGAATATGTTGATATATTATTTGTTGGAGACATAAATGATTATGGTACAAAGGTTGATACAAAAGAAATGTAATTTTGGATTTTAAAGGCTAAGAAGATATTGAGTAGAATATGGATTAAGAAAAATAAGAGGAAGAGGGATCTAGTGATAGATGCAAAGATGAATGATAAAATGTCAAAAAATTGGAAGACAAAAAAGAAAGAATAAACTTGCATTCCTCAGAGTCAATAAAATTAATGTTTGATATGATGGAAGGAAATTTTTTGGAAAAGAAACTATACACATTCTAAAAGAAACTTATGGAGCTATGTTCTTTCAACTAGAGAAGAATGATGTAGGAGCTTTTAGTGGATTTTTGATGGATGAGCTTTTAGTATTTTTTTTTTGTTTACAATGCATTTCTTAGTTTTTAGAAAGTTAATTTTTATTAATAACCTCAAAATATTACTTCCAATTTTGAATGTTAGTTGGTAGTTCATCTTATCTCAGTTCAAGGAAACTTAATGAAAAAAATCATCCTTTTTTAAGTTGTTTTTAAAAAATACCAAAAATGGTAAAAAATAGTTTTATGAAAAAATTGCCAAAAATGTAATTTTTGATTTGTATTTAAATTTGTATTTCCTCTTATTATAGAGGAAAAGAATTGGGAAGATGAATAAAGAATAACTTGGAGTTTTAATATTTATGTTTTGTTCTTTCTCTCTTATGTTTCTGTTAATTGTTTGAAGAAGATTGGTTGGATAAGGAACTTTGACTATTGAGGAGATTGATGAAAAGAAGAATCATACCATTATGATGATTA
This sequence comes from Cupressus sempervirens, assembly GCA_028749045.1. NCBI lineage: Eukaryota > Viridiplantae > Streptophyta > Pinopsida > Cupressales > Cupressaceae > Cupressus > Cupressus sempervirens. The sequence goes on from CM053783.1 coordinate 210,490,963, forward strand.
GTATTGAATCCACTCTTAACTATGTTGAATTTGATGTTGTCAAAGGGTGTGCTACTACTCATGAGATGTGGACCAATATAAAATATATCTATGGAGGTGATGAAAATGTGAGAAGAGCCAAGACATAAAGCTTAAGAGGCCAGTTCAATTAGATGAACATGAGGAAAGATGAAAACATTGCAAAATATGTTGAGAGAATCGGAGCTAGAGTAAGTGCAATCAAAGCCTCTAGAAGGAAATTGATGATGTCATAGTTGTAAGTAAGGTACTCAGAACCCTGCTTCTTATTATGCAATTAGAGTGTCACCTATTGAAGAGATGAGATGTGATCTAAATAATAAGATAACCTTGGATGCTTTAGTGGGAGGGATGACAACATTTGAGCTAGATAAATATGATAATTATGTTTCTAGTTCTAACAATCTTGAGTCTGCACTTGAAGCTAAGTTGTCACTCAAGAAGAAAGATGCAAAGTCTAAAGGAAAAAAATCTAAAAGTGAAGAGAAAGATAGTTCTAACAACGATATTGAAGCCATTGAAGCCCTTCATGCAACAAGATATCCCAAAGGAAATGGTAAATAAAAAGGTAAGATTCCTCTAATCTATTTTTCTTGTGAAGAATTTAGTCACATGGCTACAAGGCATCCAAAAAAAGACATTGAAGAAAAGAAGAACATCAAGTACAAAGTCCAGAAGGATTTCAAAAAATACAAAGACTACAAGGATAAATTTAAGAAATCTTGTTTAACGGATAAAAATTGTGATAATAGTGATGATGATTAAATGATTTATATTGTTGTAAAAAATGAATAAGATGATGAAGAGGACAAGATGGAACTTATTCCTCATGTTAGAAAAAATGATACATGGATTATTAATAGTCGTTGTTCTCATCATATGATTGGTGATAAAACAAAGTTTGAACATATGGAACACTATGATGGTGAGAGTGTAAAATTTAAAAATAATAAACCATCTTACATTAAACAAAAAGGTTGTATCTCACTAACCAATGAACTCAGATGTGCCAATAACATAGTTAGGGTTTATTTTAGTGGTGAATATTCATAATTTTACAAATTTTAGAAGTTTTTTGCTAGTAATTTGAATAATAATTTAAGATTTAACGCAACCTAAATTGCCACATTAAATTTAGTTCTAAAATGTTTGAAATTGCTTAATAATTTATTTTATTGAAAAATCTAAAATCAAAGATTCACAGAAATATTCGATACATGATTAGATTTGATTCACCTAAATATTATATATTATTGAAGAAATTAAAATTTATTCATCAAAAATTATCATAATTAGTAGTTACTTTAGGGATATATTACCAATACTTAGTTTTCACTACTGATTTGAAATATAATGTAATTATCCTCATAATTTCCATGAGATAAAAACATGCTCAATTTTGATTTTCAATATTCCATCACAATTAGCAAACTTCCTATTATTATTGAGATTCGCCAATATTTTCTACTAAAAAATTATGATTCCAAAATAATCGCCAATGTAAATAATATTTAAAATAAAAGAATTGAGAGATTCGCCAATACAAATAATTTAGTTTTTCAAAATAATGAAAGATTCTCCAATAATTTATATATTTTTCTGGAAGGGGGTTTCTTAAAGTTTACTTGTATGGCATAGTTGGGAGGAGTTTCAAAATGCTTATTAGGTAGAAGCAATGAATCATAATCTACTAAGTGTAGTATAGTTAAATAACATTGGATTGAAGGTAGAATTAATGAATGGGAAGGCTAAGCTGCTAGATGGAAAAGAAAATATAGTTGGGTCTGGTAATCAAACAAAAGGTAATCTATTCTACCTAGATCATAGTGAAAGTTCATATTACATTTTTCAAGTAGAAGACAGATGATTATGGCATAAAAGATTGTGTCATGTGAACTTTGATAACCTAATAAAGTTAATAAAGAATAAAAGAGTGAGAGGTATTCCTAGTCTAAGGAAACCTGACATGGGCATGTCCAAGAATTGTCAAATTGGTAATATGGGCAAGTCAAGTTTCAAGAGAAAGAATTATAATTTTGAAGAAGTTTTGGAGTTGGTTAATACCTACCTTTGTGGACCTATTGGCATAGAGAGGTATGGTGGAGATACGTATTTTATGTTATTGGTTGATATTTATTCTAGCATGATGACAGTCATATATCTGAAAGATAAGTCTTAAGCTTTTCAAAAGTCCAAGTGGCATATAGCTAGAGTTGAGAAAGAAACATGAAAGAAACCAAACTGTTTAAGATTAGATAGAGGAGGTGAATTCATTTCTAATGAATTTAATGAATTTTGCACTAGGAAATTAATCAAAAGATAAGTATTAGCCCTTAGTACACCTCACCAGAATGGTATAGTAGAAAGAAGCAATATATTAATCATGGATAGTGTAAGAACTCCAATAATAGAAAAGAAAATTGTAATCAAATACTAGAAAGAAGCAATGAGTACAATAGTCCATACCTTAAATAGAGTACATCTAAATAAAAATACAAACCAGACAACTTACAAACTATGGTATGGCTACAAAACTAATGTAAGTTACATTGAAGTATATCTGTAGCAAATGTTATATTTTGAAGGAGACCAGGAAAGGTAAATTTGATGTCAAAAGTGATGAAGGCATATTCATAGGATACTCCAACAGAAGTAAAGTATACAAATGTTTGAATCTAACTACCCATAAGATCATAAAAAGTGCACATGTGAAGATTGATGAGTTTCCAGAAAAGAGAGAAGAAGAGAGAAACAAAGAACCTAGAGACTAGATAAGGTTTATTTACTTTAAACCTAATATATTTCCTAATATAACTAGATGTCACTAGACTTCACTTCTTGAGTCACAAAAATCTCTAGAAGTACCTGAGTTGCAGCTAGTGCAAACTAAGTCATATTCTGAAGAACTCGACTTGTAGTCAAATTCTACTGAGTTGTAGCCAATACAACCCAAGTCTAAAGGACCCAAGTCATAGATAGTGGGACCCAAGCATGATACTAAAGATCATGGTGAGGAAAGTGAAACAAGTTCTAAGTCCAAAGTGCCTATATTAGCAAGTTATGCCAAAAGACATCATGCACCTAAGAAAATCATTGGAGACAACTCAAATTGTACAATGACAAGGAGCAAATTGAAAAGTACATGTTTTCTTACTAAATTTGAACCTAGAATAGTTAAAGATGCTTTGGATAATAAAATTTGGACTGAAGCAATGAATGAAGAGATAGAAAAGATAGAAAGGAATAAAACCTAAACTCTTGTTCCTAGACCCAAGGATAAGAATATAATACAGACAAAGTGGGTGTTCATAACTATGCTAAATGAAGACGGAGAAGTTTCATAAAACAAAGGAACATTAGTATGAAATGTTTTTTTCTCAAGTGTTAGGTATTAATTAGAGTGAAACATTTTCTCCCATTTCAAGATTGGAAGGTGTTAGGACCTTACTTATGTTGTTGGTGTAGGGGCACCTATTCAAGTTACGGTAAAACCACTCAAATGTATAAAAATAGAGAAGATATGATATAATTTAAGTCTTAAAGTAATTTTAATCATATTTAAAGGTTCTATGAAAATTTTGAAGTCATTTAGATAATAATTGTAAAACTTGTTCAAAAGTTCCCAAAATTGTAATGACAACTTTTACAACTTGGTGACAACATTCTAAAAGTTGGTTTAAATTTGTTAGTGGGTAGTTTTGGGTTAGTTAGAGAGTTTAATGTGCTTCTAAATTATATATATTTTGTCTCCAAAACATGAAATTTTAAGTTGGAGTTGGAGGAAGGATTTGGAATGGAAGAAAATTCATTTTGATGTTGTATATTTCAGTTTGTTGGTTATTTTTTCCTTCAATTTATCTGATGTTTTGATTGACACAAATGTATTCTGAATGCTACAGACCTGAAAATTATATTTTGGAAAGTTATTTGAGTTACCTTTTATTTTATTTTATTTTTTATTATTTTCATTACATTTGAAAGAAGGCATGGCCATTTTTGTGAAGACTAGTCAGATTCTGCCAAAATATGAATAGTTTTGAGGAAATTGCAATAACTTTTATTTCCTTTTCTGGATTTGGTTATAACTTGGAGAAAATGTTGGTAAATAACTTTTATTGAGTCTCAAAATAATTATTGGTTTCATTCTTTCATCTATAGAATTTATTAATGATTTATTCAAGGTTTTAAATTCCATCCTAGTCGAAAAATTGTTATTAAAAGATGTGACATTCTTGCATCCATTTGACTAGTTGGAAAAGATTATAAATGTGAATTCATGACTATAATTTCAATTTTTTGTAGAATTTGCATATACCACACTTTTATTGTGCTCTCTACACCAGTTGTATATAAAGGATTTAAAGTGTATCACATGAATGTGAAATTTGCATTTTTGAATGGAATTCTAGAAGAAAATGTCTACATAGAGAAACCTAAAGGATTTGTAGATCCTAGAAAAAAGGATATGGTTTGTATACTACACAAAGAATTATATGGTCTCAAACAAGCTCCCATATCTTGGTATGAAATACTTCATAATTATTTGATGAAGATTGGTTTTCAAAGCAAAAATGATAAATGCAACATATACATCAAAGAAGGACCAAATAAGAAGATTATGTTGGTAGAAATCTTTGTCAATGATACATTTTTTACTAGAAATGATCATTTGTGAAAATCATTTTTAGAGGGAATGAGTAAGGAATTTGATGTTTGGAGAAATTAAATTCTTTGTTGGCTTGTAGATTCAATAGAAGAAAGATGCTATCTATATTACTTTATCTAAGCATACCAAGGAGATATTGAAGAAGTTTGGAATAGAGGATTCAAGACCACTTGGAACACCTATATCTATTAGACATAAAATTTTCAAAATGATGATTCCAAGGATGTAGATTAGACTACATATAAATCTATGATTGGAAAACATCAATATGGAGTACATACCAGGCGTGATATTGCTCTTGTAGTTAGTATTGTGGCAAGATTTTCAAAAAATCCTAAAGAAAACCATATGATGGAAATAAAGAGAATGATGAGGTATATGAAGGGTACTGAAGATTATGAATTATGTTACAAGAAACGAGGAAAATTATATTTGAAAGCCTTTATTGATGCAGATTGGGTAGGAAGTATTGATGACAGGAAGAGAACTAATGGTGGAGCATTGTTTCTTGGTAAGACACTAGCATATTGGACAAGTAATAAGTAGAATTGTATCTCTCAATTTACAATAGAGGAAGAGTATGTTCCAACAATAGTCATTTGTTCCAATATTGTTTGGTTTAAACAATTATTGGTAGGTATGAAGGTAGAAATCAAGGATCCAATAGTTATCTTTTGTGATAACACTAGTGTAACCAATATATCAAAGAATCATGTGATGTATAACAAGACCAAGAATATTGCAATGAAATATCATTTTTTGAGAGAATTGGTGGAAGACAAACAGGTGAGATTGGAATATGTTAATACTAAAGAAAAAATTGTAGACATATTCACCAAGACATTACCTAACAATGAAAATTTTGTATCAAATAGGTAAGCTAGGTGTTATTCCCCTTTTTGAAGCTCACAAAACAACATTTAGTGATGCATCAACTGAGTATTCTTGAAGATCAATCAAATTGATGGAGTAAGGAAAGGGCATATTGCATTTGAATTTGTACATTAGGTACATTGAAATTCACTAAATATTATCTTTGGCATAAGATATCACTGAAGGAGAAGTTTTTTTTCATATCACTAAAATTTTGTAAAGGGAGAAGTTTATTGTCATGTCATAGAAAACTTGTAAAGAAAGAGTTTTCTAGATTAGAGATTTTTTTCTAAATGTTTGAAGCTATCAAAGAGGAAGATTTTGATGAGGAATAAACATGGAGAGTTTGTTGTAGATGGAGAAATTGAAGTTAGAGGAAGTTCACACTAATAGAGGGAGTTCTGGTGGATGAGAATCAAAATTAAACTAAGGATATTATTCTTACTTTTATTTTTTTGTCCAATTTCATTATATTATAACATGTTGTGTTTCCATCAATGCCAAAGAGGGATATTATTGAAAATAATTGATCAATTGTATATTTTCTTTGATGTTACAAAAAATGTCATATCTTTACTAGTTAGTGTATGTTGAGCTCACTTGAGTGATAAAGAAAGTTTCCTATGTCTGCCAAGAATTCTAGTGTTTACCAACTTTAGAAGATAGTGTCTACCGATCTTACTTAGGCATCAAAGAGAAGTTCATAGAAATTTAGTGTTAACTAAGCTCACTCGATTAACAATGGAAAAGTTTGATGGAACCAACATTGACCAAGATTTCTTAGTTAAAAAAGAAAGTCTACAAAGTTTTAGTGTTAACCAAGTTCACTTGGTTAACATAGGAAAATTAGTTCAATGTTAGTGTATATCAAGCGAGGTTGGCTAAAAAAGGATTTTCTTGTTTTTCCATATTGATTTTAATGGTTTTTTTTGTTGGTTCCAACCAACTAAAGAGATGAAAAATTACTTTTATAAGTTATCTTCAAGCCAAATTGACAATGTATATGATATAAGTATAAGTTCAAGTTGAGGATTGAATGTGTAGGAATGTGTGGAAGATAAGAAGATTTTTATAGGATACAAATTGGAAGGATAAGAAAAATATCCTTGTTGGGTAGAAAATATTAATTCAATTAGGAAGGATCAAGTATTCAAGCCAAAATTGGGATCTAAAATCAGAAATATAGTTGCATCAACAATTAGGTCATTTCATTGTTACTCTCTAACCATTATAGTAGTATATCAAATCTCTTAACATAGTTATCATAATAGCTATTTTCCAAATCCTCTAACAAGGTGACATTTCTAGATTGAAGTGTCTAAAGACCTCCAACAAGGCCACTCCTAATAGGGTGATTAAATATTGTAACAAGATCACACATAACCATGTGTTTTGTAACCTTTAACAGGGTTATCTCCTAATATGGTTCACTTTAGAAGAGAGAAAAATAGTAACTAGTCACAATTGGTGATTTTTCCCAAATTGGGTTTTCATATTAAATCTCGGTGTCACGTATTTTCATACTATTTCCTTTATGTGTATTAAACTAAGTTAATTAAGGTTAATGACAATTTATACCTTAAGATCTGTATGTTCATTATTTTTTGAGTAACATTTGTTATTATAGTACTTTCCAAGTTACAACATATTGTTAGTGTTAGCCATGTGCCAGTGTGTTAACCGAGTGACAATAGTTTCAATAGATTTTATGTTTTGTACTGACATCTAAGGGATCTAGGATTTTTCTTTTAGTAACTAATTCACCTCTCCCATCTCAATTACTCATATATTTCCAACAATGTTGTTGTTACCTATTTTCACCCGAGATATCCCAAACATATCAAAAATTTCTATCATGTCCCATTCAACATTCCTCTACTACCTTAACTTTTTAATCTTGGAGACATAGACATATTTCACTTGAGTGACAAAAAATTCAGAGTCTACAATTATATTTAAATATTTAATTCCATGTTTATATGATAATCTCAATCCTAACAACAAAGATTCATATTCTGCAATATTATTTGTACATGAGAAACTCAAAGTGAAAGAAAATTTAAAAGTAACTCCATTAGGAGATATCAAAATAATACCTTCTCTAGGTCCATTCTAGCAGCATGCTCCCTTAAAATACATCATTCACAAGTCTCCTTTGTCTAATTTGAAATCAACTTATGTCGCAATAATTGATTTACTATATTTTTTCTCCTAAACAAGGACATCATCACTGAATGAATTAATATCAGTGTCCACAAAACATTTCATCTCATCATCAACACTTTGCTCAATCATAAATTCTCTTTGGTTCTCTATTAATTTTAACCAGCTTGTCATCAATTTGAAATGTTGCATGAGATGGATCATATTGAAGGCTTCCACCTATTGTCACAGTCCATTTTCTAGACAAAAATGCATGGAATGTCCATAACTAAGACACTCATGGTCAATTCTTTATTAGGATAAGTAGAAAAGCTATAAGGAAATGCACTAATTGTCCCTATGATAGGAAATTCTCTTTGATCAATAACACAACATCTACCTTAAGTAGTTTCTACCTTTAATCCTAATTTTTCCATAATCTCAAAAGGCATTACTATATTTGATGCACCAGAGTCTATCATACAATTTTTAAATGTCTTTCTATTTACAATAATGCTTTAGAAAAATGGATGTATATTTACCATGTACTTATTCACTAAAGCATCCAAGTAGATAGGTGGTATTTAAGATACAACACCCTCTATTTCTATTGGTTCATTATTTTCTTTAGATGATTCACTTGAATTACAATTAAGGTTAAAATTCTCTCTAAAAACCTTAACCCATGTCAATGCATTATCTTTATGTTCTAGGATTCTTAACAATTCTTAGAGTGGAACCTTTACTATAATCTATGATAGTATAGATACCTTATCAATTGGAGAGATTTGAGGAGTTTCTATTTGCATACCTTTTGTCTCCCTTAATTTCTCAGATATAATAGCAACACCATGATTCTTCTATTCTTTAATTTCAGTAGTTGCTTTAGATAATTTTTCTTCCTTTTTCCTATCCTTATTTTTAGTCTTGGGAATTTTGGAAGTATATACATTCTTGCATTCTTGTTTATTGCTCACATTCTTGATCTTAATATCATAACCATATTTAGTTTTATTTGACTTATCCTCCTTAGGATCTATTTTCTTGAAAAAAAAAAATAGTCTCTTTACCACCATATTTCTAGATATCATATCTCTTGTCTACACATGTGCAATCATATTAGAAGTGATCTCATAAATTTCCTCCTTAGTAGGTGTTCTCAAAACTACTTCATCTTTTGAGGAAGTCATATTGCAGGTTACATCATTTTCTTCATCCTCATCTAAGAAGACCTGCTAATGTATAGTGTCACAGATCTACCTTTTAATGTATACATCATTATCATCATCATCACAATCAGACACATGATCATAAAATGATTTAAGTATATTACAAACTATATAAACATTATTATCTTCTTGGTCAACATGCTCATCATTTTCACTCTTAGAAATGGAAAAGGATATTACCACAAAAAAATGCTCGAATGAATTGGGTAACTGAAAAAGGCTCTTTGTATAGTATTAGGGGTGAATTTCTCATTTTTATTTTTCAGAAGATAAAGAATAGGTTTTTCATCTTTCCATTATGTATTATAGGGATAATTATGAGGCCTACTTTTTCTATTTTAATTCTCCTGGAATTGAGGTTTATTTGTGGGTGGAAATTTTGTTGTAAATATAAGAGAAGTAACTAAGAGGGGAGGGCTGAATCAGTTACCACTAAAATAAATCCCAGATCCCTTAGATGTCAGTACAAAATAAAACACTAAAAACTGAAAACTATTGATGCTCAACAAACAAAGAAAATACTATAACTCGGTAAACACTAGGTTTGCCTAGTAAACATTAACATGCAGAACTTTAGATATTATATGTGATTACCATTACTTTAACTTAGTTGCAATAAACATAAAATAAATAGCATCAACACATTTGAGACCAAGATTTAATGTGGAAACCCAATTTGGGAAAAACCACCAATTGCAACTAGTTACTACTTTTCACTCTTATGAACTGAGCCCTATTAGGATCCAACCCTATTAAAGGTTACAAAACACACTATTAGGTGTGACCTTGTTAGAAAATTTAATCACTTTATTAGGAGTGGCATTTTCAGAGGTCTTGAGACAATTTAATAGAACTGTCACCTTGTTAGAGGATTGACAAATAGCTATTAAGCCAACTTTGTTAAGAGATTTAGATCACTAGTACAATGGTTAGAGAATAACAATGAGATGATATGATTTGAATGAAAGTAATTTTGTGATTATAGATCTCTATTTAGGCTTGTACTTGATCCTTCCTTATTGAATATGACTTTGTTGCTCCACAAGGATATTCTGCTTATCCTTCAAATTTGCTTCCTTTTCTCATCATTGGCTCTTTAAACATATCATCATGAAATTACACACTTTTTAAACACAATTTGACCTTATACTTATATCATCCACTTTGTCAAGTCAACTCAAATGAAAATTAGAATAGTCAACATTCATTATCTTAGTCAGCATTGTCGTGCATTAGTAGATGTAGAGGCTTGGTCCATATTGATCACTTTCAAGTAGTCTTGACCTTGGTCTATATTGGTGACTCAGTGAATACTATGAAACTTGATTCATACTACATAGATTGATCAATACTAACTTAGAAACAATTTCCTTTGTTAACCAATAGAAACTTGGTTAACATTGCAAACTCGCAAAAATCCTTTGGTAACTGACTAAGCTTAGTTAGCATTGATTCCATCCAACTTTACTTCATTAACCAAGTGAGCTCGGTTAACAATCATCTTCAATAGACTTTCCTTTGGTGCCTCAATAAAAACTACATTTTGAACTTGGCAAACACATGAATGCTTTGCAGACATAGAAAACAATCTTCACTGCCCAAGTGAGCTTAGCATACACTAACTAAAACTAATATGAAATTTTTATAACATCAAAGAAAACACACAATTAATAAATTATATCCAACAATCTTCCTTTTTGGCATTGATGGTAACACAACATGTCATAGCACAATAAAGTTTTCAAAAATAAGAAACATATCCTTAGTTTTATTCTAATTCTCATCCATGAGAACTCTCTCTATCAATGTGAACTCTTTCCCATCTACAAATTTCTCCTTCTTACAGAAATTTCTTATGAGATATAATAGTATAAATTCTCCCTCTTTGACAACACATGCGAATGACAATAATTTTTTTATTATCATTGTACCTCAAGTATTGATTCATTTGCAATATGCCCTTGTCAATTTTGGATCAATTGATTGATTTTCAATATAGTCTGGTTGATGCATCACTAAACTTTATTTAGTGAGCTTTAGATAAGGGAATGACCCCTAGGTTACCTCTTAGATACAAAAATGAATCCTTAGGTAATGGCTTGGTGAATATGTCTACAATCTATTCTTTTGTATTAACATATTCCAATCTGACTTCTTTACCTTGCACTAGTTCTCTTAAGAAGTGATATTTTATAGCAATGTGTTTTGTCTTGGAATGCATCATTGGGTTCTTTGATATATTGATTGCACTAGTGTTATCACAGTATATGACAACTAGATCCTTGATCTCTATCTCCATACCTGCCAATAGTTGTTTGAACCAAACAATATTTGAACAATTAACTGCTACTACCACATATTCTACCTCAGTTGTGGATTGAGATGTACAATTTTTCTTCTTGCTTGTCCAAGATACTAGTCTTTTACCAAGAAAGAATGCTCCACCACTAGTGCTTTTTCTTTCATCAATACTTCCTACCCAATCAGCATTAGTAAATAATTTCAAGTTCAAATTACCTCCATGTTTGTACCATAACCCATAGTATTTAGTACCTTTTAGATATCTCATGATTCTCTTGATTTCCATCATATAATTTTCTCTGGGATTAGCTATGAATCTTGCCACCATACTGACTGCTAATTCAATATCAGGCCTTGTATGCACTACATATTGCATTTTCTAATAATATATCTATATATGGTCTGATCTACTGCCTTGAAATCATCATTTTTTGAAAGCTTGTGTCCAGTAGACATAGGGGTTCCAACAAGTTTTGAATCTTCCATTCCAAACTTCTTCATTATCCCCTTGATGTATTTGGGTTGATTGATGTAGATTGAATCTTTGTTTTGTTGTATCTACAACCCAACAAAGAATTTTATCTCTACACATAGACATTTCAAATTCTTTACTCATTTCTTCTTAAAATCCCTTGCATAAATCATCATTTCCTATGAATAAAGTATCATCTACAAACATTTCTACCAGTACTATTGTCTTCCTTGGTCCTTCTTTGATATGCATGCTATTATTATCATTTGTTCTTTGAAAGCCAATTTTTACCAATTAGTTATGTAGTTTTTCATACCAAGCTCTGGGAGCTTGCTTGAGCCTATATAATGCTTTGTGTAATTTGTAGACCAATTCTCTTTTGCTAGGATCTACAAAACCTTCTAGTTTTTTAATGTAGACTTCCCCATCAAGAATTCCATTCAAGAATGTAGATTTAATGTCCATTTGATACAATTTAAATCCTCTATGTGCTGCATATGCTAGAAAAGTTCTAACACCTTCTAATCTTGCAATAGGAGCAAAAGTCTCACCACAATCAATACCTTCTTCTTGGGAATAACCTTTAAATACCAATCTTAATTTGTTTCTTGAAAATTCTCCATCATCATTCAACTTATTTCTAAACACCCATTTTGTGCCAATTACATTTTTATCCTTGGGTCTAGGAACAAGAGTCCAAGTTTTATTCTCCTCAATCTATTCAATTTCTTCATTTATTTCTTTAACCCAACTTTCATTGTCCAATTCATCTTTATCATTTCTAGGTTCAAATTCAGCAAGTAAACATGTACCTTTCAATTTACTTCTTGTCATTATTCCATCATATTTGTCTCCAATGATCTGATCGGGTGCATGATGCCTTCTAACATATCTTGCTAACACAGGTACCTTGGATAACGAATGGCTTTCACTGATTTCATCATGAACTTCAATGTTAGGCTTGGGTCCTACTATTTGTGACTTAGGTCCATTAGACTCAATTTGAACTAGCTTGGTTGCCTCTGATTGTGAGTTGGGTCCTTCAAACTGTGACTCAGTTTGCACTATATGCAACTTAGTAGCTAATGAAGATTTTGACGACTCAGGAGGTGAAGTCTTATTTCCTTTAGATGTGATTAGTAAAGTATTAGGTTCAAAAAAAAAAAATCACTTTGTAATCCTCTAGCTCTTTGATGCTTTCTTCTTCACTCTTTTCTGCAAACTTGTCAATTTTCACATGTGTACTTTCTATAATTTATGAGTAGATAGATTCAAACATCTATATGCTTTACTTTAACAAGACTATCCTAAAAATATGTCTTCATCACCTTTTACATCAAATTTTATTTTTCTAGATTCTTTCAAGATATAAAATTTTCTACCAAATACCTTGAAATAACTTACATTAGTTTTGTAGGCATACCATATCTCATAAGGTGTTTGGATTGAGTCTTTCTTTAACTATACTCTATTCAAAGTATGGACTATAGTGCTGATAGCTTCCTTCCAATATTTAAGAGTAACATTCTTTTCAATCATCAGGGTTCTTGCACAATCCATGATAGATTCATTTCTTTTTTTAGCTATACCATTTTGTTGTGGTGTACCAAGAGCTGATACTTGTCTTTTGATTTCTCTTTCAATGTAGAAATTAATGAATTCATTGGTGATGAATTCACCACCTCTATCTCATCTTAAACATTTTAAAATTTTTATAGTTTATTTTTCTCCTCTTGCTAGATACCACTTGCATTTTTGAAAGGCTACAAACTTTTCTTTTAAGTACATTACAATCATCATTCTAGAATAAAAATCAACAAATAGTATAAAAATATTTTCTCCACTATAGCTTTCTATTCTAATAGGTCCACATAAATCTGTATGCACAATTTCTAAAACATCTTTTGACTGATAGTCTTTGCTTTTGAAACTAGTCAATCTCGTCTTACCAATTTGGAAATTCTTGCATAGACCCATATTAGGTTTCTTCAAACTAGGAAGACCTCTTACTCTTTTATGTTTTCTTATCTTAACTAGATTATCAAATTTTACATGACATAGCCTTTTGTGCCATAACCATCTTTCCTCAATTTTGAGAAATAAAACATGAACATTCACTAAGATTAGGATAAAATAAATTATCTTTTGTTTTCTTGCTAGATCCAACCATATTTCCTTTTCCATCTAGTTGTTGGGCCTTTCCCTTCATGAATTCTACCTTGAGTCCAATGTCGTTCAACTATGCCACACTTAGTAGATTATGCTTTAGTCCTTCAACCCAATAAGCATTGTCACATATAAGTTCTTTGGTCAATAAGATACATCATTTTACTTTTATGTTACAAGGTTCATTATTTCCAAATCTTACACTACCTCCATCATAAGGTTCCATAATCTCAAATTTTGTTTTATCTCCAATCATATAATGTGAGTGGCCATTGTACATAATCCATGTATCATTTTTGCTAACATGAGAGATAAGCACTAGTTTATCTCCATCATTAGATTCATCTTTCACATCAATATATACCATTTCATCTTCACTATTATCAGAATCTTTGGCCATAAAAAATATTTCTTACCTTTTTCCTTATGGTTGTTGTAGTTTTTGAAATTCTTCTTTCCTTTTTGTTTATTGTTTTTCTTTTCATGTTTTTTTTCTCTGTTTGGACACGTAGAAGCAATATGACCAACTTATTCACAAGAATAGCATATAAGAGAAATTTTTCCTTAATACATTCCTCTGCCTTTGCAATATTTTATTCTAAGTAGGGTATAAATAACTTCAAGATCACTATTTGAGCTTTCTTCTGATGTTTCATCTTCTTCACTTCTTGATTGAATAGACTTTGATGCAAATTCAATATTCTTTGAAACATGAACATAGTTATCCATTGGATACAATTGTTCAATTGTGTGTTGTCTTTGATGTGACAAAAATGTAGTATTAGTTATTAGAAAAAGTCTACCAAGCTCAGTTGGTTAGAAAAGAAAATTATAGTTTCTACTGAGCTCACTCAGGCAACAAGGGTTTCTGTGGCAGAAATGAGTTTTTATCGATCTCACAAGATCAACAAAGGAAATTTAGTGTTTACCGAGTTCACTCAATCTCCAAAGGATTTTTTAGAGTTCTCAATGTTTACCGAGTCTTAGTTGGTTAACACTAGAAATCATTTGTGGAATAGTGTTTATCAAGCTCAGTTGGCCAATGAAGGATTTCATTATTTTGGAAAATAAAGTTTAATTGTTTCATGTAATGAATTTAGGCCACTAGTGTAATGATTATTGGTAATTGTAACTTATAAGGTATGAATAAAAGGTCAAGTTGTGAATTCAAAAGTATCGATGAGTGTAATGAGTGAGCATGCAAGTGTGAAGAGGAAAGTGTGAGAAAATTTTGAAAAATGATCAGATATCCTTGAGGAGCAGTAAAGTTGTATTTGAACAAAGAGGATCTAGTGAAGTTGAACAAACATCTGTATCAGTAAATTCAGTTGCATCTCATTCAGGTCAACTCATTGTTACTTTCTCACAATTGTAGCAGTGATTTCTAAATCTCTTAACACAGTTGGTCCCATGACTATTTTGTAAACCCTCTAACAAGGTGGATAGTTCTGCTGAATTGTTCTAAAGTCCTCTAGCAAGGCCACTCCTAGAAAGGTGATTAAATCCTTTAACAAGGTTACACATAACAATGTGTTTTGTAACCTTTAATAGTGTTGGCTCCTAATAGGGCTCACTTTAGAAGAGTGAAAATTGGTAGCTAGTTACTTGGTGGTTTTTCCCATATTGGGTTTCCATGTTAAATCTAATGTCTCCTATGTTCATGTTATTTATTTATGCATGCATGTTAAATCTTTGTGAATGCTTAAAGATCAATAATTCATTTATCTACTGAGTTACAATTTTTTTTTGTGTGGCTACTAACTGACATTAGTAACTAGTTTTTAAGACATCTAAGGGATCTGTAAAATTATTTTTGTGGTAACTAATCCAAGCCCCCGCCCCCCCCCCCCCCCCCCCCCGACACCCACCTCTTGGTTACTCCATCTACCAACAATTGCAATCAGAACTTTTGGTGCTTGTAGGAAGGATTTTAAGGATCTACACTAAAGATCAGGATGTCTTACAAGAGGGAAATTCCAAGGCTTAATAGGGATAACTTTTTAGCATGGAAAAGTCTCATAAGACTCCATCTAGCATCCATTGGAGATACATGATTGAAATATCTTGATTGAGAATATGTGATTCCTTCTAGTACACTATCTCTCAATGACATTGCTAAGAACAAGACTCATAACACCATGATGATAGACATTGCATCAGCCCTAAGCTATGAAGAATTTGACGATATTAAGGACTGCACAAATGCCTTTGCTATGTGGAACAAGCTGAGAGATATCTATAGAGGTGATGATAATGTGATAAGATTCAAAGAAAAAAGTCTAAGAGCATAAATTTGATTTGAAGAGGATGAGAGAGGATGAGAACATTGCTAAATATGTTGAAAGAGTCAAACAAAGTGTTAGTGCAATCAAAGCTTTTGGAGGAGATATCAAAGAGGAAAAAGTTGTAAGTAAAGTTCTTAGAACATTGTTTCCCATTTATGCAATTAGAGTTTCTACAATTCAAGAAAGAAGATGTGAAACAAATCATAAGATAAATTTGAAGGCCATAGTAGGAAGATTGATTGCATTTGAGCTAGATAACTATGTCAATTATGCTCCAGCTTCCAAGAACATTGAATCAACATTTGAAGCCAAGCTTTCACTCAAAGAAAATTGCAAGAAGATAAAGGAATCTCAATCAAAAAGTGAAGAAAAACCATAATAGAGTTCTGACAGTGATCTTGAGGTGTTTGAAGCTCTACTGGCAAGGAAATATTCTAGAGGCAAAGGAAAATACAAGGGAAAGTTCCCTTTGATCTATTTTACATGTAAGGAAATTGGTCATATTGCTGCTAGGTGCCCAAACAAGAAAAATAGGGATGAGAAGGAAGGTCATAAGTGCAATGGCAAGAAAGACATCAAATCATTGAAGGCCAAAGGTAAGAAAACATGTTTCATGGCTAAAGATTACAAGGATTCTGACAATAGTGAAGATAAGATTGTTTACATTGCTATGAAAGATGAATCTAATAATGATGAGGAAGATAAAATGACACTTATCTCTCATGTAAGAAAAAAATGATACATGGATTATAGACAGTGATTTCTCTAATCATATGACTCATGATAAAACAATGTTTAAACATTTTGAAGACTATGATGGTGGTAATGTGAGGTTTGGTAATAATAAAGCTATTGGGTTGAAGGATTAAAACAAAATCTATTGAGTGTGGCACAACTAATCAATATTTGATTCAAAGTGGAATTCATGCATGGAAAAGAAAGATTGTTGGATGAAAAAGACAAGTTGATTGGATTAGGCATACAAACAAAAGGTAACTTGTTCTATCTTGAACTTGGTGAATGTTCATGTTTTATTGCTCAAGTTGAAGAAAGTTGGTTATGAAACAGAAGGTTTTTTCTTGTGAATTTGATAACTTGGTGAAAATAAGCAAATTTAGAAAAGTAAGAGGCATTCCTAGTATAAAGAAACCTGATGTTGGTCTAAGCAAGAATTGTTAGATTGGTAAGATGGAAAAGACTAGCTTTAAAAATAAAAATTATCAGTTTGAATTTTTTTTGGAAATTGTGCATAGTGATTTGTGTGAACCTATTGGAATTGAGAGTTATACTGGAGAATAGTTCTTCATTATTTTTAATGATGATTACTCTAGAATGATGATTGTCATGTATCTGAGAGAGAAATTGCAAGTATTTGAGAAGTTCAAATGGTATTTGGCCAAAGTAGAGAAGGAAATAGGGAAAAGACTAAAATGCTTGAGGTTAGACAGAGGTAGTGAATTCACCTCCCATGAATTCAATCACTTTTTCATTGAAAGGGGAATCAAAAGATAGGTATCAACTCTTAGAACTCCCAAGAAGAATTGAATAGCTGAAAGGAGGAACAAATCTATCATGGACTATGCAAGAACTCTAACAATTGAAAAGAACATTACTATCAAATATTGGAAGGAAGCTATTAGCACTACAGTTGATACCTTAAACTGAGTACAGTTGATACCTTGAACTGAGTACGTTGAAGGACTCATTAAAAACCCCCTATGAGTGATGGTATGGCTATAAACTTAATTTAAGTTACCTAAAAGTATTTGAAAGTAAATGTTACATTTTGAAAGAATCTAGGAAAGGAAAATTTTATTTGAAGGGTGATGAAGGCATATTTTTGGGATATTCTTGCAAGAGTAAGGCATATAGATGTTTGAATTTGTCTACTCACAAAGTCATAGAAGGTGCACCTATGAAAGTTGATGAGTTTGCAAAAAGGACTTAAGAAGAAAGCAAAAAGGAACTAGAAGATTATAGGAGATTTTTTTTCATTCAACCAGATGCAGTGCTAGAAACATCTATCAATTAGGAAACTTCTACTCCTGAGTCTTCAGTCACCGAGTTGCAAGAAGTTTAAACTGAGTTGAAGGAACTTGAGTCACATTTAGACACTACCAAGCCAATGCCTACTGAGTTTGAACAACCTAAGAAATAGTCAGAATAGCCAGAACCAAAAATTGAAACTCAAAATGAAGATAGTGGAACTTAGTCTTGTTGCAAGATTGGAAGGTGTCAAGACCTTACTTGCATATGCTACATACAAAGGATTTAAGGTATATCAAATAGATGTCAAATATACATTTCTCAATGGTATTTTTTGGATGAAGAAGTCTACATTGAATAGCCTGAAGGTTTTGTTGATCCAGACAAGGACATGGTCTAAAAATTACACAAGGCATTGTATGGTCTGAAACAAGCCCCTAGAGCATGTTATGAAAGATTGCATAAATATCTTATTTAGATTGGTTTGCAGAGAACTAATGATAATAGTAGTTTGTATATCAAGGAAGGACCAGATAACAAGATTTTTTTGGCATAAATGTTTGTGGATGATACTTTATTTACAGGAAATGATGATCTATGCAAAGAATTTTTACGGAAAATGAACAAGGAATTTGAGATGTCTATGTTTGGTGAGATTAAATTCTTTGTTGGTCTTCAAATTTATCAAAGCAAGAATGATATCTACATTACTCAATACAAATACATCAAGGAGATACTAAAAAAGTTTGGTATAGAAGATATTAAACTAGTAGGGACTCCAATGTGTACTAGACTAAAGCTTATCAAGGATGATGAATCTAAAGAGGTAGATCAGACCTTATATAGATCAATGATTGGAAATTTGTAGTATGTAGTTCATATAAGGCTAGATATTGCTCTTGCAGTAGGTACTGTAGCAAGATTTTGAGCAAAACCAAGAGAAAATCACATGATGGCAATCAAGAGGATCTTGAGATACTTCAAATGCACCAAAGACTATGTATTGTGGTATATATTTGGAAGTAATCTAGAATTGAAAATGTTTACTAGTGTTGATTTGGTAAGAAACATTCATGAGAGAAAGAGTACAAGTGGAGGAGAATTCTTTCTTGGAAAGTGGTTGGTTTCCTGGACAAGTAAAAAGCAAAATTGTACATCCCAATCTACATCAGAAGCTGAATATGTTGTAGCAACAATGAAATTTTATAATATTGTTTGGTTCAAATAGTTATTGGAAGGTATGAAGGTTGAGATCAAAGAACTAGTTATTATGTTTTGTGACAATACAAGTGCAATCAACATATCTAAGAATCCCATAATGCATTCCAAAACCAAGCACATTGCAATAAAATATCACTTTATCAAAGAATTGGTGTAGGATAAGGAGATCAAATTGGAATATGTCCATACAAAAGAACACATTTTTGACATATTCACCTAGCCATTACCTAAGAATGCATTCTTGTATCTAAGAGGTAAGCTAAGGGTCATTCCCCTATCTAAAGCTCACTAAAATGAAGGTTTAGTGATGCATCAATAGGAACCAAGTTGAAAATGTTTCAATTGATGCAACATAGTCATGGAAAAATTGCATATGAATCAGTACTCAAGGTACATTGTTACTCATTTAGTGTGTGTTGTCTTTGGCATGTGTTGTCAAAGAGGTAGAGTGTATTGCCATATTTTTGAAATTTGAATTTGTTTGTGGAGATTTTGTTGTTAGGAAAAGAAGCTATGTTATTCCTTCACAGAGGGAGATTACCTTATTTTAAAATTTTGTTGCATAAAATATAAGATGGAGAAATTTTCTATAAGATAAAGACTTGTTTTCAAATTTCATTTGCTATGACATGTTGTGTTGCCATCAATGCCAAAGGGGGAGATTGTTGGATATAATTGTTCAATTGTGTGTTGTCCTTGATGTTACACAAATGTCATATTAGTTATCAGACAGAGTCTACCAAGCTTAGTTGGTCAAAAAAGAAAATTATAGTTTCTACTGAGCTCATTCGAGCGTCAAAGGTTTTTGTGGCAAAAGTCAGTTTGTAGTGAGCTCACTCAGGTATCAAAGGTTTTTGTGGTAGAAATTAGTTTCTACCAATCTCACAAGATCAGCAAGGGAAATTCAATGTTTATCAAGTTCACTCGATCTCCAAAGGATTTTGTAGAGTTCACAGTGTTTACCAAGTCTTAGTTGGTTAAAACTGAAAATCATTTCTAGAATAGTGTTTACCAAGCATGGTCAACCAATGAAGGATTTCATTGTTTTGGAAAATAAAGTTTAATTGTTTCATGCAATGAATGTAGCCAACTGATTTAATTATTATTGGTAATTCTAACTTGTAAATGAGCTGACTAGATAATTTCTAAGGTATAAATAAAGGGTGAATTTGTGAATTCAAAAGTATGGATGAGTATAATGAGTGAGCATGCAAGTGTGAAGAGGAAAGTGTGAGTGGATTTTGAAGAAGGATTAGATATCCTTGAGGAGTAGCAAAGGTGTTTTCAATTAGAGAGGATCTAGTAAAGTAGAACCGAGATCTATATCAGCAAATTCAGTTGAATCTCATTCAGGTCAACTCATTGTTACTTTCTCACAATTGTAGTAGTGAGTTATAAATCTCTTAACAAAGTTGGTCTCAAATCCATTTTGTAAATCCTCTAACAAGGTGGACAGTTCTACTGAATTGTTCTAAAGTCCTCTAGCAAGGCCACTCCTAGTAGGGTGCTTAAATCCTTTTACAAGGTCACACCTAATAGTGTGTTTTGTAACCTTTAATAGGGTTGGCTCCTAACAGGGCTCATTTCATAAGAGTGAAAATTGGTAGCTAGTTACTTGGTGGGTTTTCCCATATTGGGTTTCCATGTTAAATCTGTTGTCTCTTGTGTTCATTTTATATGTCTATGCATGAATGTTAATTTTTTATGAATTCTTAAAGACCAACAATTTATTTATCTACCAAGTTACAATATTTTTCAGTGTGGCTACCGAGTGATAGTAGTAACTATTTTTTAAGACATCTAGGGGATCTATTTTTTTTGTGGTAACTGATTCACCCCCCCCTTCTTAGTTACTCCATCTATATTTCCAATAGTTATCAAACTTGTCTAATTCAAAAGTTGTCATTCTTCCAACTAAAGCATGCAAACCTAGCTTGCTATTTGGATCACATTTGATTTCCTAAATAGCAGATACTCTAATTGCATAAATACAAAGAAGAGTTCTAAGCACTTTACTTACAATATTTTCCTCCTTAATGTCTCCTTTAGATGTCTTTATTTCATTTACAATGGCCTTAATCCTTTCCACATATTTTGCAATGTTTTCATCTTCCCCCATTCTCATTTGATCAAATTGTCCTCTGAGGCTTTCTAATTTGGCTCTTGTTACATTGTAATCTACTTCATAGATATCTTTTAGTTTGTTCCACATTTCAAAAGTAGTTTTTGTAGTCTTTTACCTCATCAAATTCAGCATAACTGAGAGTAGATGTAATATCAATTGCCATGATATTATGATTCTTCTTTTCAACAATATGTTCAATAAATAAAGTTCTAGTGGGAGTTTTGTATTTAGTATCAAGATATTTACAACCTAAATCACTTATGGTAGCTAGATACAACCTCATAAGTCCTTTCCATGCTGTAAAGTTGTCTCTATTCAATTTTGGAATCTCTCTTTTGTAAGACATCCTGATCTTTTAGCTTAGGTCCTTGAAACCTTCTCTGCAAGCACAAAAATCTCTAATACCAATTGTTGGGGATATGAGAGGAGTAACTAAGAGGGGAGGGAAGAATTAGTTACCACTAAAATAAATCCTAGATCCCTTAGATGTTAGTATAAAACAAAATTCTAAAAATTGAAAACTGTTGATGCTCGACAAACAAAGAAAATATTGTAACTTAGAAAACACTAGGTTTTCTTGGTAAATATTAACATGCAGAGATTTAGATATTATCTATGATTACCATCAATTTAACTTATTTTCAAGACATATAAAATAAATAGCATGAACATATTTGACACCAATATTTATTGTGGAAACCCAATTTGAGAAAAACCACCAACTGCAACTAGTTACCATTTTTCACTCTTCTGAAGTGAGCCCTCTTAGGAGCCAAGCTTGTTAAAGGTTACAAAACAAAATGTTAGGTGTGACCCTATTAGAGGATTTAATCACACTAGTAGGAGTGACTTTGTCAGAGGTCCTAAGATAATTGAATAGAACTCTTACATTGTTAAAGGATTTACAAATAGCTATTAAGCCAACTCTGTTTAGAGATTTAGATCACTGATACAATGGTTAGAGAGTAACAATGAGATGACCTGATTTGGATGCAGCTAATTTTCTGATTAAAAATATATTTTCAAGCTTGTACTTGATCCTTCTTGATCGGATATGACTTTTTTGCTCTATAAGGATATTCTTCTTATCCTTCAAATTCACTTTCTTTTCTCATCACTAGCTCTTCAATCATATCATCATGGAATTACACACTTTGAAATCACAACTTGACCTTATATGTATATCATCCACTTTATCAAGTTAGATCATATACAACTTAGAATAATCAACATTCATTACCTTAGTCAGCTAGAATACAAGTTTACACAAAATTACAAAGTTAGCCGAAGTGTAGATGCTCGGGTTCTGAAGACTAGCTCGGTGAGGTTTTGATACTCGGCATCCATTGTCAATACTTGACATCATCATGAAATTGGCAGATGTAGAGGCTTGGTCCATACTAATAAATTTCAAGTAATCTTGAACTTAGTCTGTATTGGTGACTCGGTGAATACTATGAAACTTAATTCATACTACATAGCTCGATCAATATTAACTCAAAAACTATTTCCTTTGTTAACCAACATAATCTTGGTTAATATTTTAAACTGACAATAGTCATTTTGCAACCGAGTGAGCTCGGTTAGCACTAATTCCATCTAACTTTCCTTCATTAACCAAGTGAGCTTAGTTAACACTCATCTTCAGTAGACTTTCCTTTGATGCTCGAGTGAACTTGGTAGATATTATCTTCTAAACTTGGTAAACATAGAAACACTTGGTAGACACAAAAAATTGTCTTGACTACCCAAGTGACCTCAACATACACTGACTTAATCTAATATGACATTTGTGTAACATCAAAGATAAAAAAATTAATCAATTGTATTAAACATGTTTATTATTTCTATTTGTAGAGATTTTAAGATCTTTGATGTTATTAAGAACTTGATCCATCTTATCTAGCACCTCATTATTATTTCCTAGAGGTTTATGATTTTCTTTTTTAATTCCTTCATTCCCAAATTGTCTAGGGTCATCCCTCTTACTCACTAATTTACTAGAGATCCTTATGTTGTTATGAATATTTATTTCAATCCTAAAAGTATCTTTGAGATCTATTGGATTCATATCTCTTAACAAGTGACCCATCTTACCATCAAAAGCATTAAAACAATTGGTAAGACACAACTTGTTATTAAGTCTCATAACTTGAAACAATTTGCACATCCCTTTTTAAGATGTTGCATTAAATTCAAGGATAGATTCATTTTTAGAGCTTCTTCATATTATTTAACTCATTAAAAATATAACTAGCATTTGGTTTATCACTATACCACTCATTGAGAGAATTCTCTAAATCTCTCCATGAGGATATGGATCCCTTAGAAAATATTTTGAACTGCTCCCTTCCATCCTTAGTGTCTGTACAAATAATTTCATAACTACATCCTTGTTCTCAAATTTATAATTATTTAGAAAATCTAAGAAGCATCTCAAATGATCTTCAAAAGTAATAACATTATTTCTAGAAAATTTTGTCAACTCATTTCTCAATTCTTAGAAAATGGCATTTGGATAACTAGGGATCTCATTAAAAGAAAATTTTCTATATCCCTCTAATTGGATTGTTCTCTTTTGTGTTCCCACCCCAATATTACCACTAGAGCTAGATGTGTTATCTATACTAGTTTTTGAGGCTATCTTAATATTAGCATCTTTCTTTGGAGAAGATCATGTAGGAATATCAAATGTAACAGTGTTATTGGCACTAATTTTTGACATAGAACCTAAAGGCATACTTATATCAGACATAACTAGTGTCTGAATATATGAATTTCTAGTGATTAAATGAATTTTTCTCTTCATCTTAGAAATATAAGCATCAGTCTCTACACTTCGCAAAATCTACTCACTCTTTTCTTGTTCTCCAACTCTATATTTGAGGTTGACATAGTTGTTTGTGTACTTATTATTTTCCCAAGCTCATGTATTATAATACCAGTCACCCTTTTCTTTCCTTTTTCTTCTTCATAACAGAGGATCTAACATTTTCATCTTTATTATTTTCAACTAGTATCATTTTGTAACATTCTACCTTCCTAAAAATAGGGCCTTCCTTTTCAAATTCTTGGTTACTGAACAAACATTCTTTCTCCTTTCTTAGATCATCAACATCATCTAACATGACTAGTTTCCAAGGAGCAATATCCTTTTCATTTTTCTTTATCAAAGAAGAAATTTTCTTGAGTAAACTGTCTCTTTCTTCCATAATTTTCCTTATTTCTTCCTCCCTTTCTATCTAAAGATGCACCTCTATTTCTAATTTCTCAGCAAATTGTATTCTCAAAATGCTCAAATTATCTAGATTTGGCCTAATATCTTTAGAAATAGAAGTAATTCCTATATCTATAGGGCATACAAAAATTGAATCCTAATGGGGATGATTAGAAAGAATGGGATCTTGGTGGGATATGAACAAATAATTACATCCTCTTTTTTCTAAATTCACTGTGTCTTGGCATATCACCTTCTCCTGACCTATGAATTCTAGGGTGTCATAAAAATTATCATTAGAGATTTCACTAATACACATAGAGATCTTGTAAGAGTGTTCTTTCTAATTGACAAAATAATGTAATTATTTTCTAGTATTAAATTTTTCCTAAGGGTCAGGTTCTCTTGGTTGTGTACTTTGGAGGAAGATCTCCCGAAATATTTTTTTGATCAAATAAGTAAGATTGACAAATGAGTGTCAACACACTTAATCATCTTCACTAGACATGCCGAGTATACAATGGAAGCCAAGTGAGAAACTCATGCTAAGTTACAAATAGGTGTCGAGTAACACAGGAAACTAATAGGTGTCAAGTAACACGGGAAGTTAATAGGTGTCGAGTAGCATAGAAAGCTAATAGGTGGCGAGCAAGACAGGAAGCTAATAGGTGCCAGGTAACACAGGAAGTTATTAGGTGCTGAGTAACACAAGAATTCTATAGCTGCTGAGTGGCACAGTAATTCTATAGGAGTTGAGTAACTAGGAAACACAATGGATGCGGAGCAATCTAGAATAGATGGTGTTGAGCATCAATATTACTTCATGTGCTGAGCAATGCAGGATCAACATGAAAGTTTGTGCAATCGCAAGCCAAGATGTAAAATGATTATGCATGACTCATTACTTAATAAGGAGATAAGATCAAATCCTCTCAACCACCTATGAAATCGTCATACAACCAATTAGAAAATTAGAGACTGCATGGAACCAATAGGTGAATTTCAAGGGTTTGAGCCAGAACACTTGAATCAAGGATGCATAACGAACCACTAGTCCTTATAGGGGAGTCTTGACACCATTGAAAAAAAGGAGTTGGAAAGAAGAAGGAAAAGAAGAGCTTATTATTAAGGTCATTGCAAAATATTGGTGTCAAATATTTAGTGGAAAGGATGATATTTACACATCTTGTTGATCAGAATAGAACAAGGAACACAATTAGCAGATCATTTCTAGCAGAGATCAGTGATAGAAGAGCAGACCATGTACTTGAGATCAGCATCAGAGATTGCAGTAGATTAGGTGTATTATTTTAATACTCTCTCATAATTGTATTAGGAATTTGGAAATCGTATTGGGTTAGGTGGGTTTAATAGCTCTATGTAAATCCTTTAACATGGTGGCATTCTAAGTTGAATGTTCTTAAGTCCTCTGACAAGGAACACTCCTAATAGGGTGTAGAAATCCTTTAAAAGGGTAGGCCTTTAACAGGGCAATCCATCAAAAGTGATTGAAATCAATTGCTGTGGTAATTTTGTGGTATCATCCCCACCCTTGTTTTACTTTCTTATTCCTAGAGGGTTTTTGGGTCACCAAAATCTCAAGTGCTATGTGATGATGGATATTTTCTTCCATGATTATTTAATGTTTATATGCATGCATGTTAATTTCAGTTATATGTTATTAAGGATTTAAAACAATAACAAAAAAAGAAGGGTCAGTACTTCTGATTCACCACCCCCCCCCCCTCTTAGAAGCTCTCTTCCCATTAAGACATTCCAAAAATTGGTATCAGAGCCAAGTTATCTTAAGAAGAAGCTTAACAACTTGGAGGAAAACATCTGAATATGGAAGTCTTCAAACTTGGGAAGATCATTGAGAACCAGTTGATGGATGTGCATCTCGTGCTACACAAGGTAGAGGAAGCTATAGAGGAATTCAAAAAATCCTTAAAAAGAAGAAAGGAAATAGCTATAGCTGAAAATGATATTCACTACAAGGAGATTGACACCACACAAGTATTTTCCAAAGGAGATTCCAAAGAATTTGATGCATCAATAGTAGAACTGATGGAGAAAAATAGAGGTCAAGCAGAAGAGATAAGAACTCTTAAGATGGAGCATGAATCATAGACCATAATGCTATGTGAAATCACTAAGAAAAATAAAAGAGTAGTTGAGGATAGAGGCATGATGAAGGATGACAAAAGAAATCTTGCAAACAAACTTGAAGAAAAATGTATTGAATTAACAAGGATCTCAAACATGCAGATGTATACACTTGGCCAACTAATGAATCTTCATCATGAACTCAATATGAAAAATATTGAGATCTCTACTTTGAGGATGCAGAATGAAAAACTATAGAATTAATTGAAGAGAGAAAAAGAAATAGTAGAGAATCTCAACAAGTCAAGTGAAGCTATCAAGTACTTTGAATAGTTGTTGAAATCCCCAAGATCGGCCCATGATACATCAAGACTTGGATACACCAGCACTGAAGTTGGTGAATCATCAAAGAGTTTTGAGCAAAGAGGTGACAAAGGTAAGGATCCTAAACCCACCTATCATTACTATAATAAAAAGGGGCATACTACTAATGTTTGCAGGAGTAGAATGATCAATTAGCCAAACACACCCAAAAGCAAGGGTTACTATCACAAGTGCAACATGTAAGGTCACATGACACAAGACTGTAGGTCTAAAGTCACAAGAACACAAAGATTTGATGGTCACTACCATAATTGCAATAAGTATGGACATAGAGCCTTTGAGTGTAGATAAAAGCCTATGTGGACACCAAATTAGCATGTAAGGAGGGACAATTGTTTACATCATTACAATTGGGACTACAATACAAGAGAAAGTTTTCATTATTGTCAAGAGTATGGTCACATACCCCAGAATTGCATCAGAACACATTTTGAGGGGAACTATAAAAGATGGTTGAACCAAACTACTTGCTTCAGTTGCTTGAAAACTAGACATGTTAGCAGGAATTTTTCAACAAAGGCCAAGGCACCCAAGACTAAAGTAAATAAGGTCAAAGAAAAGGTTGATGAGGAAAACATTAGAATAGACATAAGGAAGATATGGTAGAAAAAAGATGTCCCAAGTACATCCAATGGAAGGGTCACTTCACCCAAGAGGTCAAGTGATCATATCTCATCCAACTAAACATAAGAGATAAGGAAGTATCATACATTAGCCCTGAATAGAGAAGAAGCACTGCAAAGTATAAATCTACACAAGATAAGATGCCTAGAAAAAATTTGATTGATGATGACAAGCTTTCTTTGGTTGCTGAGTAAAACTACTTTAAAAGCCGAGTCAAGAAGTCTAGTGGGAGCTGAGTAAAATTGTACTGGTTGCCGAGTTATCAACAAAGTCAAAAGATGCTGAGTGAGAATAGCTGCCGAGTGAAATAGAATAGATGCCAAGTTGAAAATATTTGGAAGCTAAGTGATAGGTGAAGGTACAAGAATGCATTAAATGCAAGGTTTTTTGAGTCACTTAAAGGTAAAAGTCAATTCATTTTGAGCCATTCAAATGAAGAACGATTACCAAGAGCACGACTGAGTGATTTTTAAGTATTCAACCAATGATTTAGAGTGATTCATCATCAACCCAAGTGATTTCAAGCATTTAACTAGGTATTTCCTTTAGGTGTCGAGTTGTACAGTTTGTGAAGTTTACTTTAAACATCAAACCCTAGTTCGATTAAAAATGGTATATGGTTGAAAGTTCAACAAAGGGAAGGAAATACATGAGATTCGGCTATTTAGTAATGAGGTTAAACAACCTGACTTTAGGAATATACCAGAGGTAGCATACAAAAATGATCTCGCAGGTACATTGTCTATGATTCCAAAAAAAGTTGTCATGGTTCAAGATGTGCGTAAGTGTTAGAACTATAAGATTGGAACCATAGGAGACATAGAGATCTTCAATGCCTATGATAAACTCTGTGATACTGGTATATTAAAAGATGATTTTTCAATTGTAGAAAAGAAGGGTCTAACCAAAGCCCTAGTTTTTCCAATTGTATTCAAAACTGAGTGGATACGCATAGTACTTAGCAGAATCGATGATGGATCATTCTAGTTAGAGCAAGGACCAATTAAAATTACTTAGAAGATGGTTCATAGGGTCACAGGTTTTCCAACCCTAGATCGGCCAAAGACATTAAGAAGTGAAACAAGGAAATAATAGAGAAAAACACAAGAGCAAAGTGGAACAATAGAGGTATGACCATAGACACCATAACTGATGGGTGATCCCACAATAATGGGTTCCACTTTTTGACCAATTTTGACACTGAAATCAATATTTTTGCAACAAACATCACGTTCAAGTGACTATATCTCCAAAACTATAAATAATTTCAAGATGAAATAAACTAGTGATTTTGAGTAGTTTGTTCCTACCTTGTAACCATATTTTTTAATCTAAAAAAAAAATTATTTATGTCAATTTTTTTTATCTCCTCCAAAAAGTGGTACAAAATAAAATTCAATATTTTAAAAAGTGACAGTCCATTTGACACACATAACTTTTTTTCTAGAAATGATAATGGAGTAATTCTTTCGGTGTTGGATTTGTAACATGAATATCTAGTGTTTTCATTTGGTTTGATTTATTTTTGATGAATATTGTATAGTTTATGAAGTTTTGAAGTGACATGAACCATAATTCAGACATACGTTCTGTTTGACACAGATGATTTGAAGTCAATTTATCATAAACCATTTTTTTTTTAATAGAAAGGTATCTCAGTAAGCCAGTGCCTCCATATTTTTCAAAAAAAAAAATTGACCTAATTTACTAATTTTCTCGAGGTGTCAAAGTCGGTTGATGTTCAATCGGTAATGAACCTATAATGAGTTAAACTCATATTTGAAAGTCTTAATGATTAAATTATGTAATAAAATTATAGTCATTGGAAAGCTTGCTCCGAGCATCACATTTTGAATTTTTTTATTTTACAGTAGGAGATCATTCTCTTGCAATTATGGAAGTCAAAAGAGGAAAAAAAAGAGAAAAGAAAAAAATGTTAAAATTTTTGTGATTTTCAATGTTCGTGCGAACATGGCATTCCCATGAACGTATGTTTGCGCGAACATACAAATCATGTTTGCGTGAACATATATATCACATATGTTCACACGAACATATGAAATATGTTCACATGAACATGATTTAAAAAAAGTTCACGCGAACACAATAAGTGTGTTCGCGCGAACATATGTTAAACTCAATTTCTCGATTTGCAATTTTTTTCATTTTTGTTCATCCCACTAAAGTGGAACCCATTATTGTGGGTTCACCCTGATTTCCTTCTAGACTTTCCTATAAGGATCATATCACATAAGTTTTATCAATCCAGTAGGTTGAATAGTTTACCCTACATAGCAGTGGATGTGGCATATAAGCTTGTAAAGAAAGACCACACCTATGACCTTGTAGAGCTCATGTTGTAGCAGATAAATGAAAATCTTGGAGCAATTAGAAAGTCTAAGGGAGCACAATGCAAATTTGGGTTAGTGTTGGTATGCATGTTCTTTTATGTATAAAAGGAATTCCCTTCATTTGGAAAATTCAACTGGAATCAGAATAAAATAACTGTTGATCAAATAAATGATTTTATTGCACAAATGGGAGATAGCTTTGATGATCAAATGACTATCTATTTTGATGATTTCAAGAATGCAATGAAGAAAAGAATGAGGATACTAATCTCATTGGTGAATCAACATGAGAATGGCATATGCTTTCTTGTTGACATTGATTATACTTACATCCAAGTAGTCCTTCCAAGAGTAAGATGGCTTAGACCATTGGGATATGAGCTTGATGTTGATCAAGCTTCTACAGCTATTACAACATTACTTGTAGAGGAAATGGCAAAAGTTTCCAAGGCATTTGGAACTTATGACACTATCAGATCAACATAGTCAAGAAGAAGGACAAATTAGTAAAGAAAATAAAGAAGAAATTTGGTGTTGAAGAAAAAAGTGTGGCAAGAGAAGTAGAAGAAATTAGTGAAAATGAAGAAGAAGGAGATGATGAGAAAGATGAAGATAAGCCAGAACAAGGGCCGCTTGAATTGACACAAGGCAAAGGTGAAGACAAAGATGAGGATGCTGAGGAAGAAGAAGCCAAGGAAGCACCCATCAAAGGCAAGGCTATCAAAAGGAAGGCAAAGACACCTCCTGCTTCTTAGCCTACATCAAAGAAAGCTACCATGCCAACACCCAAGAAGCCAACAACCAGAGCTACAACAAGGGCCTCCACACAAAAAGCCAAAGAGGAAGCTACAAAGAAGAAGAAAACAACCAAGAAGGCATAGGAAGAGCCAAGGAAAAGAAAAAGATATGTAGCTCAACTTGATACTGATGAGGAAGATCAATCTAAAAAGGTAAGTCATCCTCCTAACTCTTCAGTTGATACATTATGTGAAAATATTAGGAATGGAGACTTAAGTGACATGAAAAAGATAGATTTCAATAAGTTCACTAAAGAAAAACAAAAGGGAATAGAAGAATCAGTCTATGCAATGATGGCATAGTTCAAGTATACACCTCTTGAACTAGATGGACAATTGCCAAAGGAATTGTCTAAAATTGTAGAGGACAGATGGCATT
This sequence comes from Cupressus sempervirens, assembly GCA_028749045.1. Taxonomy (NCBI): domain Eukaryota; kingdom Viridiplantae; phylum Streptophyta; class Pinopsida; order Cupressales; family Cupressaceae; genus Cupressus; species Cupressus sempervirens. Next base: position 210,522,305 of record CM053783.1, read on the forward strand.
TTTGTTTGAAAATGGATAAGGAGATGAGAGAATCAACTCTAGCAAGCATACTACCTAATTTGACAAGGGAATAGATAACTAAAGCAGTCAAAAGGCATAATAAAAGGTTTACACCTAAGTACAGGGTATTTTCCATACTTCAGAACAAAATTGAAGAAGTTGTACAAAGAACCACAAGATTGTGGAAGAATTTATATAAGAAAATTGAAGAGGAATACAAAGAACAAGCTACTGCTAAGCCAAAAGAGAGAAGAAAAAGGAGAGAAGAGAAGACAAAAGTAGAGAAAAAGGTTGAAGAGGAGGAAGGAAAAGATGAAGACAGGGGTACTAATGAGCAACAAAGTTTGCAAGACATACAACTACCACCTCCTAGCCCTCCTCACTCCACTATCACACCTGTGGAAATCATTGTGATTAAGGATGTTATTGACAGCACAAGTCAAAACATTAGTTCACTAACTACAGAGAATCTCACTAAGATCCTTGACCAAACAACTCTTCAAATCCTATATTGGTTAGTGTAGATGAGCTCCAAACGTTAGTAGATAAAATCAAGGAAGGTGAGGTGCCACGACAAGAAGCACCTTAGAACATTCAAATTACTAGACTTTCATTTCTACCATTTCCATAACTACCAAGAATAGCCATGCAAGCTCATCAAGAGCCAAGTGCAATACTAGGAGCAGTCACAGGTACATTAGTACAAATAAAAAGTACACCCCTAGTTGTAGTGGCACAAGAAGAAGATAAGGAAGAAACACAGGATAAGGAGGAGTTAGCAATACAAACTTTGGTTGAATTGCCAAAAATAGGAACTCCTACCAAACCTGTTTAGAAGATGAGTAATAACATGTTGACCTTACAAGTTAGGACACTAGGCTCAAGTTCTACTAGGGTAGCTAGGACCATTCATTATGGTATTCTCGAGCTTGATGAAGAAATTCAAATACCTTATTATAATTCAAGCACTTTAACTGAGGAAAAGATGAATGAGATACAAAGTGCATTGGACAAGAGGAGGCAAGAGGCATTGAGGAAAGAGTTCAAATACAAGCAAACAATGAATGAGATCAAATATATATTCATGGATGCCTTCAACCTACAACCTCTAGATTCAAGCAGGCCAATCCTTGAGCAACTATTTGATATAGTTGACCAAGTTAATAATGAAGACCATGATACAAATATAAAACTCATGGAATGGTCAGAAAAGAAGTTTCTAAGCAATGTCAACCAAAAGATAGCTAATGGAATTATTTTGGAACAGGTTGACCTAGCCAAGAAATTGGATAAGGTAAATATTTTACTAGGGAGCATCTTTTCTCTTTACAACAAATTGTGTGATTTCTCTAGGTTCACACAAGAAATAAATCCAAAAATTTTGAACCTTGAGAGAAAACTAAAGCTCTCTAGTATGCAACTACCCTCAAATCTTACATAGAGTGAGAAGCAATTTACTCAAACACTTCACACTCAGAGGGGATTAGCTACATTATCAGTAGAAGAGGCCACTATTAAAGAAAAGCTGATGTAGATTCAAGCCTCAATTACTCCTCACTTGGAGGTATTACACAAGGAGCAATTGAATGCTGAAACAGTCCTCAAGAAAAATCTGAATATTTCTACACATGATGGACTAGTAGATCTTGCAACAGAGCTCACAATCCAACACAAGTCATTTGATATTGCATTGAATAACTAGGATGCAGCTCTCAAAATACTCCTTAAGGTTAATACAACATTTTTGGCCAAGCATGGCATTACTATTTAATTACCCTTTGACATCAGTGTCAAAAAGGGGGAGATAATGTAGGAGATAATATTCTAAGGGGGAGATATATTAAAGGAGGAGAAATGTAGGAGGAGAGATGCATATAGCAAGAATATAAGGAGATAATAGGATCAGAAGGCAAGAACATGATAGAAATAGAGAACATCAAGCACAATTGCACAAACTATCAGAATTCATGACATGATAAGGCATAATCAACTCAGGGGGAGTCATAAGGTATATTGTTGTTTACAATATCTTTTTGAAATTTTGTATGTGAATTAAGAAAGTGAAGAATGGACATAGAAGGATTGGATCATGAATGATCAGTTAAGTGTTTTTGACACTCATGTCAAAGGGGCAGATTGTTGATCAAATAAGTAAGATTGACAAATGAGTGTCAACACACTTAACCATCTTCACTATACATGTCGAGTATACAATGGAAGCCAAGCTAGAACTCTAACTCATGTCAAGTCACAAATAGGTGCTGAGTAACATAGGAAGCTAATAGGTGTCGAGTAACATAGGAAGTTAATAGGTGTCGAGTAACACAAGAAGCTAATAGGTGTTGAGTAACACAGAAAATTAATAGGTGCTGAGTAACATAGAAAGTTAATAGGTGCCGAGTAACATAGGAATTCTATAGGTCCCGAGTGACACAGTAATTCTATAAGAGCTGAGTAACCAGGAAACATATTAGATGTTGAGCAATCAAGAATAGATGGTGTTGAGCATCAATATTACTTCATGTGTCAAGCAATGTAGGATCAACATGAAAGTTTATGCAATTGCAAGCCAAGATGTAAAATGGTTATGCATGGCTCATTACTTAATAAGGAGATAAGATCAAATCCTCTCAACTACCTATGCAATCTTCATCCAGCCAATCAAAAAATTGGAGATTGCATGCAACCAATTAGAAAATTGGAGACTCAATCCAGCCAATAGGTAAATTTCAAGGGTTTGAGTAGGAACACTTGAATCAAGGATGCATAATGAACCACTAATCCTTATAAGGGAGTCTTGACACCATTGAGAAAAAAAAAAGAGTTGGAAAGAAGAAGGAAAAGTACAGCCTATTATTAAGGTTGTTGTAAAACATTGGTGTAAAAGATTTAGTGGAAAGGATGACATTTACACATCTAGTTGATCAAAACAGAACAAGGAACACAATTAGTAGATCAGATCTAGTAGAGATCATTGATAGAAGAGAAAACCAAGTACCTCAGATCAGCATCAAAGATTGCATTAGATCAGATGTATTATTCTAATACTCTCTCACAATTGTATTAGGAATTTGGAAATCCTATTGAGTTAGGTGGGTTTAACAACTCTATGTAAATCCTTTAATAGGGTCGCATTCTAAGTTGAATTTTCTTAAGGCCTCTAACATGGCACACTCCTAATAGGGTGTAGAAATCCTTTAAAAGGGTCACATTTAACAGTGTGTTGTAGCCTTTAATAGGGCAAACCATCAAAAGTGGTTGAAATCAATTACTGTAGTAATTTTGTGGGTATCATCCCCACCCCAATTTTACCTTCTTATTCCTGGAGGGTTTCTAGGTCACCAAAATCTCAAGTGTTATGTGGTGATGCATGTTTGCTTCTCATGATTGTTTAATGTTTATATGCATGTATGTTAATTTCAGTTATATGTTATTAAGTATTTAAAACAAAAAAAAAGGTCAGTACTTTTGATTCACACCCCCACCACCCCCCCCCCCCCTCTCAGAAGCTCTCTTCCCATTAAGACATTCCAACATATTTACTTTTGGATTCTTTCTAAAAACTATCTATGTGTACTTTCTTTTATCCATGGTTTTAAAAATAAAATGGCACTAGTTCTTTTAACCTTTGAGTTGACACTGACTAGTTATGATAAATATGATTGAAATAAAAGACTTTTGAAAGTTCTATTGGATCAAATAGTACTAAGAACACATGTATAACATTCACTAGATAATAATTATGTGACAAAATTCTGATAGAAAATAATTTGGCTCTACCCAAATAGGAAAAGGACCTAACTTGTACTGTATTATTTTCAATATAGCTCTATAGTAATCACTAGTAAACTCACCATTTTTAAATTTTTTTTTATTTAACATATTTTCATTTCAGTCCAGGAAAATAAGTACCTGAGACCAGGATCAAAGATTGCATTAGATCAGGTGTATTATTCTAATACTCTTTCACAATTGTATTAGGAATTTGGAAATCCTATTGAGTTAGGCGGGTTTAATAGCTCTATGTAAATCCTTTTACAGGGTGGCATTCTAAGTTGAATGTTCTTAAGTCCTCTGACAGGGCACACTCCTAATAGGGTGTAGAAATCCTTTAACAGGGTCACATTTAACAGTGTGTTGTAGCCTTTAATAGGACAAACCATTAGAATCGGTTGAAATCAATTGCTGCAATAATTTTGTGGGTATCATCCCCACCCCAATTTTACCTTCTTATTATTGGAGGGTTTTTGGGTCACCAAAATCTCAAGTGTTATGTGTTGATGCATGTTTGCTTCTCATGATTGTTTAATGTTTATATGCATGCATGTTAATTTCAGTTATATGTTATTAAGGATTTAAAACTAAAACAAAAAAGGTTAGTACTTCTAATTCACACCCCTGCCCCCCCCCCCCCCCCCCCTCTCCTCCTCAGAAGCTCTCTTCCCTTTAAGACATTCCAACATATTTATTTTGGATTCTTTCTAAAAACTATCGATGTGTTAACCTTTGAGTTGATACTGACTAGTTATGATAAATGTGATTGAAATAAAAGACTTTTGAAAGTTCTATTGGATCACATAGTACTAAGAACACAGGTATAACGTTCACTAGATAATAATTATGTGACAAAATTTTGATAGAAAATAATTTGGCTCTACCCCAATAGGAAAAGGACCTAACTTGTACTGTATTATTTTCAATATACCTCTATAGTAATCACTAGTAAAGTCACCATTTTTAATTTTTTTTTATTTAACATATTTTCATTTGAGACCAGGAAAATAACAAATAGCATATTACCTAGGGTTTAGCTATTTCCCATTGTTGGAATACCATATTTAGTCCTAGACAAGCTTCACATATCATTGATAATTTCTACACATTATGTTTTGCGAAACTAAGGTGGGCCAGCCTAAGGATTTGATAACTTTTTAAGAATAATAATTTGTAATAGAAACCCTTCACAATATATTTGGTCTTTAAAATTTCTTGAAATTGAAAAATAAATGACATGTTAATTATAGCCAATGATGAACTTAACAGATTAATGATAAGAGTAATGACCAACTTTATGCTCCATTATGACAATAATTATTTAAAGATTTTGATTTATATAATTATGTTCATGCTATGAAAAGATTAATATTCGTTAATTTCTTCAATCAAAGCCTAGTACCTTTATCCATTAACAAAATAGAGTCATATCGATTATCATTTAGATCTATTTAATTAACTTCCAATTAAATGTATCAACTCTTAATCTTCCAATCCTATACCTATCATATTAATTTCATACCCTAAATGATCCTATCATTCCATTGAAGCATTTACTTAATTCTTTGAATTAAAAGAAACTCTAAAATCATTTACCACTCATTAAATTTCATTTGAATAAAATTAAACTTGTTCATTCAATCTCAAAATCATAAAATCTTGAAATAGGAGACTAAATTATAAGACACTACCCTATAATGCTTTCTTGTATTAACTTCTTTGAAAATAATACATAGTATTGTTATGATAATTATGATAGAGATATGAGATTGAACAAAACTTTTCATTAATTTCCAAACTTTTGTAGAGAACAAGCTAAATACATCATATACTTAATAAAAATCTAGGACTGACTCAAAATGATATCTATATCATAGAATCAAAATTTAGACCCTTGTTCCAAGCCTTTGGAATCCTTTTATAGTAGAAGGATTGCAAAAAATTTCATGCTAGAAAAAGGTTTACACATCACATTATAATTTCTAAGAATATAGTTTCATAATAGAGACAACATCAACAAGAGAGAACTTTGGAGATAGCCAAAATTAGGAAGATTTCATTGTAGGTGTTCAGGATAACCTTATTTATTTGAAATGTGAGAACACCCATAGTAGGTGAACCACAAAGTTATGGTATCTCATTGAAGTAGTTGTCTTACCTTAATTTTCTAGTGCAACTTCCTTCAACCCGTTCAATCTCTATCACTGGATGACACTGCCTTGATATTAGCTATATTTTTGCATATTATAATGTCAGTTTCAATGTCTAGCCATGTGCCTTCTCTAATAATTTTTAGCTCACTCGGAAATTTATTCCATTTTGAATCTATTTTAGCTTTAATCTCTACAATTATTTTATTCATGTCCATCTCAATTTTGTACAAGATGTAAACCATGTCATATATGATTGCCACATTATTTTCATCATTATAGTAAGAAACAAACCTCTTGTGCTTTATAATACCTTCAAAAGAAGTGTATCACTCCTACCATTTGTTTTAAGTTTCCTTCATCATCAAAAAGTTTCTATACAAAGTCTGGTGCACCTTCAGCAATGGTTTTCATCTTCTTTTTTATTATCTGCATCTTTTCAAGGAAGAAACCTTCCAAATTCTTAACTTTATTCATTAATTTACTAGTTGGAATCATAACTTCTCATGACAATTCCTTTTCATGTGTTAATGTTGGAATAAGTTTATAAAATAATTGTAATTAACACTGGTAATTAACACCTTGTGTGATATGTAACTCTTGTTGATATTTTGTAAGATTTTTTTTAGGATGCCTATCTTGTAAGAAATCATATTTTGCATTTTCCTTATCTCTATTTTCTTATTGGTTTCTTCTTAATCCACATCCACATCCATTGGTTCATTTTCCATTACACCCATGTCTAGCACATCTCCCTCCATTTGTGTCTCTTTATCATGGACATCTCTAATATGTGTGGTAACAACACTATATATTTTAACCCCACTTTGTAAATTAGCATTCCTTTTATCCAATATATAGGTCTTCTTTTCCTCCTCATATTACTTTTAGGTGTCTATATATTTTCCATATGCGTGATATAATTGTTCTTCCTACAAATCCATTTTACTCTCTCCCATGAGTCACACTATATTAATCATATTAAAAAATTAATCTCTAGAGGTTGAAAAAACATTCCAAAAAATCACATTCCCTTGTCATTAATTTATGATCTCCGTCAATTTTAGTTTTTTTAATTCTAGAACAATACTCCAAACATTTTTTTGGCATCAATGATAAAACCAAATCCCTTTAACTCTTCAATTATACTAATATCTTCAAAAGATATAAATATTTCTTGTCTCCTTATCTAATTAAGCATAAAATATGAACTCATTAACTAGCCAAGGAATAATATCAATCCATTTTTGCTCACTAGCTCTTTGGATTCTTCTATAGTGAGGTCTTCACTATTAGGATCATATTCTTGTTGCTTACTCACTAGTTCAACTCCCTTTCCATTTGAATCTCTTGGTTGTAATTGTAAAGTCACTTTATTTTTCTTTAATTTAAAAATAAATCATTTTAATTCTTCACTTCAAATGAAATCATCATCTTGCATAAATTATTAAGCTTGTATGATTCTTTCATCAATCATCTGAGACTCAAGCTCAATCTTGTTAGGGATTTTCTCATTTTTAGTGGCTTGCCTCATCAAAAATCTATGTCTTAAATCATCAAAGTGTTTCCTACTTCTTGGCATAATTTGGAGATCCTTTTCCCCAAAATTATTTTGCATATGTATCAAATTTTACTTTTTTTTGCTGCCTTGGGGCAATATTAAGCTTTGTGGTTGCTACTCTTCCTCATCAACCTCAAGCACAATATCCTGCTAAGCAGAGTTAGGCTCCAATCTATCTCTCACTACTTGAGGCACTTGAGATTAAATGTCTTTTCATTCCTATGTTTCCAAACAATTAGTTATGGCATCCTCCTACCATATTTTCTTGCTTAGGGGAAAATTGTATCCCATCATCTATCTCAAGGTTGTCCTAACAACATCATTGGGATCACATATCATTGCAAGCCCAGTTGACAACTTAACCTTCCTAATGAATGCACAAAGTGTAGTAAATTTAGAATTGGAATAATTATTGTTTTGTTTGATGTTAAATCTATGGATGATACATATATCAACCTAATCTAAATCTCATATGTGTTAGATTGATGAAGAGGATTTGAGAGTTACTCATAACTATAGAACCTAGAGGAAGGGTTAAAGTTATGAAAAGTAAGTTACAATGGATATTTGATTACATAAAATTTGATAAAATAAAGTAATTTTTTATGTCAAGGAAGCAAAGGCAAGAAAAACAAAAGAGTAAAATACTAAGGAGTGCCAAGTATTAGTAGTGTCAACCAAGCCACAGTTATTATTGAGAAAATCTAATGTTGACCAAGCATTAGCATGAGTGAGAAAGTTGATTGATACTGAGCTAGAAAAATAAAAAAATAACCAAGTATTTTACTATTGAATGAGTGTCTGAATTTAGTGATTACCAAGTGATAGTAAAAGATCAAATTCAAAGAAATCCTAACATCAAGTCAACTCAGTTAATTTATTAGGAGATGTAAAACATATTGAAGATAAGATTGATGAGTTGGATCATTAAATTCAAGGTAATGATTAGGTAAAGACCTAATATAAGGGTTCTAGAGAAGTTTGTATAGGATGATCAAGAAAATGTGCAGATACATTGAATCAAGGTGAATCTGATCGTACACCCTAAGATCTACATTGGATGTAGAAAATGGTAAAGCATAGATTGCCTATTTAAGGTGATACATAACTAAACATTTTGTGCCCAATCTAGTCCCATCTATTGTACGTGAGTTTGTATGTGGAGGGAGTTGTATAGAGAAAGGTTGATCATAAACATACAAGTGGGTGTATGCGAAGATAGAAGAGAAAAGCTTGTGGATGTGATGTTGTTGTTCATAAGTGAATTTGAGTAGAAGGGTTAAGTGTTCATGAGAAAAGTGGACTTATTTCTTGAAGGGATACCAAGTAGATCAAGATCAAAGATGATAGTAAAAAGCTTATTAGTTAACCAACATAAAAATTGGACAAAGATCTAAACCAGTAAAGGTGAGCTGTAATCACATAGATGAAAACCTACTATTTTCTTTTTTATCATTATAAATAGTTTGTATTGAAATATTTTTAATAGAGGTTGAGCTAATATTTATTTGAAGACTTAAAATTCTATGTAAATCCTTTAACTAGGGAAAATTCTAAATGGAATGATAAAGTCCTCTTACAATGTCACTCCTAATAGGGTGATTAAATCCTCTAGGTAGGTTAAATTTAATAGTGTGTATTGTAACATTTAATTGGCTGGCTCCTAATAGAGCTCACTTCGTAAGAGTGAATAAGAGTGACATGTTGTTGGCATTTTTTCCCAAATTGTGTTTCAACATAAAATCCTAGTGTCAAAATGTGATTAATGTCTTATGAATGTTATATTGTGATGATGTTTTCATTATGCAATAGAAGTTAAGTTTATGATAGTTTTATAGTAGAGACTAAGCAACAATAGGATAAAGATAATAATAATGTGTTTAATGTTTAATTGTTCAAGCAGTACGTATAGACCTTGACTAACTAACTCACCCCCTCCCCCTCGATTATTTAAAATATTTCTAACAATTGGGATCAGAGTGCAGTGCTTACAGAGAAAAGGTTGAAGGTACTTAAAGCTAAAGATCATGAAAAACAAGAGACATGTACCCAAGTTGAATAAGGAGAAATTTTATGCATTGCAAACCTTGATGAAGTTGCACATATCTAGTATAAGTGATGATTCTATCATTATTCTCAAAAATGAATATGTAGAGGTAACAAGTACTCCTTTGATTACTAAAGAATTGAGACCAAAGTTACATCACAACCAAGCAATGTTGGAGATTGCATCGGCTCTAAGATATGTTGATTTTGATGACCTAAAACATTGGAATACTACAAAGAAGATGTGGGACAAATTGAAAACCACATATGGAGGTGATAAAAATGTACTAAGAGGCAAAGAAGAAATCCAAAGAGGTAAATTTTATGATATGAAAATGATGCAAGCTGAAAATATAATATGTAATACCACATAATTGTTAAAGAGGTTATTAATGCTATTTGAGGAGCAAATGGAAAAATTGAAGATTAAAAAGTGATAAGCAAGGTATTGAGGACTCTACTCCCTATCTATTCCATTGGACTCTTTGCAATTTAGGAATTGAGATGCACACTAGGTAAAAATTTGATCTTAGAAGGTTTAGTTGGTAGACTTACTTCTTTTCAAATGTCTAATTTTTATAACTATACACTTTCTACCATTGAATCTTCTTTCAAGTTACAACTAATTCTTAGTATGAAGAAAGGAAAACATGTGAAGAGTGAAAGTGATAATTTTTATGATGAGATTGATGAATTTTAAGTCCTCATTGCAAAATTATTTGGAAGAAGAAGAGATAAATACAAAGGTAAATTATGTATCATTTATTTTTCAAGCAACAAAGTTGGTCATATTATTGCTAGATGTCTTGTGAGAGAAGATAAGGATGGAAAGAAAGGAAGCAAGTAAAAAGGAAGAAGAGATGACAAAGACTATAGAAAAAGAAAGGATGAAATAGGTAAGAAATATTGTTATATTGCTAAAGAAAATACTAGTAATGAATATGAGAGTAATGATGATGAAGTTGTCTATGTTGCACTGAAAGAAGGGTCCAATGAAGATGAGAAAACTACATTAATTTCTTATGTGAACAAAAGTGATAGATGCATAATTAATAGTGGATGTTCTAGTCATATGACTAGTGGTAAAGAAAAATTTGAAGATATTCGTCCATATAATGGTGGATGTGCTAAATCTAGTAATTATATCCCATGTGTTATAAAAGTAAAGGAATTATTCAATTGATTGACAAGATAACATGTGAAAATACTTACTGGGTTGAAGGATTTAACTACAATTTGTTGAGTGTTTAACAATTGAATAAATTAGGTTACAGAGTTGAATTTCACAATAGAAAGGATGAGATACATGATACTTATGGTAAAATAATTGGAACTCGTGAGTAGACAAGAGGTAATTTATTCTATCTAGACCTATCAAGGGAAACATGCATGTTTGCATAAGAGAATGATGTTTGAATCCTTATGGGGATGATTGAAAAGAATGGGGACTTGGTGGGTTAGGGACAAATCATTACATCTTCTTTGTTCTACATTTATTGGGTCCTAGTATATCACCTTCTCTTAACCTATGCATTCTAGGGTGTCATAAAAATTATCATTAGATAGTTCACTAATACACTTAGAAATCTTATAAGAGGGTTATTTCAAGTTGACAAAATAATGTAATTGTCTTCTAGTATTAAGTTGCTCCTACTGGTTCGGTTATCTTTTTGGTGTACTCTCTTTTGCAGACCAACTCTTTGTTCCCTTTGGAGGAAGATCTCCCTGAATATTTACTTTTGGATTCTTTCTAAAAAATATTTGTGTGTTCTTTCTTTAATCCATGGTTTTTAAAATAAAATGGCACTGGTTCTTTTAACCTTTTAGCCGCCACCCACTACTTATGGGAAATGTGATTAAAATAAAAGACTTTTGAAAGTTATACTGAATCACATAGTACTAGAAACATAGGTATGACTTTCACCAGATAATACTTATGTAACAAAATTTTGATAGAAAATAATCCTGCTCTACCCCAATAGGAAAAGGACCTAACATGTACTGAAGTATTTTTTATATGCCTCTAGACTACTCCCTAGTAAAGTCACCATTTTTATTTGTTTATGATTTAATAGATTTTTATTTGAAACAAAGGAAATAAAAAATAGCATATTACCTAAGGTTTAGCTACTTCCCATTATTGGTATACCATATTTAGTCCTAGACAAGCTTCACATATCATTGATACTTTCTACACTTTAGGTTCTGCTAAACCAAGGTGGGTCAGGCTAAGGATTTAACAACAATTTATGAATAATACTCTATAATAAAAACCCTTCATAATATATTTGGTCTTGAAATTTTATTGAAATTGAAAAATAAATGGCATGTTAATTATAGCCAATGATGAACCTGATAGACTAGTGCAACAAGTAATGACCCACTCTCCACTCCATTATGACAAAAATTCTTTAATGATTTTGATTTCTAGAATTATTTTCATGCTATGACAAGATTAATAATGCTTAATATTTCCAATAGAATGACTAATGCCTTAATCCCTTTTGAAAATAGAGTTATATCAGTTATCATTTAGACTAATGCATCAATTGTTAATCTTCAAATCCTATACTTATCATATCCCTTTTGTACCCTAAATGATCCAATCATTCCATTGAATCATTTACTTAATTCTTTGAATTAAAAGAAACTCTAAAATGATATACCACTGATTAAATTTCATTTGAATAAAATTAAACTTGTTCATTCATTCTCAAAATAATAAAATCCTAAAATAGGAGACTAAATTATAAGACACTACCCTATAATGCTTCCTTGTATTAACTTCTTTGAAAATAATACATAGTATTGATTTGATAATTATGATGGAGATATGAGATTGAACCAAACTTTCCATTATTTCCCAAACTTCTATAAAGAACAAGATAAATACATCAAATACTTAATAAAGACCTAGGAATGACTTAAAATTATATCTATATTATAGAATAAGAATGAAAACCCTTCTTCCAAGCCTTGGGAATCCTTTTATAGTAGAATGATTACAAAAAATTTCATGCTAGAAAAGGGTTTACACATCATAGTATTATTTTTTACAATATAGTTTCATAACAGAGACAACATCAACAACGGAGAAATTTGGAGATAGCCAAAATTTAGAAAGATACCATTGTAGGTGTTCAAGATAACCTTATTTATTTGCAACATGAGAATACCCATAGTAGGTGAACCAAAAAGGTAAGGTATCTCATTGAAGCAATTGTCCTACCTTAATTTTCTAGTCTAATTTCCTTCAACTCATTCAATCTCTATCTCTATATGACAATGAATTGATATCAACTATATTTTCCTATATTATAATGTTAGTTTCAATGTCTGTCCATGTGCCTCCTCTAATAGTCTTAAGCTCATTTAGACATTTATTCCATTTTGAATCTATCATGCCTTTAACATCTACAACTATTTTATTCATGTCCATCTCAATTTTTTATAGGATGTAAACCATGTCATATATGATTGCCATGTTATTTTTATCATTCTAGTAAGCAAAAAAGCTCTTGTGTTTTATAATACCTTCAAAAAAGGTACAAAAACCATACCATTTGTTTTAAGTTGCCTTCATCATCAACAATTTTTTGTACAAAGTCAGGTGTACCTTCAACAAGGGTTTTTGTCTTCTTTTGGATTATTTGCATCTTTTCTAAGAAGAAACCTTCCAAATCCTTAACCTTATTCATTAATTTCCTTGTTGGAAACATAACTTCTTAGAAAAATTCCTTTTCCTATGTTAATATTGGAATAAGTGTGTCAAATAATTATCTAGCAACCCCATTTAGTAAATAGAGGGGAAAGTAAAGATAAGACCTCTAAACACTAGTAATTAACACCTTGCAGTGATATGTAATCATTGTGGATATTCTAGAAGATTTATTTTAGGACGCCTATCCTATAGGAAAGCATATTTTCCATTGTGTTATCTCTTTTTTCTTATTGGTTTCTTCTTCATCCTCATCCACGTCCATTAGTTGATTTTCCATTACACCAACGTCTAACACATCTCCCTCCATTTGTGTCCCTTTATCATGGACCTCTCTAATATATGTGGTAACAACATTATATATTTTAACTTTAGTTTGCAAATTAGCATTCCTTTTATTCAATATATAAGTCTTCTTCCTTTCCTCCTCATATTACTTTTAGGTGTCTATATATTTTCCATATATGAGATATACTTGTTCTTCCTATAAATCCATTTTACTCTCTCCGATGAGTGATATTGTATTCATCATATTAAAAATTTAATCTCTATAGGTGGAACAAACATTCCAAAAAATCATATTCCTTTGTGATGAATCTATGATTTCCATCAATTTTTGCTTCTCTAATTTTGGAACAACACTCCAACCATTTTTTTGGAATCAATGTTAAAACCAAATCCCTTTAACATTTTAGTTATACTAATATCTTCAAAAGATATAAATATTTCTTGTGTTCTTATCTAATCAAGCATAAAAGATTAACTCATTTCCTAGCCAGGGAATAATATCATTCCATTTCTACTCACTAGCTCTCTGGCTTCTTCTATAGTAAGGGTTTCACTATTAGGATCATATTCTTTTTTCTTTCCCACTAGTTCAACTACCTTTTCATTTTATTCTCTTGGTTGTAATTGTAAAGTCACTTCGTTTTGCTTAAATTTACAAATAAATCATTTTAATTCTTCACTTTAGATGAAATCATCATCTTGCATAAATTCTTAAGCTTGTACGATTCTGCCATCAATGATCTTAGCCTCAAGCTTAATCATTTAAATGATTTTCTTATTTTTAGTGGCTTGCCTTATCAAAAATTTATACCTTAAATCATCAAAGTGTTGCCTACTTCTTGGACTAGTTTGGAGATCCTTTTCCCCAATCTTATTTGGTATCTGTATCAATTTTTTCTTCATCTTCCCACCTTGGGCCAATATTGAGCTTTGTGGTTGTTACTCTTCCTCATCAAGCTCAAGCACAATATCTTACAAAGTAGTCAGGCTCTAATATATCTCTCACTTCTCGAGGGACTCAGGATATTATTTATTAAAAATTCTTGATGAATTTTTTATAACTACCCACATATCTTTCCTCATGATAGAAACTCTTAAATAAAGGATCAATCCTCTTTATCTCTTCTTTGATAGTCATTATTTCTCTCCATTTTAGAGTAAATGTCTCTACATTCCTATGTTTGCAAATAATTAGTGATGACATCCTCCTCTCATATTTTCTTGCTTAGGGGAAAATTGTATCCCATCATCTATCTCAATGTTGTCCTAACAACATCATTGATATCATATATCATTGTAGGCCTAGTTGACAACCTAAATTTCTTAATGAATACATAAAGTGTAGTAAATTTAGAAATGGAACAATTATTATTTTTTCATTAATGTTAAATCTATGGATGATACATATTTCAACATAATCTAAATCTCATATCTATTTGATTGCTGAAGAGGATTTGAAAGTTACTCATAACTATAAAACCTAGAGGAAGGGTTAAAGTTATGAAAAGGAATTCATAATGGATATTTGATTACATAGAATTTGATAAAACAAAGTATTTTTCTATATCAAGGAAGTTCAGGCAAGCCAAGTAATGGTAGTGTCAACCAAGCCATACTTAGTCCTGAGAAAATCTAGTTTTGACCAAGCATTAGCATTGATTGAGAAAGTTAATTTAGTGATTACTGAGTGATAGTAAAAGATCAAATTCAAAGAAATCATAAGATTGAGACATCTTAGTTGATTTCTTAGGAGATGCAAAACATGTTGAAGATAATATTGATGATTTGGATCATTAAATTCAAGGTAATGATTAGGTAAATACCTAATATAAGGATTCTAGAGAAGTTTCTAGAGGATGATCAAAAAAATGTGCAGATACATTCAATCAAATTGAATCTGATCGTAAACCCTAAGGTCTATAATGCATGTAGAAATTCGTAAAGAATAGATTGCCTATTTAAGTTGATACATAACCAAAAAATTTGTGCCCAATCCAGCCCCATCCAATGTACATGAGTTTATATGTGAAGGAATTTGTATAGAGAAAGGTTGATTAGAAACACTCAAATGGGTGGATTCAAAGCTAGAAGAGAAAAGATTATGGATGTCATGTTGTTGTTGGTAAGTGAATTTGATTAGAAGGGTTATGTGTTCATGAGAAAAATGGACTGATTTCTTGAAGGGATTCCAAGTAGGTCAAGATTACATATGAGAATTAAAGGCTTATTAGTTAACTAACATAAGGATTGAAAGAATTATGATGTGTTTAATTCTTACTTGCTCAAGCGGTACATATAGACCTTGAGTAACTAATTCACCCCCTCCCTTTAAATTATTCTAAACATTTCTAACAATTGGTATCAGAGCACAATACTTATAGAGGAAAGGCAGAAGGTACTTAAAGCTAAAGATTATGACAAACAAGAGAGATGTACCCAAGTTTAATAAGGATAACTTTCATGCATTGTAGACCCTAATGAAGTTTCACATATCTAGAATCAGTGATGCTACTATCTTTTTTGTTAGAAATGAATATGTCAAGGTAACAAAATCCTTTGATTACTAAATAACTAAGACCAAAGTTAGATCACAACCAAGCAAGGTTGAAGATTGCCTCAACTCTAAGATATGATGATTTTGATGACCTAAAAGATTGGAATATTGCAAAGAAGATGTGGAATAGACTGGAAACCATATATGGATTTGATAAAACTGTACTAAGAGCCAAAGAAGAAATACTGAGAGGTAAATTTTATTATATGAAAAGGATGGAAGTTGAAAATATAATATGTAATACCACATAAGAGTTAAAGAGTTAATTAATGTTATTTGAGGAGCAAATGGAATAATTGAAGATGAAAAAGTGATAAGCAAGGTATTGAGGACTCTACTACCTATCTATGTGATTGGACACTTTGCACTTTAGGAACTGAGATGCATGCTAGGTAACAATTTGATCTTAGAATTTTTAGTTGGTAGAGTTACTTCTTTCGAGATGTCTAATTTTTACAACTATACACTTGCTACCATTGAATCTTCTTTTAAGTCACAACTAATTCTTAGTACAAAGAGAGGCAAACATGTGAAGAGTGAAAGTGATAGTTTTGATGATGATATTGATGAATTTGAATTCCTCATTGCAAAAATATTTGGAAGAAGAGGTAAAAAAAAAAAGGTAAATTATGTATAATTTATTTTTCAAGCAAAAAAGTTGGTCATATTGTTGTTAGAAGTCCTCACAAAGAAGATAAGGATGAAAAGAAGGAAAGTAAGTGAAAAGGAAGAAGAGATGACAAAGATTATAGAAGAAGCAAGGATGAAAAAGGTAAACAATCTTGTTATATTGCTAAAGAAAATACTGATAATGAATATTAGAGTAATGATGATGAATTTTTCTATGTCGCTATGAAAGAAGTGTCCAATGAAGATGAGAAAATTGCATTAATTTCTGATGTGAACAAAAGTGATAGATGCATAATTAATAGTGGATATTCTCGTCATATGACTAGTGATAAGGAAAAATTTGAATATATTGGTCCATACAGTGGTGGATGTGTTAAATTTAGTAATTATATCCCCTGTATTATAAAAGTAATGGCATTATTACATTGACTAAAAAGATAACATGTGAAAATACTTACTATTTTAAAGGATTTAACTACAATTTGTTGAGTTTTTACAATTTAAAAAATCAAGGCACAAAATTGAATTTCACAACAGAAAGGATGAGATACATAATGGTTATGGTAAACTAATTTGAACTAGTAAGTAGACAAGAGGTAACTTATTCTATCTAGACCTATCAAGAGAAACATGCATGTTTGCAAAAGAAGAAGATATTTGGTTATGGTGTAAGAGATTTTGTTGTGTGAATTTTGATAATTTGGTGAATATCAATAAGATGAAGAAAGTGTGATGATTTCCTAAACTTAAGAATCATGACAATGCTATGTGTAAATAGTGTCAATTAGGAAACATGACCATGTCTAGTTTTAAGAGTAAAGTATATACTGCTAGTGATATTTTGGAATTAGTTCATAATAACCTATTTGGACCCATTATTGTTAAAAGTTACTATAGAGATCAATATTTCATTCTATTTATGGATGACTACTCTAGAATGATGATTGTGATGTTTCTTAAAGTTAAATCTAATGCTTTTTAGTTATTCAAGTGGTATTTAGCCAGAGTTAAAAAACAAAAAAATGAAGAGTTTGAAGTGTTTGAGATATGATAGAGATGATGAATTCATTTCACATGAATTCAATACCTTCTATAATGATAGGAATTAAAATATAAATGTCAAAACCAAGGAACACTCCTCAAAATGGGATAGCTGAAAGAAGAAACAAATCAATAATGGACTATGCAAGAACACTAATGATGGAGAAAGGTGTATCACGTAAATATTGGAGAGAAGTGGTTAGTACTATTGTCTATATCTTGAATAGAGTAGAAGTCAAGAAAGTTGCAAATGTTACACTTTTAAACTATGATATGGTTATGCTCCTAATATTAAACATTTGAAAGTATTTGGAATTAGATATTATATACTTAATGATAATAGAATGGAAAATATGATGCAAAGAGTGATGAAGGTATATTGCTAGGTTATTCCACAAAAACCAAACCTTATAAGTGTTTAAATTCTAACACTATCAAATTTTTGGAAAGTACAAACGTGAGAATTGATGAGTTTACACAAAAAGGTGATGCTTAATGTAATGAAGAACCTAAGAACTATAGTACATTCATCTATGTAGATGATTATGTGCCTAGCACTCAAAATGAATAGACAAGTCAAGTTGAAAATTCCCATTAGACAGGAAATGATCGAGTGAAAATACAAATTACCAAGCACTAGAGAGTGGGTGTCGAGCAATAGACTAAAGAAGTTGAGTCAGAGATAGGAAATGTCAACCATCGGAAAGTGAATTTTGAGCATTCATAACTTGAACCATAATCAAAATAAGGCAAATAAAATGATCTTGAGATTGTTTTTCCAGATGAACTTGAAGGAGAACCAAGAAGAAAGCTACCTATATTAACAAAATATGTGAGAAGATATTATAAACCTGATCAAATAATTGGAGATGGTAAATCAAGTATGATGACAGGGATAAAGTAAAATATGACACATGATTATTATGTGAGTTTTATCCTAAAATAATAAAAGATGCTATAGACAATAAAGATTGGATACAAGCTGTGAATGAAGAAATTGACTAGATTGAAAAGATGAATACTTGGACCTTAGTTCCAAGATCTAAAGAAAAAAATTTCATTAGGACAAAGTGGGTTTTTAGGAACAAGCTCAATGAAAATGGTGAAGTGACAAGAAACAAAGAAATATAGGTATGCAAGGGTTATGCACAAGACTAATGAGTTGACTATGAAGAAAATTTTGCTCATGTGGCTAGACTTGAAGATGTCAGAATTTTTCTTGCATAATCAAGTTACATGAATATCAAGGTATACCAAATGGATGTCAAATATGAATTTTTAAATGGTAAAATGGAGGAAGAAATATACATTGAATAATCTAAATGATTTATAGATCTAGACAAGAGGAATTTGGGATGTAAATAGAACAAAGCTCTTTATGGATTGAATCAAGCACCAAGAGCATGGTATGAAAGGTTACATAACTATTTCGTGAGAACTAGTTTTGAGAGGAAAAATGATAACAACAATCTATATTTGAAGAATGGTAAGAATAATGAAGTACCATTATCTGAGATATTTGTCAATGATGTCATATTTAGAGGAAGAGAAACATTATGTAGATAATTGTTGCTAAAATGAAAAAGGAATTTGAAATTTCTATGTTTGGTGAAATCAAACTCTTTGTTGGATTACAAGTATGTCAAATGAAGTGTAATATTTTCATTTCACAAACCAAATACATCAAGGAAATATTGAATACTTTTGGCATGGTATATTCAATGCTAGTGAGCACACCTATGTATATAGATATAAGATATCTAAGAATGACAATTCCACCAATGTAAACTACACCTTGGAGAGATCTTGTTGAAAATAATTGATCAATTCTATATTTTATTTGATGTTATACAAAATGTCATATCTTTATCTATCAGTGTATGCAAAGATTAGTTAAGTGATAAAGATATTTTCCTATGTTTACCCAACATTCTAGTGTTTTCCATGTTTAGAGGATGGTAAATATTGAGCTCACTTAGGGGTCAAAGAGAAATTCATAAAAGTTGAGTGTTAACCAAGCTCACTCGATTAACAAAGGAAAGTTGGATGGAATCATTATCAACTAAGCTCAGTTGGTTACCAAAGAAAGTTTGTGAAGATGTAGTTGATAAGCCTATTAGAGGATTTAATCATGCTATTAGGAGTGGCCTAGTTAGCTCAGTTGGTTACCAAAGAAAGTTTATGAAATATCCTTTGCATAAGCTCATGAATTCTATTGATCTACTGAAGCATTTACATAATCCCTTGAATTAAAAGCTTCAATAAACCAATATACAGCCCATCCAAGCTACACTCAATCAAGTGAACCCTATTCAAGTGATCTCAAAATTAATAAACTCATGAAATGGAGACAAAAAATAGTGAAACAAATCTAGTGTAAATACCCTTTTGTATTATCCTTTTGCTCATTAATACAAGAACCAATAGAGACTGAATGAAGAACCCATGAATTCATGTTGACACTATCATTTCTATTTGATATTAGGAAAGTACATAACTGAGAATAAATTCAAACACAACTACACATGCTTGGATTGACTATACTATTTCTTAACAATCCAAAAAAATACATCAGAATTTGGGCCCTTGTTCTAGCCTTGGGATCTCACTTAAGTATGTGAGATGCAACAAGCTTCAAGCTTGGAAAACTTGACAACTATCCAAAAAAAACAAAAATTGATGTACCAAAAAGTTAACACATCAATATATACTTTGGTAGGCCCATTTCTGTTACATCATAACAAAATATTGGCTAATTTGATTTGCCATTACTATTCTGAATGGTCTAAATATGCTGCCATTAGGCTTTCCAATGATGAGTCCTACGATGTTTCTAAATCAACTTTTACCCTTGGATTTTCACTATTTTCACATTTGATGAAAAACATTACTTTTGTCCTTGATTGTTTCTCTATCACTTCCACATCTTGGGCCTCTGTACCTGCAATTGGAACTAACCGATGACCTTCACCTTCTTCATTTTTCATATCTAGTGTTGATGTGTCAATAATATACACCTCGTCATCCGATATCTCATCATCATCTATTCCAACTTCCTCAAATTGCTCACTAGAAGCAATATCTACCAACCACGTCTCAAACACTATATCATCTGGGTAATCAAACTGTAGAATATCTCGTTTCTTTTTTATAAAATATTCTATCTCCTTGCCAATATCAACAAATTCTTGTTTTAAAGAACCAAAAAATATTTGATCTTTCACTATTTCTTTAGTTGTGGTAGCCCACCATGCGTTTCCTTTTTCATTGATAATCTTATTCATCCTTAAAAAAAAATCATCCAACTCCTTGGCCCATTCATCTTTGTTCTTCAAATTATGTCTTCTATCTAGGGCACGAGGAAACAAACTAAACTTTTGGCTCTTGTACTTAATCAAGTAGCCAACTATTATTCTTTGCCAATGAAATATTTTATTGTCAAAATCATAAAGGTTAGAAACAATATCAAAAGTTTTCTCAATTTGATCATAGGAGGTTTTTATGACAAAATAACATTAAAATGTCATTTATTTTCTCCTCCTTGCCCATTTATTCACAATAGGCTTTAAAACCTCATCACTTGCTTTCAATTCTTCCTAAATATTTATCACCCTAGACAACTGATAATAAACTAGTGGCCATTCAATTTTATACAAATATCTGAGAGCCTTTCTTAATTTATCTTCTTATTTTGCCTCCAACTCCACATGCAATGCCTGCAGCTTGCTTTTTTCTTCTTCAAAATCTTATGCTGTTTAGTATTCTGGCCTTTGGGGCATATCTAGTATTTCTATGAGGGGGGTGGATTTTAAGGGTTCAAGTAGGGGGCAATGATATGCTATTCTTGGCCTTGTGGACCTCCCCATTAGCTTGTTCTCAAGCTCAATCCTCTTTCTTACCTCTTTATTGTAGGCCTCTAGAATTGTTTAATATTTTCTCTGCAATTCAAACATGGCATGTTCTTCCTTCTTAATAGTGGCCAAAAGAAATTGGGATGAACCCACATTCCAATGTGCTACCTATACATGAGAGGTATCAACAACTTTCCTCACAATTATGTTTCCCATCAATCCAAACTCATCTGGTTATGATAATGTAGCTCTAGACCCTCTTCTTAATGACTAGCTAACAAATGCAACTTGATCCTCAATAAATGTAGTACCTTGGCAGTCCTTTTTATTTTGATCTTGCAAATCCAATTTATTTGAAACAAAATTGAAACTAAGGCATCAACAATGTCCCAATTTGGTACCAACAAAATGCTAGATGCCTTCACCATTTGTCTTCCCTCTTTAGGGCTTATATTTTGAAATTCTCTTATCATTTCTTCTTTTATTTGGTTCTCAATGGAGGCCTCATCCATTTTTGGATGCTTTATTTTTAACCTTTTACATCTTTCCTCAAAATTAGTCATGTTTTCCCTCCATGCAAATTGTTGGAAAGCCCTAGACTTTACAAGACTATCATCAACCAAAAATGGATGACTTGCCTCTTCTAATACAGGGTCCCATTCCTTGCCTCTATAGTCAGCTATTGTTAGATCCAAAGTTGGTGCAGGAGGTCTTGAGGGTTAGCATCATCTAACTCTACTTGAGTAATGAAAATACCTCCTTGTGGTCAAATTTGCTCAATTTGCTCACTTATGAGTTGTTCTTGTCCAATTCTCAAAGGGGATTGAGTGGGTGAATATTCCTTAACTTGAGGACCCTTTTCCTTCATTACCTTCTGCCTATTGGGAGAAGGTTCATTAGGTCTCTCCTCTTGGACTGCACTGGTGGATCCCATTATTTGTTTGCCCTTATCTACAGGAGCCCTTATATTCTAAATTACAGTATAACCAATTTTCTTTTGAACAACAATTTGTCTAGCTCCTATATTAGGACTGAAAGCCAACCTCCTCATGACCTCTCTGGGTTTATCTAGGTATGAATCAATAAAAAATTATTTCTTCTCATTCAGAGATTCCATTATTTTAGGGAAGGTATTTGTGAGTTTATTTACTTTATCAGCCTCTGTGTTAGCATTGTCTAGAGGACCATATTTCTAATCAAAATAATAAATGAATTCTAAAACCCAAGAATAAATTCTCCACTTTTCCTTTTTACTTTCTTGTTCTTTCAATGAGAATTCATTCCTTATAATGTCCTCTAGATAATATGAGTCATGTTTGACCTGACGCAATTTAATCCTATGTCTCAAGGTTCGATTAAAAATCCCTTAGTATAATAAAAATGGGGATGGGAGATAGTTGTTTTATACTAATCTAAAATTGTATGCAAGAAGAGTTAGTAATCAAAAACTGATGTGCCACAGTGCAAGTAGGAAAAATTTACCCTAGTGACCTTTTCAATAGAAACATTTCCTCCAGTCCTCCTAATTACCATAAAACTTCAGCCATTCCTACCTTTAAAGGTCCTTAGTAGGGCAATACATGAGGGCTCCCCCTAAAACCATAAATTTTGAAAATAGTAGTAATAGAGTAAGGAATGATATCTCCCCAATTGTGTGAAACTTTCAAATTATGGGGGTTATCTATAGGTCTAATGAGATTCATTAGTGCCTCAGGGATCTTGGGATTGTCACTCAATATGAGGCATCTCAGTTTAGAGGCAAAAAACCTATCAAATCTGACAAAACTAATATTATTTGCATCCCAAGTCATATATGCACTTCACAACTAGACTAGTAGTGCTTCCCCATTCTCCTCTTCGTTCAATTGCATCTCTTTACCAAAATATGCCACCCCTTTAAATAAGAACATATGCATCAATAGAGGATAGTGCCCAAAAGTCTTCTCCACTTTCCCTTTAGCAATTCCAACTAAACCAACATGGATTTCTTTAGCTAAAAAATAAGAAAAATAAAAATAAACATCTACACCAAAAGACACAATTTGAACCATCATATACATAAGGCCAACGAGCATGAAATCTTGCTCATCTTCACCAAAAGCATGACATAGGGTCTTGTATACCTCTATAGCCCAAGAAGTAAAAAGACTCTTCTTAAAAGCTTCCCTCGAGGCTATAGTGATTACTGGAAAAGTTCCTATTGTGCCAATGTGTGCCCTCAGTACACATCCCCTAATCACATTTTTCTTTGCCTTGTATTCATTCTCTAGTTCTGATAGATTAATTGGCACATGATAATCTAATAATGGCTCTAGGTGAAAAACCTCTCTAATTTCCTTAGGACTAATTGAGATAAGAAGCACACCATTAGTTCTTTTCACCATCCTAATAGCTTGGTCATAAGTCTTGGCAATGCCTTCAAACAAATCATAATCCATGAAAACACATGGAACTACTAGTTTTCCCAAATCAAAATTCTAGAAGTTAGCATGAGGGGCAAACAAATTCCTTTCTAAAAACCATTTTTTTAACAAAAAAAGACTAGTTTGCATAGTTTTTGCATCCCTAACCTAGTTCCCTTTAACATATAGGCCATCAGCAATCTTAAATCTAGGGTTTAAGTAAATTAACTTCTTAGCTTGTGTAGGTTTGATGGTGGACTCTAGGAGTAATTCTAGCAAATAGTCATGAACATTCCTATCCATATAATTTACTTGTCCAAAAAAAATTTCTTGGGAGGCATTTTGACTATAATTCATAAGAACTGGAATGCTACAAAGGTTATAATATGAGTACTTACTTGATTTTCCAAACTTGTTCTTCTTAGAACCTCTTCAATAGCTCATGAACAGGAAGAATTGCTTCACATCTTTGTTGGCATATCACAATATCATCAGTAGGCTCTTGTACTTAGAAAAGATGAAATCTTTGTTTGGGTGAGACTAGAAATGAAAAAATCTCCTATATTATGCTTTATGTTTCTCACATGCAAAGCTTTCATTCATCATAAATGCAAAAAATTGAAAAACAAAGTGGCATCACATTTCCTTTTGAATGAAAATTCCTATGATCCAAGAATGAAAATTGGGCTGACTCACCTTTCTTCTTAACACATTGATAGTCAAGAAAATAAAATGCTTCCATCTGTACCTTTCCTTCAATGATAGAATTTTAGTCTGGGCCCACTAATGACTGGGGACACATGTCATCAACTCATTGTATCGCTATGCATAATTTTTGAGCATCTTGTTATAGCGAGATAGCGATAATCATTGATGTTTCTTTGATCATGTCACAAACATTGGATACAACTCTTAAGAGAGAAATGGTGGCTCCCTCATTCACTATCTTGCTATACATAATCTTGATGCAACTCTTTATAGCGAGATAGCCATGACGATGGATTTGAAGTTAATCTAACAGCTTGTAAACTACATGAATATTTGAAAATGTGGCAGGTCCCTTGCTCACTACTTTGCTATGCATAATCTTCATGCAACTCTTCATAGCAAGACAGTGAATATCATAGATCCATGCTTGATCTAACGATCAGAATCCTTTACATGTTTTATGCATGGGGCATAGGTCTAGGTTACTACTGATGCTAAGCTAGCTTAACATGCTAGTGTATATATATTATCTTGATCCCCTAGTGACATCATATCTCTTTGGCTTTTCCATGTTTTTATTTTTCAAGCGGGTCACTACATCACTAGCAATGAAAATCACCAACTTTCTGGTACCAACATAGTGACTTTTGGTAACCCATTAGAAATCAATGCCAGGAAAGTTAAAATAGAATAACCATGACTAACATGGCTATAACAAAAATAAAGGCATATTTTGTAAGATATCTTCATCAGGATCCTCAATATCACTACCTGTTTTGAAAGAACATCATCTTTTGCAATATCTAGGCACTCACTATGTCACTATCAAAAAATTGATGACTTTCCCAGTCATGATGTAGTGAGCTCTAACAGATTAAAAATTCTAGTGATAGAAAACATATGATAAATTTGATTGAAATTTCACCCATTAATATTATTGTTAGAGAAGGTAGTCATGCACATTTATGAAACTACATGGGAATTCCATGGTCACATCCATCTTTAAAAATGTCCCAATTACAACACTTGCAAATTGCTCCTCATGCATCCTTTCTGATACTGACAACCTTGGGGCAGAGCACATGACCATAAAGTTTTCAAATTAATACACTTCTCTAGAACCAAACCTCATTTCAAAAACCAAAACATAGTTTTTTGATGGTCACTATCTCGCTATATTAAATAGCCTTGTAATCTTTTATTGCAAGCATGCGACACCCATGGATCCAAACAAGATCCAATCGTAGCGAAAGATCTTTTTAAAAAGTACTCAACAATGACTTTGAATCAAGTGGGAAAACAATATTCGACCCTCTTTTAAAATGTAAGAAATGAATAATGTTGAGCAAGGAACGAGAAACAATCCAAGTAAGTTAAGTGTGAAACAATGTTACCATGAGATAAGCAACTCCACGAGCATACACCAAGATGGTTCAACAATGGAGACAAGGATTTATAAGGGGAAAGCAAAGAAAACCCCTTGTGAGTTATTATGAATGAAGGAAAATGCCTAAAGAAGAGAGAGAGAGAGTTTTGGAGCAAAGGTAGCTCAATACAATAACATCAAGTGCTTAGAGTGGTGTGTGTTTGTGAAGAAAGAAGGAGGAGCATCTCTTATATAGAGATGAGGGAGGAGTTGCATTTGTAACTCCCATTTCTATGAATGCCACATTCATAATAGGTGTGTGCAAAGTGTCACAATCCTCTTAAGGAGGATAAACTAAATAAAGAAATAAACAAGAGTTGTCCTTACATGTGGAATAATGAAAAAATAATGACATGTCCTCCACATGTGTACAAGTGGACAAATTACATGTAGGGACCCTTGGAATATCCTAATTAAAATATATCCAAGGAAAGATTAACCTTTCTAACATAAAAGACTTCATGCCAAAATAAATTTAAAAGGGCAAGACCTAGGTTTTTACTCAAATTTTAAAGGATATCAAAAATAGAAGACCCAAAACCTAAAACCCTAGGATCAAACAAAGGAATTCACATCTAATTTGTATATCATGATTTTAAGAAAATTTATTATGTAAAAAATTAGACCAACAGTGGTTCTTTCTGGGGATGATAGACTACTTGAGTCTATGCATGAATTTAGATTCTTTGGGAGAGCAGACCACAAACTTGATACAACAATGAAAACTTCTTCAAAAAGCATAAGACAGAACCTAGAAACAAGGAACCGGACTATACAGAGAAATCTATAGGCAATTACAAAATATACACAATGTATAAGAACATAGAAAAACCTAAAGCTACTATTCATGGAAAAATAGATACTTTAAGAAAATTACCACTTCAAGAATTTTCTGTGAACTAGCAATTCAAGAACATCTCTGGTTAGATCATTTAGGAAATATGAGTCCTCTCCATTTGTATCATAAATGCACTATGAGACAAACCAAACAGGATCAAATTTACCATGCTTTCCTTTATCTTCTAGTCTAGCATTGCACATTAATGTCATGTCACCTATTTCAAACTTTATCTGAGTAGTTCTTTTGTCATATAAATGTTTCATCCGTGACTATAGCTTTGCATTATGAACAGAAGATTCTCTCCTTATTTCTTCTAACTGCAAGATGTCATCCATTTTGAGTTGCATCGCATCAACAATATCATCTTCATAGAGTTGAAGAAACTTATACATCTCGTTTAAGTTGTTTTGGGGAAGTCGAGCCTATTTAATATAAACCAAATCAAATGGGGCACATCCAATGGTCTTTTTCACAGTAACCCTGTCGGCCCATAGAGCTAATGACAACTTTGAAACCCAAGCCTTCCTATTTTCTCTTAAAGTCCTCTTAATGATTTTCAATATACTTTTATTACTTGATTCTGTTTGACCATTTCCTTGAGGATGATAAGGTGATGATATGTACTCTGTAATGCCATACTTCTTACAAAAAAAATTATATTCCTCTAATCTGAAACACATAGCATTATCAATTACAATCTTCTATGGGCATTCAAACCTGGTCACAATATTATTTAGAATGAAATTAATCACCACTTGTTGCATTCTTAGTAGGAATTGCTTCAACCCACTTAGTGAAGTAATCAGTAGTAACTAGGATCCATGAATGTCTACCACTAGATTTATTTGAGATTTCACCTATGAAGTCAATTCCCCACTGCTGAAATGGTGCATGTACTTGAAAAGGTCTTAGTGGTAAATTCCTAGAAAATTTCAACTTTCCATGAAACCTTTGACAAGCATCACAAACTTTGACAAAGTCATGAGCATCTCTGAAAAGTGTTGGCCACAAAAAACCAGCCCTAAGAATTTTATGAGTAGTGGTTTTAGCTATATGATGACCACCACATACACCTTCATGCATATCTTTCATAATTCTTTTAGATTCAATCTCATCCACACACTTGAAAAGTAACCCTTCCATATTTCTCCACCATAATTGACCCTATACTATAACATACCTTATGGCCTACAATTTGAGGGATCTTTTTTGGTTGTCTATCAACTTTGAAGGAGATTTCATATTTTGCAAAATAATAAATCACATCTTTGTACCAATCAGAGCTATCCATATCACAAAGACTATCTTTGCAACTATCATCTAGTTGGTTAATTTGGTTTGCCTCTAGATTAGCTTCTGTCATTAATTTGGCTAA
Organism: Cupressus sempervirens; assembly: GCA_028749045.1. Lineage (NCBI taxonomy): Eukaryota > Viridiplantae > Streptophyta > Pinopsida > Cupressales > Cupressaceae > Cupressus > Cupressus sempervirens. The sequence goes on from CM053783.1 coordinate 210,550,670, forward strand.
ACCTTGACCCCTAACTAGTGTAGTAATCTAAATATCAATGTTAAACTCTTGTATCCTTTTAATCCATCTACATCTCTTTCCAGATACCTCTTGTTGTGAAAAAATATCCTTTATAGCAGCAGTAGGAACAAAAGCAATAACAATAGCTCCCATTAAGTAACACCTAAAAGCCTTGACTCCTTTCACCAGTGCATATGTCTATTTTTCATTGATGTCATACTTAAGTTATGTTGCTTGCAAAAACTTGCTAAAGAATGCAATGGGTTGTTCATAACCTTCCTCATTTTTTTGTAACAATATTGCAGCAACAATGTGAAGTGAGGCAAAATAAAATATATGCATTGGTTTATCATAATTTGGAGCTCTGAGAACAGGGGCATCTGTAATAGCTTGCTTAATTTTTTGGAATACAATACTAGGTTCACCATCCCATTTTATCTCAGATCCTTTCTTTAGCATCCTTGACATAGGCCTACTAATCTCTACAAAATTAGTCACAAATATTCTAAGAAAGTTGATTTGTCCAAAAAATGACTGGATGAATTTAACACTTTTGGGTTTTTGAATTTTATTTATTGCTTCTACCCTTTCAAGGTCAATCCTCACTCCATGCTTGCCACCTAAATGTCCTAGCAATTTTCCTTTAGTAACACCAAAACTACATTTCCTTGGATTCAAAGAAATACCATACTTAAAGGCTCTAACAAATATCTTTTCCAGATGTATGCAATGATCATTCTCATCTTTAGAATAAGCAGTGAGATCATCTAGATACAAAACCAAAAATTTATAAATAATATAAGCAAAACCCACATCGATGGCCCTTTGAAAAGTAGCTCCAACATTGGTAAGCCCAAAAGGCATCCTGACATAAACATAAGTACCACATGGAGTAGTGAAAGCAGTCTTGAATTGTTCTGATTCTTTAACAACCACTTGATTGTTACCTGAAAATCCATCCATCATTGACAGAAGCTCTAAACTAGTGACCCTTTGCAACATGGCTTCCATATTTGGCAACCCATAATTATCTTTTAAGGAAGATATATTAAGATTTCTGAAATCAACACATAACCTTATGTATCCATTTTTCTTCCTAACAAGGACTAAATTGGATACCCAAGAGGAATATCTGATAGGCTTTATAATCCCAGCATCTCTTAACTTGATCAATTCCTCTTGCATTTTGGGGGCTAGGGTAGGATATATTGGCCTCTATTTTTGTCTAAAAGGCTTAGCAACTATTTTTAGAGGGATCTCATGCTGAAAAAGATCTTCCCTATAGGCTTTTAAGTCATCATACGACCATACAAACACATGTCTATACTTCTTTAGTAGGTCTATCAAATCTTTCCTAATTTTAGGAGGCAATTTCTTACCAATGTATACTTTCTTAGGTTTTTCCTAAGTTCCCAAGTTTACCTTCTCTAGATTTTTGGCATTATATTCACTAGTATTCATTTGTGACCTATCTTGGTTGTCAAAAATAGTATCTAAAATAACTAGACCCTTTCCAATTTTATTTTTCTTTAACTATACAACTTCCTTTCCAAAAATAGTACCCTTTTCATTTATATTTTCTACATAAGTTGCACAATCAATTTCTTGTCCTAACAACATATTCTCATAGTTCAAAAATCTCATAATATCCTTATCATCTGCAAACACTTGCTAATTTTGGACATTATCAAGAATAGAGGATCTAGTTTGAGTCTCAACTTTGGATACACCAACATATGTGACATCATCAGGTTTTATTGCTATATTAGCTAGCAAGTCTATCATTTTTTTGTTAGTTCTATCCTTCCAAATTATCCCAAAGGCATCAAAAAATTCAATCATATCTCATACAAAGTTTATGTACTATTTTAATCTCTTATTCTTTGAAACATAAGCACTCCTCACTTGGGATACAACCAATTCAGAATTTCCTATAACATGTAAACATTTTATTCCATGCTTATGAACTAGTCTAAGACCGAATAGTAAAGCCTCATGTTCTGCTATTTTTTTGGTACAAGGGAAACTTAAAGAAAAAGAGAATTTGTATGTTACCATTGCTGTAGATATCAACAAAATACTTGGACCTACTCCATCTTTGCAACAAGCACCATCAAATAACATGGTCCATAACTCTCCCTTATCTTTTTTTGTATCAGCTTCTACTTTGATTTGAGATTTATGCTTTTCCTTCTTCAAAGTCAAAATCTCTACTCTGAATGCATTGACATTTGTCGCCACAAAGTTTTTTATATCATCCTCAATATCTTTTTCTATCGTATATATGCTTTTTGGTTCCCTATTTATTTTTACCAAATTCCCATCAATGTTAAAAGTAGCAAATGATAGATTAGATTGCAAACTTCCTCCCATGGTAGCACTCCACTTTTTAGATAATAACATACTATACTAAGGTGGAATATCAATAACCAACACACTCATAGTAAGTTCTTTTTCTAGACAGGCTATCAGTCTATAGGGTAAAGCATTAATAGTACCTATGACTATAACTTCTCTTTTATCCATGGCACAACATCTTCCCTAACTAGTATCAACTTTCAAAACTATTTTCTTCATTATTTCAAAAGGAATAACAGTGTTGGAAGCACCAAAATCAATCATGCAATTTTTTAATTTTTTACCATTTACTATGATACTGAAGAAAAATGGCTCAACACTTCCAAAACATTCATTAATATAGCTATCCAAAAACATCTAAGGTATTTGAGACACAACTACTTCAGCTTCTTTATATTTTACCTTTTCTTTCCTTCCTTATTTGGGATCATGAGTTTGATTGCAATCTTGTGTTGTCTTTACATTAGTATTTCCTAACCATGCTATGGCTTTATGTCTATGTTCAAGGATCCTTAACAATTGAGACAAGGGAACTTTAATAGTGATCTATGATAAAAACATTTAGCATATCTATAGAGGAATCTAAGGAATTAACAATAGGCATGTATCCTTCTTCTCATGATGTGTATCAGAGATACCTTGATGATTCTTGTCACGTATTCTAATTACTTTTGATACTTTATTATCAAACTTCTTAGGAAAATTATTTGAACATTCTAGCTCCTTAAGATTTCCTCGTTTCTTTGGTTCCCACTTTTTACCCAAAATTTTGACCTCTACAGTTGGAATTTCTTTAGGCTTTACAATTTCCTTGTTCTTAGCGTCAGTTTCCTTGATAAATATACTAGCCACCTAACCATTATCAGCATTCTAAGCCATATGTTTGGTTTATACTTGAGCTACCATGCTAGCAATAATCTGATCAACCTTTTCTTTGGAAGGCTTCCTTAGTATTACCTCCTCTCTAGTAGATTCCATGTTACATACATCGTTCTCAACATCGTTCTCTTCATTAGAAAATACTTGTTGTTGCATATGACTTTGAAACTATCTTTGTTCGACTACATCTCTGTCAAGATCATCACTGTCATAATGGTCATAATGTGACTCAAACATATTAAATCCTACATCATCACTACTTTCTTCATATTCTTGATTTTCTTCTGCCTCAATTTTATTTCCAAAAAATAACAAAGCTACTACACAATACTCAAAAGCATGAGGTAATTGACAAATAAAACACCATGTCAGCTTAGTAGTGGATTTAGGGTCATCTACCACATTTATGGAATTTTTGGATAAAGGATCAGGGGCAACCTTGTTACTAGTATTTCTAGGAGGAACATTGGGGTGACCATCCTTCCAAGTAGTACTATAAGGGAAATTTTGCAATCTATTCTATCTACCAAAATTTGACTAATAAGGGACCTTATTTTCAAGGGAATTCCTATCATTTTTTCCTTGGGGAATATTCAAACCTTTTATAGCATTCAAGACGTGTCTCATTTCACTAGGCTTTTACTTTTTTCCTCCTATAGATTTGTGCTCTTCTTTTTTATTTCCCTTACTCTTAGATAACCTAGGGTCATATCTTTTGTTCTCTAATCTCCCTAAAATCCTCAAGTTATTTTGTATATTGATAGCAATTTTGAAAGCATTTCTTGAAGTTCTAGGTCCTTATCCCTAAGTTGATATGACATTTTACCATCAAAAGAATTCAAATAAGTAATCATACATACCTTATCATCAACTCGCATGGCTTTCATTAGCTTATAAATCCTCTTTCAAAACCTAGTGGTGAAATCAATAACAGATTCTTAATGTAACTTCTTAATATTATTGAAGTCACTTAGAATATAACTTGGATATTATTTATCACCATATTGTTCTTTAAAACAATACTCGTTATCTTTCCAATCTGCAATGGATGACTCAAGAAGCCTCTTGAACCATTCTCCAGCATCTTCAGTTAATGACTGAACAAATAGTTTCAGGATAACATCTTTAGCCTCAACCTCATAATCACTCATCATGTCAAGAAAATTTCTCAACTGGTCCTCACAAGTAATAGCATTATTTCCAACGAACTTGGGAAATATTTTTCTCATTTCCTATGGGATAGGATTAGGGAAACTAGGAATACCTTCAAAGTGTATCTCCCTGTAGCCTTCTAACTAAATAGGTCTTCTTTTTAAATCAACCTTAGAAGCATTGACAACATTTCTTTCATTATTATTAAAAGCATTACTAGTACTAGGATCTGCAATAGATTTATTGGGATGCATTTTTTGTGATGAAGAAGATAAGAAGGAGGTAGACAATTTAGTATTATTCTAATTTACAATATTTTTTCTATCCTTGTCTTCAAGGGAAAATACAAAATACTTCTTAGCATTTTCTAGAAACTTAATTTTGTTATTCATCTCAGCTATGACTGCCTCATTCTCTACAATTTCCAATTTCTTAGCCAAAGCTTCCTTCTCCTTCCTTCTTTTTTCTAACTCAACATCAGATGCTGAGAAAGAATCATGGATCTAGATGGGCTCTATTGGTTCATTTATACTAATACCAACTTCCTTTTGTTTTCCCTTATCTTGAACGCCCATAACACATTCTACATCCTATTTAACATCTAAGGTCTTATAACTGTTGATTTGTTGTATCACAGGACCCTTTTTGTTTAGATCTTGATCCTTTTATAACTTTTTCTCTTGTATTTTAAGTTGTTCCACTTGAACTTCAATTTCATGCTACCAAGCACTAGCTGCTATCTCATTTTTCTTTTTCAAAGTAGCAATCCTCCTAAGTAATTCTTTCTTTTCTTCATAGGCCTTCATGATCTTTTCCTCCCTTTCTTTCTAAAATTTCCTATCAATGGCTTCTTGTTCAGCAAGCTTCATTCTTAACATTTTATTCTCATTAGGGTCAGGAATGGTAAACTCAGAACTAGAGGTCTTCTCATCATTAAAACTTTCAGGATCTAACTATTTTGGTCTTTCCTTTTAGAGAATGTAATCTAACATGAAAGGCTTTGTGCTATGCTAGAAAAGATTGTTACTAGTCCTATCCTATAGACTAAGTACATGTGGTTGGATAGCTTTTCCTTGACATATCATTTTAGGAGTGTTATAGAAATCATCATAAGACAAAATAGAATGGGATCTAGGCCCCTTGCAGAAAGGATCCTTTTCAATAGAAATGTAGGTATTATTTTCCTTTGCCATTTTCTCTTGGGAATAGTTCCCCTTCTACATCTAGGCTCCTTTCATAGCCCAATTTTCCTTTCCTCTAGGAGGAAAATCAATTTGTAATTTAATAGCTAGGTTCTTCACATTTTCCCATGTATTTTTCACACTTCCCATGATATAAAATATTCTTGAACTTGACATTGGTTAAAACTTTTCTAGGTCATCACCCACTTAGGGAAAAGTACCACAATAGTCTTACGGACCTAAAAAACTATACCAAGATTATTATGAAAGAAAAGGACAAATAAAGTGCACCTAATCAGAATTTGTTGTGGGACTATAACTCTTTCCTAGTTGATAAGACACCTTTACAAGGAACGTACATGTCACTATAGACCTATAGAGTGGGGTTTTGTTTCTCTTATTTTCAATTTCTCAAGGTTTATCACTAGAAAAGTCCACTAAAACCACAAGTAAGTTAATAGAACTAACAATTGTAATACTAACACTTGTCCCCAGCAGAGTCACCATTTTTTTGGCGTTTAAAACTAGTGAATCAACAAAATGTTCAATACTAAAAGATAACACTTACACAACCTAAGGATTAGCTAATTCCCATTAAAAATTACATAAGTAAACCATTTAGACCCAACTTCAACAAAACCATGGATGGTTTCCTACTCTTTAGGCTCTGCAAAACAAAGGCAGGTATACCTAGGGGATAATTCACCAAGATACTATTGTATGGGACTTAATTAATTTTCATTCTTATTTTCATCCTCTATCCCTATCACATATGCAATTCATCCATTTTTTGATATTCTTTGGCTCATGTATATCCCTCTTGAGCATATTTGGTCCTAATTCTCCTTAAGTTTACAATTACTTCTGGGAATAGTATCTATCTAATATCCAGGAGTAAAATATAAAGAAGTCCTGAACAACATTATCACTCTAAATAAAATAGAATAAGAATGATTTTAGAATTGAGAAACTTGGATATGTAGCAGGAGAATTTACTCTCTAACACCTCTAATTTATATGACCAGTGCTTTATCCATAGGGGCAAAGAGTCAACTATTAGCAGGAGATTTTGTTCAATTAACTTGTAATTGAATTTACCAATTATAATCACCTATTTCCATTATTATGAAATATCCTTTGCATAAGCTCATGAATTCTATTGATCTACTAAAGCATTTACATAATCCCTTGAATTAAAAGCAACAATAAACCAATATACAACCCATCCAGACTGCACTCAACCAAGTGAACCCTATTCAAATGATCTCAAAATTAATAAACTCATGAAATGGAGATAGAAAAAAGTGACATGGATCTAATGTAAATACCCTTTTTGTATTATCCTATTGTTGATTAATAGAAGAACCAATAGAGACTCAATGAAGAACGCATGAATTCATGCTAACACTATCATTTATATTTGATATAAAAAAAGTAAATAACTAAGAATAAAATCAAACACAAATAAACATGCCTAGACTGATTGTACTATTTCTTGACAATCCCAAAAAATACATCAAAATTCATACCCTTGTTCTTGCCCTGGGATCTCACGTAAATATCTAAGATGCAACAAGCTTCAGGCTTGGAAAACTTGACAAGTGTCCAAAAAAACAAAACTTAATGTAACAAAAAGTTAACACATCAATAAATAGTTGGGTAGGCAAATCTTTGTTACATCATAACAAAATACTGGCTAATTTGATTTTCCATCACTATTCTGAATCTTCTGAATATGCTACCATTAGGCTGGCCAATGACATTTCATGTGGTGTTTGTAAATCAACTTTTACCCTTGGATTTTCAATATTTTCACCTTGCACAGAAAACATTACTTTTATCCTTGATTGTTTATCTGTCACGTCCACATCCTAGGCCTCTATACCTACAACTGGAGCTAACTACTGACCTTCACCTTCTTCATATTTCATATCTAGTGTTGATGGGTCAATAATCTACACCTGGTCATCCTGTATCTCATCATCATTTATTCCAGCTTCCTAAAATTTCTCACTAGAAGCAATATCCACCATCCATGTCTCAAACACTATATCATCTGGCCAATCAAACCGCAAAATATCTTGTTCATTTTTTATAACATATTTTTGCCTCCCTGCCAATATCAACAAATTCTTCTTTTAAAGAATCAAAAAATATTTCAGCTTTCACTATTTCTTTAGTTGTGGTAGCTCACCATGCATGCCATTTTTCATTGATAATCCTATTCATCCTTAAAAAAAATAAATCATCCAGCTCCTTGGCCCATTCATCTTTGTTCTTCAAATTATTTCTTCTATCTAGGGCACAGGGAAACAAACTAAACTTTTGGCTCTTGTACATATTCAAGTAGCCAACTATTATTCTTTGCAAATGAATTCTTTAATTGTCAAAATTAGAAAGGTTAGAAACAATATCAAAAGTTTTCTCAATTTTCTCATAGGAGGTTTTAATGACAGAATAACATAAAAATGTCATTTCTTTTCCCCTCCTTACCCACTTATTCACAATTGGCTTTAAAACCTCATCACTTGCTTTCAATTATTCCCAAATATTTATCACCATAGCCAACTAACCATAGACTAGTAGTCATTCAATTTTATACCCCAAATATGTGAGAGCCTTTCTTAATTTATCTTCATATTTCAGCTCCAACTCCACATGTAATGCCCACAGCTTGATTTTTTCTTCTTCAAAATCTTTTGTTGTGTAGTATTCTAGCCTTTGGGGCATATTTGGTATTCATATTAAGGGAGTGGATTTGAAGGGTTCAAGTAGGGCAGGAGGATATGTTGTTCTTGGCCTTCTGGACCTCCCCATTAGCTTGTTCTTAAGCTCAATCCTCTTTTTAACCTCTTTATTGTAGGCCTCTAAAATTGTTTTATATTTGCCCTATAATTAAAACATGGCCTATTCTTTATTCTTAGCAGTGGCAAAAAGAAATTGGGATGAATCCAAATTCCATTCTGCTACCTGTACATGAGAGGTATCAGCAACTCTCCTCAAATTTATGTTTTCCCATCAATCCAAACTCATCTAGTTGTGATAATGTGGCTCTAGATCCTCTTCTTAATGACCAGCCAACCAATGTAGCTTGATCCTCAATAAATGCAGTAACTTGGAAGTCCTTTTTATTTTGATCTTGCAAATTCAATTTGTTTAAAAAAAAATTGAAAACCAAGGCATCAACAATGTCCCAATTTGGTAACAACAAAATGGTAGATGGCCTCACCATTTGTCTTCCCTCTTTAGGGCTTATATTCTAAAAGTCTCTTATCATTTCTTCTTATGTTTGGTTCTCAATGGAGGCCTCATCTATTTTTGGATGCTCTGTTTTCAAGCTTTTACATCTTTCTTAAAAATTATTCATATTCACCCTCCATGCAAATTGCTGGAAAACCCTAGACTTTACAAAAGTATCATCAACCAAAAATTGATGACTTGGCTATTCTAACTGTACTTGAGTAATAAAAATACCTCCCTGTGATCCAATCTGCTGAATTTTCTCACGAGTGAGTTGTGCTTCTCCAATCCTCAAAGGGGATTGAGTGGGTGCATATTCCTCAACTTGAGGACTCTTTTCCTTCATTACCTTCAACATCTTGGGAGAAGGTTCATCAGGTCTCTCCTATTGGACTATACCGGATTTGTCTAGCTCCTATATTAGGAGTGATACCCAACCTCCTCATGATCTCTCTGGCCTTATCTAGGTATGAATCAATAAAAAATATTTCTTCTCATTCATAGCTTTCATTATTTCAGGGAAGGTATTCATAAATTTATTTACTTTATCAGCCTCTGTGTTAGCATTGTCTAGAGGACAATATTTGTGATCAAAACAATGAATTCATTCTAAAACTTGGGAATAAACTCTCCACTTTTCCTTTTTGGATTTCTTTTCCTGCAATGAGATTTCATACCTTATAATGTCCTCTGGATAATATGAATCATGTTTGACTTGACCCAATTTAATCCTATGTCTCAAGGTTCAAATAAAAAATCCCTTGGTATAAAAAAAATAGGGATGGGAGACAACCATTTTATACTGATACAAAATTTTATGGAAAAAGAGCCAACCCCCTTTGGTAATCACAAATTGATGTGCCATGGTACAAGTAGGAAAAATTGACCCCATTGACATTTTCAATAGAAACATTTCCTCCACTCCTCCTAATTGCCATAAAACTTCAGCCATTCCTACCTTTAAAGGAACTTGGTAGTTCAATACATGAGGGCTCCCCCTAAAACCATAAATTCTAAAAATAGTACAAATAGGGTAAGGAATGATATCTCCCAAATTGTGTGAAACTTTCAAATTATGGGGGTTATCCATAGGCCTAATGAGATTCATTAGTGCCTTAGGGATCCTGGGATTGTTAGTCAATATGAGGCATCTCAATTTAGAGCCAAAACACCTATCAAATTTGACAAAACTAATATTATTTGCATCCCAGGTCATATCTGCACTTCACAACTGGACTGGTAGTGCTTCCCCATTCTCCTCTTTGTTCAATTGCATCTCTTTACCAAAATATGCCACCGCTTTAAATAAGAACATATGCATCAATAGAGAGTAGTGCCCAAAGGTCTTCTCCACTTTACCTTTAGCAATTCCAACTAAACCATCATGGATTTCTTTAGCTAGAAAGGAAGAAAAATCAAATATAACATCTACACCAAAAGATACAATTTGAACCATCATATACATAAGGTCAACAGGCATGAAATCCTACTCATCTTCACCAAAGACACGACACAAGGTCCTGTATATCTCTATAGCCCAAGAAGTAAAAAGACTCTTCTTAAAAGGTTCCCTTGAGGCTCTAGTGATTACTGGTAAAGTTCCTATTGTGCCAATGTGTGCCCTCAATACACCTCCCCTAATCACATCCTTCTTTTCCTCTGTATTCATTCTCTAGTTCTGACAGATTAATTAGCACATGATAATCTGACAATGGCTCTAGGTAAAAAACCTCTCTAATTTCCTCAAGACTAATTGAGATAAGAGGCACACCATTAGTTCTTCTCACCACCCTAATAGCTTGGTCATAGTTCTTGACAATGGCTTCAAGCAAATTGTAATCAATGAAAACACTTGGAACTACTAGTTTTCCCAAATCAAAATTTTAGATGTTAGAATGCAGGGCAAACAAATTCCTTTTTGAAAACCATTTTTTGAATAGAACAAGACTAGTTTGCATAGTTTTTGCATCCCTAATCCAATTCCCTTTTTCATATAGGCCATCAGCAATATTAAGTCTAGGGTTTAAGGAAATTAACTTCTTAACTTGTGTAGGTTTGGTTGTGGACTCTAGGAGTAATTCTAGCAAATAATCATGAACATTCCTATCCATATAATTTACTTGCCCAAAAAAAGATTTCTTAGGAGGCATTTTGATTGTAATTTATAGGAACTAGAATGCTACAAAGTTTATAATATGAGTACTTACTGGATTTTCCAAACTTTTTCTTCTCCAAACCTCTTCAATAGCTCATGAATAGTGAGGATTGCTTCACGTCTTTGTTGACTTATCACAATATCATCAATAGGCTCTTGTGCTCTGAAAACATGAAATCTTTCTTTGTGTGAGATTGGAAATAAAAAAATCTCCTATATTATACTCTATTTTTCTCACACGTGAAGCTTTCATTCATCACAAATGAAAAAAATTGAAAAATAGAGTGGCATCACATTTCCTTTTGAATTTGCGTTGTTGATTGTTGAAAAATCTTATGATCCAAGAATGAAAACTGGGCTAACTCACATTTCTTCTTAACATGGTTGCAGTCAAGCCAATAAAATTCTTCCAACTATACCTTTCCTTCAATGATGGCATTTCAGTCTGGGCCTGTTGATGATTGGGGATACATGTCATGAACTAGCTACCTCACTATGCATAATTTTTGAGCATCTTGCGATAGCAAGATAGCGATAACCATTGATGTTTCTTTGATTGTGTGGCAAACATTTGATACAACTCTTAAGAGAGAAATGGTGGATCCATCACTTTCTATCTCGCTATACATAATCTTTGTGCAACTCTTCATATCAAGATAGTGATGGCCATGGATTTGAAGTTAATCTGAGGGCTTGGCAATTGCATGAATCTTTGAAAATGTGGTGGGTCCTTTACTCGCTACTTTGCTATGCATAATCTTTGTGCAACTCTTCATAGCGAGATAGAAAATATCATAGATCCATGCCTTATCGAACAATTAGAATCCTTTACATGTTTTATACATGGGGTGTGGGTCCAGGTTACTGCTGATGTTGAGTTGGCTTAACATGTTGACGTATATATATTATCTTAATCACCTAGTGACATCATACCTCTTTATCTTTGCCATGTTTTTCATTTTTTAGGCAAGTCGCTACATCGCTACCAATGAAAAATCACCAACATTTTGGTAACCCATCAGAAATTAGTGCTAGGAAAATTAAAATAGAATAATCATGAATGACATGGTTGTCACAAAATAAAAGGCATAGTTTGTAAAATATCTTCATCAAGATCCTCAAAATCACTACCCATTTTGAAAGAACATTGTCTTTTGTGATATATGGGCACTCGCTATGTCACTACTCAAAAATTGATGACTTTCCCGATCACAATGTAGCAAGCTCTGGTAGATTAAGAATTCTGGTGAGAGAAAACATATGACACATTTGATTGAAATTTCACCCATTAATACTATTGTCAGAGAAGGTAGTCATGCACATTTATGAAACCACATGGGAATTCTATGGTCACATCCATATTTAAAAGGGTCAGTGCTTTCTTTATATTCCAGGCACTTGCTATGTCACTACCAGTAGGGTGTATAGTTTTTTTAGTCGTAACATAGCGACTTGTTGGAAAAACCTGGGTCTTGATGAAAACACTTGCAAATTTCTCCTTGTGTGTCCTTTCTAATACTGACAACCATGGGGTAAAGCATGTGACCATAGAGCTTTCAAATTAATACACTTCTCTAGTGTTGACCTCATTTTAAAAACCAAAGTATATTTTTTTGATCGTCACTACCTCAGTATAGTAAATAGCCTCGCAACTTTTTATAGTGACCATGTGACATCTGTGGATCTAAATAAGATCCAATGGCAGGGAAAGACCTTTTCAAAAAGGACTCAACAATGAATTTGAATCAGGCAAAAAAAGAATATTCAACCCTCTCTCAAAAGACTTCATGCCAAGATATATTTAAAAGGGCAAGACCTACGATTTTTATATCATGATTTTAAGAAAGGAACTCACATTTGATTTTTATATCATGATTTTAAGAATAGTTATTATGTAAAAAATCAGACCAACATAATCGATGAAAGAAAGAAAGATATAGAAAAAGTTGAATTCCCAGATCTGATCTCAGAATGACATGTATCCACTTGAAATTCCATCTTCTGCTGTCAAAAACCTCTTTCATCTTTCTACCCAATTGATCTAATTTAGTTTTCATCATTATACTGTAACTAATTGGTGAATATCTCTTCTCAATGATGAAAACCATTCGACAACCAAAATATCTAAAAATCCTCATGAAATGCTGAAGGAATTAAGGCTTAACTAATCTTAAAGTGACCAAATTCGACCCCAACTATCTTTTTACCATTTTTAACAAAGATTATGACTAAATTTTCCATTTTTTACCAATTTTGCTGAGAAGGCCCCAAATTTTACTTTTCTAGCTATAACTCGATCCACTAAATTCCTATGCAAAAATCAACTCCATAATTAGAAAGTTTGTCTTCTCCTAATTCTAGTGATATATAATATAATTATATTCACCTACTAGGAACCTCTAGAATCTTGGTTTGAAAAATATACCCCTCTGCATGGCTTAGGTCTACATCTTTTGAATTTTTTAAAATTTTAAAATTTCTAAAGTTTATACTTTAGAAAAACTGCTTCTTCAAATTTAAAAATATGAACATGGACTCTTTTGAGAAAACATTTTAAAAAGACTTTTCAAAATTTTTTATTTTTTCCTTCACCCTTCTATTTCAGGGTTAACCCTCCTTTGATCATGTGCCATGTGGTGGTCTCTAATTGGCCAACCCCTACCACGTGGTGCTTCCCTACATTCCTACATTTCTTAACTACCTTGCAACTCCGAGAAGCAAGCAAGAGCCAACTGTCAGATCTTGTCACATGGAAAATTTTGACAGCTCCATTTTAGGCTCCTGTAGATCTCCATGCTACCACTTGTCACTTCATGACTCTCCTAATGGATGCCATGTGGCATGTTTTTATTGGCTGGCCCATCACTCTAATTGGATCACCACCTCATCTCTGAGCGGGGCTTGCTGCCATGTGTCCATTCGGTGCCTTCTTGCATTATCTAACTGATGAGCAACTTCATTTTGTGGGTATGCACTAGCCCTCTAATCGAGCCATGTGGCAGCATCCTACGCATCCACGTTGATCTTGCCACATCAACTCATGCATATCTTCATTCAAAATTTTTCATGCATGGAATCCATCTATCATTCACGTCTGGCATGCAAGGGACCCATCACATTAGCATGAAGCCTTTAAAAGGAAGTGTCATTAACACACTAAACAAAGCATTTCTAATACTATTTAAAGACCAAGAAAAGCTATTCCCTCATGCATATGGGATAAAACATCTAACTACTACCGTGAGCTCCCTCTTCATTTAATTTTGCCTTCCAATCATGATTAGCGCTAGTTCTCTATACATAAGCCACATGTATTCACCCTTGGCATCTTCATTTTTTCCTTTCTACTATTTGTATGGATCTTCCTATCGGCCATGGGTTTCTTTGTTAATATTTGAGAGACCTTGTTCTTTCTCTGGCACTGGTGACTTCTAGCATTTTGTTGCCCTTCTCTATCTTTTCTTGTTTGGTGTGAGATGTCTCTTAACTTGCAGCTTTTTTTCTTTTTAACTCCCACATTTTCATGTCTTCATTAAACATTGGCATGGATTGCAAATTCTCCCCCAATGGCTTCTACCGGCACATTGTGGCCTCCTCTATTCTTTTTATGCATGGGCAATCTCTTTACATTCCTCATCAATACTTATCTCAAAATGAGTGGTCTCTTCACATTCACCAATCTCTATATCTTTGAGATCTAAATGAGACTTAGGTGGCAGCACTGATTTTAGTATTTCACATTGTTTAGTGGAGAAAGAATCCAAAAAATATCTACAGAGAAATGAATATACAACTTCCCCTCTAGGAACCACAATTGGGAGTTGATAATTGATACCACACTTGAACCCAGTAGGACACCAATCAACAAACTGAATGGTTCTCTTAGTCTTAATGGTGGCGACAACAACATTCACATCCTTTGGAACAACATCTCCTCTATACATTAGGCAGAAAGCCATGTACTTTCCATGAAGGGGGTCACATTTCGCCATCATAGAAGAGAGCTCAAAAGTCCTATTAGCAATCTCAACAACAAAAAGTTGTTCATGTTAGGCCTTCTTTGTTTAATTAAAAATTCTTTTTAAAGAAAAATGGCTTCCTTTCTAACTCTGAAGGTTTCCTCCAGCTCTATGACTTTTCCTTTACATTATCTGTGTTTTCCTTCTTGCCATCCACATGGAGCTTCTCCTCCTAATGTGTGGAGGTTTCCTTGTTTAAAGATGTGTTTTTGTAATAATTTGGTTCGAGGAAATGTCATCTTCTTCATGCTTTTTTTAGTTCAAGCTTTTGTAAAGCTTTTCAACATTTAGTGATATTAGCATCTTCTCAATTGTGCTTACAAGCTGGCGGCACATGCCCTGATGTCTATATGGTTCACAAGTTGTAATAAGAGGCATCTCATTTAATAAATCATCTACCTCATCAAAACATCCAGCACGACCAAGAATCTCAATCATACATACATGATGATCTGGCCCGAGTACAATCCCAAAATCTCAGTGCATGGATTCAAAATGGTGATGCCCTTGACCAACTAAGTCCACATGAGTGCGTACACATCAACAAGAGAACTTTCCACAAAGGAACTCTCACCTAACTCACTTTTGATTATATGACCATGAACTTGCTTTCCAATTCTAATTCTGATTGCATTGCATATGCACTTAATAAACTAGAAAAAGTAAAAATTTATTAGGCTTCATTCCTACCATTTGCATTTGAGACAACAAATTCATGGCCTTCTCACCCGACCCACTCTGAAGAACACTCCCAATCATAACAATCCATGAAACCAGATCTCTATCATGCATTTTCATAAACACTTGGCATGAATTTTCCAATCTCCCACATTTCAATCTAATATTTGTTTATTGTAGATAATAGTGCACAGCTCTTTTACACATTTAATCTTTAGTCCTATACTTGCCAATCTGGTGAGATTAATTGGGCCCCAAAGTGGGTCCGGCTAAAAAAAAATCATTTTCAAAAAATTGAAATATTGAATTGATCTATTCACCATCTGATACAAATCCAAATCAGATTTGACCACTGAATCAACATTTGAAACTTAATTCATCTCTTTTTGCATCTAATCAACTTCAAGCTAGAAGGTCCTTTGACTAGTCTTAAAAACTTACTAGAACACCTAATCAGGCTCTAAAAGCTGGCACACTAATTCTCTATTTTGCATACTCCTATCCTATTGAATTTTGTCTCATGAAAAATTCAGAATCAACGGATATTGACCATCAAAGTTACCCTTTCATAAATCCCTGCTAGAAAACATGTCAAAAACAAGAAATTGCATTTGGAATTGACTTCAAAAATTAGGTAAAATGACACTTGGGAAAATGAAAACTGGGGTGTTGATTCTCTATCATGAGTATAGTATAAATCTAGGATTCAATCTCATGATGAATAACAAGACTGAAATGTCCCTTTTCTGATTTTACATGATATTTCCAACCTCTAATCAGATCTTTAAAATCAAACAGCTAATATCCCAAAGATCCACCAAATTCCTCAAGTAACCCCAAATCGGGTATGCTGAAAATAGTGCTAAAAGCTTCACAACTTCACAAATTATTAATGAATCTGAAAATGGAAATTTTTACAGAACTTTCAGTAGCATATTAGCCTACAAATTGACATTTCCAGATCCGTATAGCCTTTACACAACAGCTCAAAAATGTAGGACCAAAACTATGCTCATCGGGCTCCCGAAATAGCACAAAATATGCCCGGAAACACCACAAAAACACTAATAATCTATCTCAGAAGTTTAATCACGTCCCAATATATATATTCAGCTCTATTTTAACATTTAAAAGTCTGATATACAGCAGCAACCCAAACTGATATGAAATACTCAACTGTAAACACCAAACTCATACAAAAACACACCCGGAAACTCACAAATCTGCACTGTTCAGCACAAAGGCATACTTTGTATGAGCATGCACATGGAATGGCTTCAAACTCCCATCCTTACCCTTCCTGAAAACCTACAAACTCCCATTCTTGGGTCTCCCTGGAAACCTGCAAACTCCCGTTCTTGGGTCTCCTTCTCCACAGGTTTGGCAGCCTCTGAAGAATAACAAAGAATGAGCAAAAATCAAGTTCTAGAATGAGCCCAAAATGCCTCCAAACCCCTTAAATGAGGGCATAACTGTAACTCATTTCCAAGAGAGGTTAATGAAACTTATTTTAATAATAATTTTCATTTATGAGTCCAACGGTTTCCAAAGATTAACCCCCTTTTTCCGAAACTTCACTTTCTTGGGCCTGCCTACCTTAGCAAAGATTTTCTTTTTTAATTATTTGAAAATGGGACATGACAAGTCCTCCCCTCCCAATCATTGCTTGTCCTCAAGCAATGGCTGAACAATAAACCAATCAATTCACCTGGATCCCAAATGTAGTCATGAACTATACTATTACCAATTAACACAGGCTCCTGTAATATCCTCTGCAATATGACCAAGAGGAATCCATAATCAAATTGACAATTATAGCTCAACCAAACTCCGAAATCACCACTACCACAATCAAAAACCCATGAGGCACAAACTCTTAGAACATCAGAACCCAAGTAAAGTGGACAAATCAAACTACCAACATAGTAAATACCATCAACACATCCCACTGGCCTATATGGAATGTATAATCAAACTCTGCAACAATGGTGAACCCTCTCGAATGAAACTGTACCAAGTATGGAGAATCCACACACTGTACAACTCTTGCAGTCAACACAACTCTGCAAATCATCAGCCACTATCTCATAACCATAACTCCCATACACTTTTGATGGTGAAAAGACATTACAAGATAAAGAGTAAGAAATGGAATCCAAACCAAATTTGTCTGCCATCAACTCCTTAGCACAAGGATCAAATGCTAACTGATGTATATACCCTGCAATATAATGTTGATAAAAAAAACCAACCTCAGTCAACAACTCACCATGAAGAAGTGATACAACCCACTGTGACTGATCACCAGCTAAGTCAAGAGATGTCATAGCCAAAGGAGTAGAATCAATAACAACACCTGCTAAAGCATCACTCCAAAACTCCTGCTCTAAGTCATGTATTATCAACCTGTCAATTGCAAGACCTATCACCATGTCATGCCCATCACAACTCTCATCCTGAGGCATCAAACTATCCCATAACTGATGATAAGCACTAGGAACCAAAGTACATCTCTGTATCATCATCTCATCAACATGGTCATCAAAGGTAGATAGATGAGCATACCTCATAGTGTAATGCCGATAGAATGCACCAATCTCAGTCAGTGGCTTAGATTGCAATCCAGATGTAACTAACTGCAATCATTCATTAACCAAGTTGGAACTAACTACTACCTCTGAAGACACTACGAAGGGAGTAGTATTACTATTAGGAACCATGCCAACTATCAGCTCACCAACATCACACATCGTCTTTGATACAACATCTCTAGTCTTCATGCCATTAGTACTAGAGGTCACCACCATGTCAGGCACACCACAAAAATCTGCTACAGCACCCAACTCAATTGAACCTGACTCTAGTGGGAATGAACCTGGTATGCCAATGTTAGTATCAAGGATGGATGCATCCCCATCTCCACTATCTCTAACAATCTCGGCCATGGACATCCTCGGATCACCAAACACCATAGCTTGTGACTGTATAGAATCAGGTAAAGACTGTAGTCGCTCTAACTACATGGTCACCTTAGCCAAATGAAACTATGACTCCTTGAGAGCCAACTGTGTACTCTCAAGAATCTCAGAAGTCACCTCAAGCTGCTCAGTAAGCTCACTCACCTCATCTTCCTTGGCCAACAATGCATCATATGCTGTACTGCCCCACTCCATAAGATAATTTCTGTCAGCTACCAACTGCTTATAATTTTGTCTCAAAATCCGAATAGCCTCCCATAAAGAGTGGATCTCTATCAAGGAAAGATAACTTCCTCCCTGCTCATCACTAGTAGGAGAACCCCAATCCATAAACTACTAACAACTGACGAGCAGCATCGAAATGTTGGTAAGTGATAGCAATGTCTTGGTCACTAACTCTCAACTGATTAGACACATGATGGCACTGGCTTGACTGTCTCCTACAAACCTCCTCTGATGCACTTTTTGAAGGAGTGTCCTCAAAGTTACTAGTCTCTAGAGTATTACCATCCATATCCTGTGAATCAAATCTAAAGATCATATCAACATACGGAGTATCAAAAACATTAGCATTGCTGTCCAACTCCTCTGTACCCAAGGAAACTAAGTCTTCAAAACTGCCCATTGCATCCTTCTGGATGTAATCAATGCCAATATGATCCTGTGACTCATCTATACACATTGCCAAATATGAAATATCATCAACACATTCCAGCAAGTATGGCTGATTGGATATATGAACAAAGCCCAACATTGGTGTATAAAAACTAATACCAACATCAGAAAAGATACTGGCACAAGAAAAGACAACACCATGTAATCTGCTAATCAAATCCATGATAGCACCCAAACAAACACTGCTACCAAAAAGTGTTAAAGATCTCCAGTCAACTGAATCCCAAATGCCAATATAACAATCTCGAGTCCATATCCGTAAACTAGAATCAAATGGTAACTCAAGCAAACTCCTCACTTGAGTAATATGACCAATACCAACTCCACATACTTGTCATGATGAGATAATGAAGTCACACTACTATCTTTGTTCACCTTCAGCTGGCTGGACAAATCATGTGAAGTACTACCAGCCTCAACCTCATGTGATGAAGCATCTAACTGTGTCTGGTACTCTTTCTCAGCAAAGTCATGAATGCTCAATGTCTACTCATCTCTACCAAGTATCTCACCATCCTGCACAACAACATCCTCATAATCATCATCTGAACCCACTACACTGTAGTCACTGCCTGTTGTAACTATACCATCCTGAATACCTGTGGCATCACCCTTTGACGACCTGTAAACAATTGTCTCAATTTGAGTATCAAGTTGACCGTTACTATCAATCTGTGTAATATCCCTTCCGACCACCTCCTATGGCAGAGTAGAATCTGAGACCTCTACCTGGCTATCAGCAGTTTCTCAAACTCCTCATGCAAGTTTTTGGGAATTGTGTCATCTGTCCTGTGAGAAAATTTGCGAAATAGAAATCCGGTCAACTTATCCACCTTAGCTGGGTCAGATAACATGTCATTCATTATACGGTGGTGCTCAACCAACTATTTAGACATGTCATGGCTTATTTTCATAAGTTTATCTCGAATGTCTAAATAACCATCCTTTCTACTATTTTGACTATGGCTATCAATTGTCCAAGATCATTTCCTCTGAGACTCTGTACTATACCTATCCATTCTGGATAAAGTAGAGTGTAACCCCAATAGGATATAACTTCTTCAAACACCAAGAACTAATGTGCAAATGATTAGAAGTATCATGCAACCATATATTTGGATATGCAACTGATTAGAAGCAACATGCAACCACCAAATTATGACATGCAAGATCTGGGTAGTTGTCAGAACTGACATGCAAGATCTGGGTAGTTGTCAAAACTGACATGCAAACTTCTAAAACCACCAAATTCATCAAGAACTAACATGCAAATGATTATAAGTAGCATGAAACCATAGATTTTGACATGAAACTAATTAGAAGCAACATGCAACCACCAAATTATGACATGCAAGATCTGGGTAGTTGTCAAAACTGACATGCAAGATCTGGGTACTTGTCAAAACTGAAATGCAAACTTCTACAACCACCAAATTCACCAAGAACTGACATGAAAATAATTTGAAGTAGCATGCAACCATAAATTTTGACATGCATCTGATTAGAAGCAACATGCAACCATAAATTATGGCATGCAAGATTTGGATAGTTCTAAAAACTGAAATGCAAGATCTGGGTAGTTGTCAAAACTGACCTGCAACTTTTACAAACCCTCAGGCTGGCAAGATCATGGCTCTGATACCACTGAAATGTCCCTTTTCTGATTTTACATTATATTTCCAACCTCTAATCAGATCTTTAAAATCAAACAACTAATATCCCAAAGATCCACCAAATTCCTCATGTAACCCCAAATCGGGTATGCTGAAAATAGTGCTAAAAGCTTCACAACTTCACAAATTATTAATGAATCTGAAAATAGAAATTTTTACAGAAATTTTAGTAGCATAATAGCCTACAAATTGACATTTCTAGATCCGTATAGCCTTTACACAACAGCTCGAAAATGTAGGACCAAAACTATGCTCATCGGGCTCCCGAAATAGCACAAAATATGCCCGGAAACACCACAAAAACACTAATAATCTATCTCAGAAGTTTAATCACGTCCCAATATATATATTCAGCTCTATTTTAACATTTAAAAGTCTGATATACAGCAGCAACCCAAACTGATATGAAATACTCAACTGTAAACACCAAACTCATACAAAAACACACCCGGAAACTCACAAATCTGCACTGTTCAGCACAAAGGCATACTTTGTATGAGCATGCACATGGAATGGCTTCAAACTCCCATCCTTAGCCTTCCTGGAAACCTGCAAACTCCCGTTCTTGGGTCTCCCTGGAAACCTGCAAACTCCCGTTCTTGGGTCTCCTTCTCCACAGGTTTGGCAGCCTCTGAAGAATAACAAAGAATGAGCAAAAATCAAGTTCTGGAATGAGCCCAAAATGCCTCCAAACCCCTTAAAAGAGGGCACAACTGTAACTCATGTCCAAAAGAGGTTAATGAAACTTATTTTAATAATAATTTTCATTTATTAGTCCAACGGTTTCCAAAGATTAACCCCCTTTTTCTGAAACTTCACTTTCTTGGGCCTGCCTGCTTTAGCAAAGATTTTCTTTTTTAATTATTTGAAAAGGGGACATGACAAGGACACATTTGGTGAGCGGTCAAAGTGGGCTACTTAGAATTTGATGACTGAAAACAATGGCAAAAAGCATTTTTTTGCAAATGAAATGGACCTAGGAAAGTGTGCAAAAGAATTCATCAAAAATTGAAAATTGGCACACTTGAAGTATTTTTAGAGCACAACACAATGGTATAATCCCAAAAAATTTGCACTTATAGGCACTAGTAAAAAATTAGAAATTGCATTCAAAATTGCATTTGAAAATGGATAAAACAAATTTTTCGTAAGCTCAAAATTGAAAAGTAACAACTCTCTAACCTCCAAAATGCAATGCAAAAGGAATTTCAGAATTTTGATCAACTAGGTTAAAGTTATAACATGTCAAACAAGGCTTCTCAGAATTTAGAATAAATTGCATCAGCATTACATTAATAAGCAATCAAATTTGAGGGATTCAAAACCTAGTCAAACGGATTTGAAATGACTCAAAATCTGAAAGATAGGCTCTCGGGTACGAACACTAGACACTCCCAAAGTGGCACATCATAAAAAATTTTTTGGTGTGAGATATTCAATTCCCAACATAGCCTCCTATCACTGTTTGACACTTAAGCAAAAAATGCAGATTTGACAATTACTCAATACAAGACTTCACGAAATGGCTTGAAATGTTAGTTTAACTTCATGAAACACATAGAGGCACTAAATTAAAGGTGATAGAAGCATTAAACACCACTTATGCCTCGAATGGACAACTGAGTACATATGTATTCAAAAGCTTTTATAGGGCTTGATTTCTCAATGGTACTCAAAATCAGGGCTCCGATTTTTAGTCCCAACAATGTGTATGAAACTAAGTTAATTAAGGTTAATCATAGATAATATCTTAAGTTCTAAATATTTTGTATTTTTCAAGTAATATTTCTTATTACAATGTTTTCCAAGCGACAACATATTGTTGGTGTTAACCAAGTGCCTACGTGTTAATCAAGTAACTATAGTTTCAACAAAGTTTATATTTTGTATTGACATCTAAGGGATCATGGATTTTTTTTTTAGTAATTGATTCACCCCTCCCCTCTCACTTACTAATCTTATATTTACAACAATTGGTATCAGAGATGTTGGTGCTTATAGAGAATGTTTCAAGGACCTAAGCTAAAGTTCAAGATGTGTTATAGAAGAGAGATTCCCAAGCTGATTATAGGAATTTATGAAGTTTAACTTGGAAACCATCGATGATTTAGGGTTGAAATATTTTGAAATTTCTTACAAGGCTCCCATTGGAACATTGACTATGGAGGAGATTTTTGAAAAGAAAAATCATAATATTTTGATTATTGATATTGCATTAGCTCTTAACTATGTAGAATTTGATGAGGTCAAAGGATGTGTTACTGCTCCTGAGATGTGGACTAAACTAAAGGATATCTATGGAGTTAATGATATTGTGAAAAGAGCCAAGGGAGAAAGTTTGAGAGGTCATTTTCATTCAATGAAGATGAGAGAGGATGAAAACATTGCAAAATATATTGAGAGAATCAAATCAAGTGTCAGTGAATCAAAGCCTCTAGAGGGAAAATTGATGATGTGATAGTGGTAAGAAAGGTATTTAGAACCCTTCTTCCTATCTATGCAATTAGAGTGTGATCTATTCAAGAGATCATGTGTGATCCAAATAATGAGATAACTTTTGATGATCTAGTGGGATTATTGATAGCATTTGAGCTAGATAACTATAAGAGTTATGTTCCTAGTTCTAGCAATCTTGAGTTTGGATTTAAAGCCAAGTTATCACTCAAGAATAAGAACAAGTATAAAGGCAAGAAGGATTTTGAGAACTTTAAGGACTCAAAAGAAAAAGGTAAGAAGTCTAGTTTCATGGCTAAAAATTTAGATAGTAGTGATGATGATGAAATGGTTTACATCATTGTAAAAGATTTATCTGATGATGAAGAAGATGAAATGACACCTATTTCTCATGTTAGAAAAAATGATACATAGATTATTGATAGTGGTTGTTCTCATCATAGGACTAGTGATTAAAAAAATTTGAACATATGGAGCACTATGATGGTGGAAGTGTAAGATTTGGAAACAATGAACCATGTTACATAAGGGAAAAAGGTTGTATTTCTCTAACCAATGAAAGTAGATGCTATAATGCTTATTGGATTGAAGGATTCAAACATAGTCTACTAAGTGTGGCATGATTGAATAACATTGGATTCAAGGTATAATTCATGAATGGGAAGGCCAAGCTGCTAGATGGAAAAACAAACCTAGTTGGGTTTGGTAACAAAACAAAAGGCAACTTGTTCTACCTAGATCTTAGTAAAAGTTCATGTTTCATTTCTCATGTAGAAGAAAGTTGGTTATGGCATAAAAGAGTGTGTCATGTAAACTTTGATAAATTTCTAAAGATAAGGAAACAAAATAGAGTAAGATGTATTCCTAGTTTAAGGAAAACTTATATGGGTTTATGCAAAAATTATCAAATTAGTAAGAGGCATAAGACAAGTTTCAGGAGCAAGAACTATCATTCTAAAGAAGTCTTAGAGTTGGTTCATATAGACCTCTGTAGACCTATTACTATTGATCACTACAATAATGTATCTAAAAGACTAGTCTTAATATTTTCAAAAAATTAAGCGCTATATGACTAGAGTATAGAAGGAAACAGGAAAAAACTTGAAGTGTTTGAAGTCAAATAGAGTTGGAAAATTTATTTCAAATGGAGTCTTCACTGAAAGAGGAATCAAAAGACAAGTATCAACCCTTGGTACACCTCAATAGAATGGTATAGTAGAAAGAAGGAATAGATCAATCATGGATTTTATAAGAACCCTAATGATAGAATATAATGTCTCAATCAAATAATGGAAGGAAGCAATTAGTATAATAGTTTATACCTTAAATAGAGTATAGTTGAAGAAAGACTCAAATGAAAATCCTTATGAATTATGGTATGGCTACAAACCTAGTGTAAGTTACTTGAAAGTATTTGGTAGAAAATGTAATATTTTCAAGGAGACTAGGAAAGGTAAATTTGATGTCAAAAAAGATGAAGGCATATTCCAAGGATACTCTAGTAGAAGTAAAGTATACAAATATTTGAATCTAAACACTCATAAGATCATAGAGAGTGCACATGTAAATATTGATGGGTTTATAGAAAAGAGTAAAGAACAGAGTAGTAGAGAACTTGAAGACTACAAAAAGTTCATTTACTTTGAACTTGATACATTGTTAGATCTAATTGGATGATAGTGAGTCCCAAAAAGCTCCAAAAGCTCCTGAGTTGCATCCAATGCATCCTAAGTCATAGTTTAAAGGACCAGACTCATTGTCTAAGGCTACCAAGTTGCAGCCAGTGCAACCCAAGTCTGAATTTGAAGGACCCAAGTCACAAAAAGTGTGACCCAATCATTATGAAAAAGTGTTGACATATCAGTCAAGTTTTTTATTAGTGACACACACTTATTTAGATTCTACATAGCTATAGAGTTCATGTGATGCAAAGAAAATGTTAACCGAGCATTACAGTATCTACCAAGTTCATAGTACATGTGATACAAAGCGAGTGTTAATTGAGCTACTTTATGCTAGCCAAATGATTTAGTGTTTTTCGAGTTGCACAATGTTTACCAAGTCACCAACGTAGACCGAGTTCAAGACTACTTAGAAGTGATCAATATGGATTGAGCTTCTACATCTACTAAGTGCATGAAAATGTCGAGTACTAACAGTGGATGCTAACTATCAGAACCTCAGTGAGTTAGTCTTTAAAACATGAGTGTCTTCATGTGGGCTGACTTTGTAATATTTGTGTTAACTTGTTTTATGGCCAACTTTGTAATTTGTGTATTTGAATTGGTATATATATGTAATGTATTGTACCATATTAAAAAGGAACATATGGAAGTGTAAGCATATGAAAAGGAAATTTTAAATTTTAAATATTCAAGTTATGCAGCAGATAAAGAGAAAATTATGAAGCCCATAATAGTATAAAGAGTAGTAGAGACATATCTATCATAGAAAGGTGATCAGTACAACAAGAAATCTCTATCAGAAAACTTAGTGCAAATTAGAGATCTACTACTTCATCCTAACAAGTGAACCAGTCAAACTCCTTTAACCAGATAGACCTAATAGTTTTTCATAAATCTCTTTACAGAGTGCATACTTCATTTTATGTTTTTAAATCCTATCACAAGGTTGACCTAGTAGTCCTAATTTCTCCTAACAGGGAAAATCATCAAAAGTCATCAATGTAAGCCTTAATATTCCAACTTTATGTTGTAGTACTAAAGTTTGTGGGTATCATCCCCACCTCAGTTTTACTTTCTATTTGGAAGGTTTTTGGGTCAATGAATCATTTTTTTCAAGAGTTATAAATGATTTTATGTTTTCAATTTCTGATGCGTGCAATTAGATCAGATGTGATGAATTAAGTATTAATTGGTTTATTGGATAAAAATTTGGATTTGTCAATGTTTTAGAAGTTACTGATTCACCCCTCCCCTCATAGTAACTTAGCATAGTCTTGAATATTTCCAGCAATTGGTATTAGAGCATTGTGGTTCTCAGGAGAAAGTTTAATAGCTTGAGCAAAGATCAAGGATATGGAGATATTCAGACTTGACAAAGCTATTGACAATGAAAAGTTGGATCTAGAAATGGCCATTGCCCAACTCAAGAAAGCTAAGGAGTAGCTCTCCCAATCTCTAAAAAGAAGAAAGGATCTTGTAAATCAAATGAATGATAATCTCTACATTAAAGAAAGAATTGAAGACTTTCACCCTTTAAGTAGTTCAGATGAGGCAAATGAAGCAATCAAGGAACTCCTTGAGAGAAATGCTTTATTGCAAGAAGAAGTAAGAAAGCTAAAAAGAGAGTAAAAAATTTAGTCAGTAAGGTCATGTGAAGTTTTGGAATAGAAAAACAAAATGAAAGAAGAGATAGATGGAAAGAACAATGAAATCTAGAATCAATTTCTTTAGCAAGTAGACCTTATTCATCAACTTTCCAATGCAAATGAGGAAATCATGAGCCTAAGATTTGAAAATGAAAGAATGAGGAATGATCTAAATTCTAAAAGACAAATCAATGAAAGAATGAAAAATGATCTAAAATCTAAAATACAAATCAATGAAAGGTTGAGGAATGATCTAAACTTTGAGAAGCAAATCAATGAGAGAATGATGAAACCTCAAGCAGACATGGATCAATTGAATGAGAAAAACCTTTATAGGAAAAATAGAAAAGTAGGAATTGGATACAAAGAGGAA
This sequence comes from Cupressus sempervirens, assembly GCA_028749045.1. NCBI lineage: Eukaryota > Viridiplantae > Streptophyta > Pinopsida > Cupressales > Cupressaceae > Cupressus > Cupressus sempervirens. The sequence goes on from CM053783.1 coordinate 210,577,816, forward strand.
GGTGAATCCTCCAAACAAGGTGCTCAAAAGAATCAAAGACCTACTTGCAATCACTATGGTAAGATAGGTCATACATCAAACAAATATTGGAGAAATGGAAAAGAAAAATTCAATGGAAAATGCTACAATTGGAATCAGCATGATCATAGGGCTAATGAATGCAAAGAGAAACCAAGATTTGAAGGCAACTATCATAAATATAAGAAACATGGATGCAAGGCATCAGAGTGTAAAACAAAGACATTGAATCCTATAGAACAAATTATGAAAGAGTCATTAAAGAAAAATCAATAAACACTGACTCTAAGGTATAATACTTGTTTGGGTTTGATGAAAGACATTGAGTATGTTGTTAGAAATGCTACAAAGGCTTGGAAAAATATATTTCATCTTCATAAATAGAGTGAATTTCTAGCTGATGAAAAGGATGGTGATGATGAAGAAGATAAGGAGAAAGATGAGGAAGAAAATGTTGAAGAAGTGACTCACTTTGATAATGAGGAAGATAAAAAGGATCAAGGTCTAGAAGCTATTGAGGAAGAAAAAGATGTGAGGAGACTGACCTAGTCAAGTTAGCTATAGCAATCATTGTCTCACTTCCTCACTCCCTGCGAAAACCATTGACTACATCAAGTATGGAGGTAGCTTTAGAAAATTTGGTTGTGACTAATACTGATACATCAAATGTTCAATCACTCTTTGTCCCATCTCAACTTAATACAAAATTGACAGAAGTGATCTCCACTTCATCCACTGAGCTACAAATTCCTCCTTTGTCTACTGATTTGAGTTCTTCAGTTTTCACTTCTCCAATTTTGACTACTTCAGTTTTGAATACATTAGTGGTAAGCACACCAAGTTTGTCTACTTTAGTTTTGGGTACTACAATTTTGACTTCATCAATTTTAGATTCTTCAAGAATTTTTCTAAGTATTCCATTAGTTAGTACTATATCAATTTTTGCTGCAAGCCTGAGTATGTCTACTATTGTTTCCATCCTGGATACAAAGGAAATAAGTGTAAGGACAATTGAACCTAAGTTTCAACCAAGTAAAAAATTTATGGGAAAAGGAAAAGAGATGGAGTAAGACATAGATTTAGATGAGGAAATAGTAATCCCCAATTGGAATATCTTCAAGTTTACTCCAGACCAAATGTAGACATTTGGTGAACTCCTTTAGAAAAAGGTCAAACAACAAAGAGTATAAGATGATAGATGATTCCAAGATTATCTTGACAGAGGAAATTGGAATTGTGTCATGTCCCCTTTTCAAATAATTAAAAATAATAATCTTTACTAAGGCAGGCAGGCCCAAAAAGGTGGAGTTTTGGAAAAAAGGGATAATATTTGGAAGCTAATGGACTAATAAATGAAAATTATTATTAAAATATGTTTTATTAACCCCTCTTGGACGTGAGTTAGGGTTATGCCCTCTTTTAAGGGGTTTGAAGGCATTTTGGGCTCATTCCAGAACTTGATTTTTGCTCATTTCTTTGCTATTCTTCAGAGGCTGCCAAACCTATGGAGAAGGAGACCCAAGAATGGGAGTTTGTAGGTTTCTAGGAAGGGTAAGGATAGGATTTTGAATCCATTCCATGTGCATGCTCATGCAGAGTTTGCCTTTGTGCTGAACAATGCAAATTTATGGTTTTTCGGGTGTGTTTTTTTGTAAGAGTTTGGTATTTTCGGTTGAGTATTTCATATCAGTTTGGGTTGCTGCTGTATTTTAGACTTTTAGATGTTAAAATAGAGCTGAATATATGTATTTGGTTGTGATTATACTTCTTTGATAGATTATTAGTGTTTTTGTGGTGTTTTTGAGCTATTCTATGTTGTTTTCGGGAGCCCGATGAGCATTGTTTTTATCCTCTGTTTGGGAGCTGTTGTGTAAATTTTATATAGATATTAAAATTTCATTTTGTAGGCTTTTATGCTGCTGAAATTTCTATAAAAATGTCCACTTTCAGATTTACTAATAATATGTGAAGCTGTGAAGTTTTTGGCACTATTTTCGGCGTACCCGATTTGGGGTTTATTGAGAAATTGGTGGATCTTTGAAAGATTGGTTGTTTCATCTTAAAGATCTGATTAGAGGCTTGAAATATCATACAAAAATCATAAAAGGGAAATTTCAATGGTATCAGAGCTATAATCTTTCCAGCTTGAGGGTTTGTAGAAGTTTGCATGTTAGTTTTGAGAACTACCCAAATCTTGCATGTCATAATTTATGGTTGCATGCTATTTATAATCATTTGCATGTTAGTTCATGGTGAATTTGGTGGTTGCATGTTGCTTCTAATCAGTTGCATGTCAAAATCTATGGTTGCATGCTACTTCTAATCATTTGAATGTTAGTTTTTGGTGAATTTGGTGGTTGCATGTTGCTTCTAATCAGCTGCATGCCAAAATCTATGGTTGCATGCTACTTCTAATCATTTGCATGTTAGTTCTTGGTGTTTGAAGAAGTTATAACCTATTGGGGTTAGACTCTACTTTATCTAGAATGGACAGGTATAGTACAGAGTCTCAGAGGACACGATCTTGGACAATTGATATCCAGAGTCAGAACAGTAGAAAGGATGGTTATTTAGACATTCAAGATAAACTTAGAAAAATAAGCCATGCCATGTCTGAATAGTTGGTTGGGCACCACCGTATGATGAATGACATGTTTTCTGACCCAGCTAAGGTGGATAATTTGACTAGATTTCTATTTGGCAGATTTTCTCACAGGGCAGATGACACAATTACCAAGAACTTGCATGAGGAGTTTGAGAAACTAGCTTATAGCCAGGCAGAGGTCTCAGATTCTACTCTACCACAGGAGGTAGTGGGTTTAGATGATGATTATGAGGATTTTGTTGTGCATGATGGTGAGATACCTGATAGAGATGAGCAGACATTAAGTATTCATGACTTTTTTGAGAAAGAGTACCAGGCACAGTTAGATGCTTCGTCACATGAGGTTGAGGCTGGTAGTACTTCACATGATTTGTCCAGCCAGCCGAAAGTGAACAAACACATTACTGTGACTTCATTATCTCATAATGATAGGTATGTGCAGTTAGTTGGTATTGGTCATATTACTCAGGTGAGGAGTTTGTTTGAGTTACTAGCTAATTCTAGTTTACAGATATGGACTCGAGATTGTTATATTGGCATTTGGGATTTAGTTGACTAGAGATCTTTAACACTTTTTGGTAGCAGTGTTTGTTTGGGTGCTATCATGGATTTGATTAGCAGATTGCATGGTGTTGCCTTTTCTTGTGCTAGCAGCTTGTTTGATGTTGGTATTAGTTTTTATACACCAGTGTTGGGCTTTTTTCATATATCTAGTCGACCATACTTGCTGGAATGTGTTGATGATCTTTCATATTTGGCAATGTGTACAAATGAGTCCTAAGATCATATTGGCATTGATGGCATCCAAGAGGATGCAGTGGGCAGTTTTGAAGACTTAGTTTCCTTGGAAATTTCTTTTGGTACAAAGGAGTTGTACAACAGTGCTATAGTTTTTGATACTCCGTATGTTGATATGAGCTTTGGATTTGATTCACAGGATATAGATGGTAATACTCTAGAGACTAGTAACTTTGAGGATATTGCTTTAGACTGTGCATCAGAGGAGGTTTGTAGGAGATATTCTAGATAGTGTCATCATGTGTCTAATTAGTTGAGAGTTAGTGAGCGAGACATTTCTATCGCTTGCCAGCATTTCGATGCTGCTCGTCAGTTGTTAGCAGTTTATGGATGGGGTTCTCCTACTAGTGATGAGCGGGAAGGCAGTTATCTTTCCTTGACAGATATCCACTCTTTATGGGAGGTTATTCGAATTCTAAGACAGAATTATATGCAGTTGGTAGCTGACAGAGATTATCTTATGGAGTGGGGGAGTACAGCATATGACGCATTATTAGCCAAGGAAGATGAGGTGAGTGAGCTTACTCAGCAACTTGAGGTGACTTCTGAGATTCTTGAGAGTACACAGTTGGCTTTCAAGGAGTCACAGTTTCATTTGACTAAGGTGACCATGGAGTTAGAGCAACTATAGTCTTTACCAGATTCTATACAGTTACAAGCTATAGTGTCTGGTGATCTGAGGATGTCCATGGTCGAGATTTTCAAAGACAGTGAAGATGGGGATGCATCCATCCTTTATACTAACATTAGCATATCGATTTCGTCCCCACTGGAGTCAATTTAGTTGAGTTGGGTGTTGTAGCAGATTGTTGTGGTATGCCTAACATACTGGTGACCTCTAGTACTAATGGCACAAAGACTAGAGATGTTGTATGAAAGACCATGTGTGATGTTGGTGAGCTAACAGTTGGCATGGTTCCTGCTAGTAATACTACTACCTTGGTGATGTCTTCAGAGGTAGTAGTTAGTTCCAACTTGGTTAGTGATCAATTGCAGTTAGCTACATCTGGATTGCAGTCTAAGCCACTGACTGAGATTGGCGCATTCTATCAACATTACATTGTGAGGTATGCTCATCAATTCACCTTTGATGACCATGTTGATGAGATGATGATACAGAGATGTATTTTGGTTCTTAGTGCTTATCATCAGTTATGGGGTAGTTTGATGCCTCAGGATGAGAGTTGTGATGGGCATGACATGGATTTTGTAGTTGACAGCTTGATAATACATGACTTAGAGTAGGAGTTTTGGAGTGATGCTTCAGTGGGTGTTGTTATTGATTCTACTCCTTTGGCTATGACATCTCTTGACTTAGCTAGTGATCAGACACAGTGGGTTGTATCAATTTTTCATGGTGAGCTATTGACTGAGGTTGGTTTTTTTATCAACATTATATTGTAGGGTATGTATATCAATTAGCATTTGATCCTTGTATTGAGGAGTTGATGGCAAGAAAATTTGGTTTGGGTTCCATTTCTTGTTGTTTATCTTGTGATGGCTTTTCATCATCAGGGGTGCATGGGAGTTATGGTTATGAGACAGTGGCCGGTGATCTGCAGAGTTTTATTGACTGTAGGAGTTGTATAGTGTGTGGATTCTCCATACTTGGTATAGTTTCATTCGGGAGCATTCACCATTGTTGCAGAGTTGGACTGTACATTTCGTATAGGCCAATGAGATGCATTGATGGTATTTATTGTGTTGGCAATTTGATTTGTCCACTTTACTTGGGTATTGATTTTCTAAGAGTTTGTTTCTTCTGGGTTTCTGATTGTGGAAGTTGTGATTTTGGAGTTTCGTTGAGTTGTAATTATCAGTTGGATTATGGATTCCTCTTGGCTATATTGCAGAGGATATTACAGGAGCCTATGTTAATTGACAATAGTATAGTTCATGACTACATTTGGGATCCAGGTGGATTGATTGGTTTATTTTTTATCCATTGCTTGAGGACAAGCAATATTTGGAAGGGGAGGACTTATCATGTCCCTTGTTCAAATAATTAAAAATAATAATCTTTACTAAGGCAAGTAGACCCAAAAAGGTGAAGTTTCAGAAAAAGGGGATAATCTTTGGAAGCTAATGGACTAATAAATGAAAATTATTATTAAAATATGTTTCATTAACCCCTCTTGGACGTGAGTTAGCTTTATGCCCTCTTTTAAGGGGTTTCAAGGCATTTTGGGCTCATTCCAGAACCTTATTTTTGCTCATTTCTTTGTTATTCTTTAGAGGCTACCAAACCTGTGGAGAAGGAGACCCAAGAATGGGAGTTTTTAGGTTTCTAGGAAGGCTAAGGAGAGGAGTTTGAATCCATTCCTTGTACATGCTCATGCAAAGTTTGCCTTTTTGCTGAACAATGCAGATTTGTGGTTTTTCGGGTGTGTTTTTTTGTAAGAGTTTGGTATTTTTGGTTGAGTATTTCATATCAGTTTGGGTTGCTGCTGTATTTCAGACTTTTAGATGTTAAAATAGAGCTGAATATATGTATTTGGTTGTGATTATAATACTTTGATAGATTATTAGTGTTTTTGTGGTCTTCTCGAGCTATTCTATGTTGTTTTCAGGAGCCCGATGAGCATTGTTTTTACCCTCCGTTCGGGAGTTGTTGTGTAAATGTTATACAAATCTGAAAATGTCATTTTTTAGGCTGTTATGCTGCTGAAATTTCTATAAAAATTTCCACTTTCAGATTTACTAATAATATGTGAAGCTGTGCAATTTTTGGCACTATTTTCGGCATACCTTATTTGGGGTTTATTGATAAATTGGTGGATCTTTGACAGATTGGTTGTTTGATCTTAAAGATCTGATTAGAGGCTTGAAATATGATAAAAAAATCAGAAAAGGGACATTTCAAATTGAGGTTGATTATCCTCAACCTATCTTGTTTCAGCTTGGAGAGGTAGTCCAAAAGTTTAATGAGGACACCAAAGGACAAGAAAAGCTAGTTGAAAAGGCTGAAAAGAAATTCAATAATAAAGTGTCGGAGCACATTGCTCAAAAAATAGCCATTTATCAAGTTGAGCTTTCAACAATTTTGGTCAATCTTGAGGTGTCTTATTCAAATGTGTCATCACTTTTTGGAAAACTATATGATGTCACTAAGTATACTAAGAAGTCAAGGACAAATTGTCCAAAATTGATATTGATCTTAAAGCAAGTTCTTAGAAGCTATACCTTGACCCCAGTTCAAGCTTTGCACATTGTAAGAAGATCAAATTTTTGTCATAATTGCAAGCTGAATTGTTAAGAGAAGAAACAAGGATCCATTCAACATTGGTTGATATACAAAATATGATCCTTCTAGTCATAGATGCTATGCAGAAACACATTGTATATTCAAAGACCTTGATCCATGATACACACTTCTCTATTGCAGATCATATGATTGAACTCTTAGTAGAAGTTCAAATTGCCATTCATACATGTAAGCTATTGCAAGAAAGCTAGGATAAAACCTTGCCAATCACACTCAAGGTACACTATGAATTCTTATCTCATTTTGGTTTCTCCATGTAAATATGTTTAAATAAATCTTTGGCATTACTGTCAAAAAGGAGGAGATGAGATATGGGAGAAAAGTTACATTTATATAGAGGAACACATAGTATGGGGGAGAAATATGTTATGATGGAGATCTACACTATATATACCTCACAAAGATCAATTTTGAAAATCACAAAAATATAGTATACTTTACCAAGCTAGTATCACATGGTGATGAATACATGGTATTTGGTTTTTGGCTAATAAGTGTTTTTGTCACTAATGCCAAAGGGGGAGATTTTTGACATATTAGTCAAGTTTGTTATTAGTGACACACACTTATTCATATTTTGTATAGCTATCAAGTTCATGTGATCTAAAGATAATGTTAATTGAGCATTGTAGTATCTACTGAGTTTGTAGTTTGTGTGATGTGAAGCCAGTGCTAACTGAGCTACTTTATGCTATCCAAGCGATCTAGTTTTTTTTGAGTTGCATAATGTTTACCAAGTCACCAGTGCAAACTAAGTTCAAGACTACTTAGAAGTGATTAGTATGGACCAAGCTTCTACATCTACTATGTGCATGAAGATGTTGAGTACTGATAGTGGATGTTGAGTATCAAAACCTCACTGAGTTAGTCTTCAAAACCTAGGTGTCTTCATGTGGGCTGACTTTGTAATATTTGTGTTAACTTGTTTTATGGCTGAGTTTGTAATTTGTATATTTAAATTGGTATTTAAATGTAATGTATTGTACCATATCAAAAAGGAACATATGGAAGTGTAATCATATGAAAAGGTAATTTTGAATGCGAAATATTCAAGTTATGTAGTAGATAAAGAGAAAATTATGAAGGCCATAACAGTATAAGGAGCAGTAGAGACATATTTATCCAGAAAGGTGATCAATACAACAGGGAATCTCTATCAGCAAATTTAGTTGCAAATTAGAGATCTACTACTTCATCCTAATAGGTGAACTAGTCAAAATTCTTTAACAAGGTATGTAGGTAACAGTCTTTCATAAATCTCTTTACTGAGTGCATACTTTATTTTATGTTTATAAATCCTCTCACAAGGTGGACCTAGTAGTCCCACTTACCCCTAACAAGGAAAATCATCAGAAGTGATCAATGCAATCCTTAACAAGCCAACTTTATGTTGTAGTACTAAAGTTTGTGGGTATCATCCCCACCCAAGTTTTACTTTGTGGGTGAATGCACAAAGTTGGGTCACAATTCCGCGAAAGTCAAATCTGCGAAATGAGACCTCTTAGAAATGGGTACCAGATTTTTAAAAATGGGCACCCATTTTTGTATAGGGTGCCCAACCCTAAATTTTAAAAATAGGCACCCATTATTTTTAAAAATCTAGTACACATTTTTTATTTTCAAAAAACGGGTACCCATTTCTCAAAAAATAAAAAATTTGAATTTTTAAGAAACGGGCACCTATTTTTTAAAAATAAAAAATAGATACCTTTTTTTTAAAAATTGGGTACCCTATTTTTAAAAGTAAAAAACGGGTACCTGTTTCTTAAAAATTCATTTTTTAAAGTTTTCGGTGGATTTTACATGCCGCTTTTAGCTTTTCAAAATGGGTACCCATATTTTGAAATTCAAATAATGGGTGCCCATTTCTTACAACATGAGGCAGGATTTTTTTTCCTGCCTCAAATTTTGGTTTGGGACAGGCTTGGCGAGACCAAGTCTGTGCCTTGGCCTCTCAAGATTTGGCTAAGACATTGAATTGACAAATTCATGCCTTGCCATAATTTTTAGAGGGTCTTCCCAATCAAATTCTTTTACGAAACAAAAACCCATTAGAGCTCTCACTCTCCTGATTTCAGAAATATAAATTTTATAGAGTTATGATTTTATTTACTATTTTTTAGTCAAAGGTGGTACCTAAATGTAAAATAGCAACATTCACTAAAACTTTAATAACTTTTTTATTTTATATTTTTTCTTAAATTAATTTATATGCCATCAATCTACATTCAATTATTTTGAAGTTAAATTTTTTTTTTTTTGGAAAAAGTGAAATTTTGATCAAATTATGGTGTTCGCACATGAGTGTGGTATGGTCCTAAAATAGGCATTTTGAAAAAGTGGTTTTTAAAGATCCATACCAAAAAAATATCTATCATATGGGTATACAAATAAATTACATATTCAAAAAGAAGATTCGAAGCACTACAATTTTTATTTCTGAATTTTTTATATATTTAATATCTAAATGGTTCAAATTTTGGCATCAATTGACAAAATATTTCAAACACAGGGAAAACACTTCCACTTTTTGGCCAAAAGTGAGACCCAACTTCTTGCACTGACCCTTGTATTTGGAAGTTTTATGGGTCACCAAATCATTGTTTTCAACTGTTATGAATGCTTTCAAGTTTTCAATTTCTCATGCATGCAATTAGATCAGATGTGATGAACTGAGTATTAATTGGTTTATTGGATTAAGAGTTGGATTTGTCAAAGTTTTATTCTTAGTAACTTTCCATAATCTTGAATATTTCTAACACAAAAGATCATGGTGAGGCAAGTTGAACATATTCTAAATCTAAAGTACCTATGTTAGAAAGATATTTTAGAAGGTGCCATGCACTTAAGTAGATCAGTAGCAACAAGTTAAATGGTACAATGACAAGGAACAAACTAAAGGGTACATGTTTTCTTACTAAATTTAAACCTACACAAGTTAGAGTTGCTTTGGATAGTGAAAGCTAGATTAAATAATTGAATGAAGAGATAAAGCATATAGAAAATAATAAGACCTGGGTTCTTGCTCCTAGCCCCAAGGATAAGAATGTAATTGGCACAAAGTGGGTTTTCATAAATAAGATGAATGAAGATGGAGAAGTTTCAAGAGACAAAGAAAGGTTATTCTCAAGAAGAAGGTATTTATTATGGTAAAAAAATTTCTCTATATTCAAGATTAAAAGGTGTTAGGACCTTACTTTCTTATGTTGCACATAAAGAATTTAAAGTTTATCAGATGGATGTGAAATTTGCATTCTTAAATGGAATTCTAGCAGAGGAATTCTACACAGAATAAATTGAAGGTTTTGTAGAATTGAGCAAAAAGGATATGGTTTGTAAACTATACAAAGCATTGTATGGTCTCAAACAAGTTGCCAGAGCTTGGTATGAAAGACTTCATAATTACTTGATGAAGATCGGTTTTCAAGGGAAAAATAATAACAGTGGCCTATACATCAAAGAAGGACCAGACAAGAAGATTGTGTTGGAAAGAATCTTTGTGGATGACATTATTTATTGGAAATGATGATTTGTGCAAAGCTCTTTCAAAGTAAATGAGTAAGGAATTTGAGATGTTAATGTTTGGGGATAAAATTCTTTATTGGATTGCATATTCAATAGAACAAAGATGGTATCTACATTTCTCAATCTAAGCATATCAAGGAGATACTAAATAATTTTGGAATGGAGGATTTAAGACCAATTGGAATACCTATGTCTACTCAACATAATCTTTCCAAAAATGATCATTCCAAGGAGGTAGATTGGACCACATATAGGTCAATAATTGGAAAACTACAATATGTTATGGATATAAATCATGATATTGTATTAACAGTTGGTATGGTGGCAAGATTTTCATCTAATTGATAAGAAAATAATATGATGTGAATCAAGAAAATCATGAGGTATCTGAAGGGTACTAAAGATTATGGATTGTTATAAAAGAAAGTAAGAAACTTTGATTTGAAATCCTTTACTGATATTGATTGGGTAGGAAGTGATGGTGACAAGAATAGAACCAATTGTGGAACATTCATTCTTGATAAGGGACTGGTGTCTTGGACAAGAAAAAAGAAGAATTGCATTTTTCAGTCTATAGCAAAGGCATAGTATGTTGTAGCAGTATTTAATTTCTCTAATGTTGTTTGGCTCAAGAAATTGTTGGCATGTATGAAGGTAGAGATCTAGGATCAAAAATTTAAATTATGTGATAACACAAGTGCAATTAATATATCAAATAATCCTATGATGCATCAAAAGAACAAGCACATTGCAATAAAATATTATTTTTTTAGACAACATGTGCAAGACAAAGAGGTGAGATTGGAATATGTGAATACTAAAGAAAAAATTGTAGACATATTAAATAAGTCATTACCTAAGGAAGTATTTATATATCTAATAGGTAAGGGGTTATTCCCCTATGTAAAGCTCACTAAATGAAATTTAGTGATGCATCAACCAAAGCATGTTGAAGAGCAGTCAAGTTGATGTAGTATTGAAAGAGAAAATTGCATATGAATCTATACATGAGATACATTGATAGTCATTGGATATTCTCTTTGGCATAAGATGTCAAAGAGGAAGAGTTTTTTGTCATATCGCATTAAGTTTCTAAAGAAGCGAAGTTTACTATCATAGTCATACCACAAAAATCTCATTTGAAGATATGAATGAGACCTTGGTCTGATATCAAAGAGAGAACTTTTTCTATTAGAAGAAGATGTTAATGATAGATTAAGATTTTTGTGATAGAGGGAGAAACTGAAATCAAAAGAAGAAATTGAAGTTAGAGGGAGTTATCATGGATGAGAATCAGAATGATCAATTGTTTATTATATTTTTTGTTATACAAAATGTCATATCTTTATCAGTCAGTATATGTCAAGCTCACTCTAATGATGAAGATAGTTTCCTATGTCTATCAAGCATTCTAGTATTTTACAAGTTTAGAGGATAGTGTCTATTGAGCGCACTCAGGTGTTGAAGAGAAATTCACAAAAGTAGAGTGTTAATTGAACTCACTTGTTTAACAAAGGAAAGTTGAATGGAATTGGTGTTAACCAAGCTCACTCGATAACCAAAGAAAGTTTGTGAAGATTTAGTGTTAATTGAGTTCACTTGGTTAACACAAGAAAGTCAGTTTAGTGCTAATATCTACTAAGTAGGGCTAGCTAAAAAAGGATTTTCTTGTTTTGGCATATTGAGTTTAATGGATTTATTTGTTGGTTCAATCCAACTAAGGAGATGAATATTACTTATTCTAAGGTGTATTCAATCAGAATTGCTAATGTATTTGATGTAATTATAAGGTCAATTTGAGAATTGAATGTCCATGTGAGTGTGTGAAAGAAAATAAGATGCTTAGAGGAAGTGAATTGCAAGCATAAGTAGAATATCCTTGAGGAGCTGAAAAGATACATTCAGTCATGAAGGATCAAGTATTCAAGCTAGAATTAAGATATGAAATTAGAAATACAATTTTATTAGCAGTCAGGTCATATCATTCCCACTCTCTAACCATTATAAAAGTGTATCAAATTTTTTAATTGAGTTTTCTTAACAACTATTTTCCAAATCCTCTAATAAGGTGACATTTCTAGATTGAAGTGTTTAAAGACCTCTAACTAGACCACTCCTAATAGGGTGATTAAATCTTCTAATAGGGTCACATCTAATTGTGTGTATTGTAACCTTTAATTGGGTTTCCCCTAATAGGGTTCACTTCATAAGAGTGAAAAATAGTAATTAGTTGCAATTCGTTGTTCTTCCCAAATTTGGTTTTTACATTAAATCTTGGTGTCACTTGTGTTCATGCTATTTATTTTATGTGTTTGCAACTAAGTTAATTAAGGTTAATCAAATATAATATCTCAAGTTTTGCATGTTCTATATTTTCCAAGTAACAATTGTTATTATAGTGCTTGCTAAGTTACAACATGTCGTTGGTGTTAACTGAGTACCTATGTGTTAACCAAGTAACAATAGTTTAAGATGAGTTTATGTTCTACATTGACATCTAAAGGATCAAGAATTTATTTTTTTAGTAATTGATTCACCCCTCCCCTTTCAAATAATCCTCTTATATTTTAAACAAATATATGATAGGAAAATTACAAGATGTTGTTCACTATAGACAAGATATTGCATTAGTAGTTGGGATAGTTGCTAGATTTTCAAAAAATTCTAAAGAGAATCACATGATGGTTGTAAAAAGGATAATGAGATATCTAAAAGGTATAGAAGACTATGGACTATACTATAAGAGAAGTTATAGATTTGTACTAAAGGTTTTCACTAACTCTAATTGGGATGGAAATATTGATCATAGGAAAAGCACTAGTGGAGGTGCATTCTTTCTAGGAAAGATATTGGTGCCATGGACAAGCAAGAAATAGAATTGTATTTCACAATCAATAACTGAATCCAATTATGTGGTAGTTGCAATACATTTTTCAAATATAATGTAGATAAAGTCATTGTTCAAAGGCATGCAAGAAGAGATTACAGATCTAGTAGTTATCTATTGTGATAAAAAAAGTACTATTAACATTTCAAAGAATCCAATGATGCACACTAAGACAAAGGACATTTCTATCAAGCATCAGTACTTTAGAGAATTAGTTGAAGACAAAGAAATGAAACAATAATTTGTGAATTACAAAGTAACAAAGCCAAGATATTCACAAAATCATTACCCAAAGATGCTCATGAATATCTTAGAGGTAAATTAGGGGTTATTCATCTAAATAAGGATAATTAAGAAGCCTAGGTGCATTGCACCACCTATTCTAAACATAAGATTCTATACATTGTTGCAATACAACTCTACTTTGGGACATGCCTAAAGTAGAATACTTTACTACAACGTAAAAGATTAGTCATAGATAGATGACAAGTGTTAGCCATACACGCAAAATGTAAATAATTTAGATGTATGAGGATATTTGAAGTTGAGATAGTGTGTCCTTGGAATTTTTTTCAAAGAGGGAGAGATTACCCAGAATCTAAGATGAAAAAGGGAGAGGTTACTAAGAAGTAACCGTATTACTGAGAAAAAAAAGCTAAACATCAAAAGAAGAGAATCTTGAAAGAGAGAAAACTGACAGAGGGAGTTTCAAAAATTGAATGGATGAGAATCAAAATGAAACTAAGGATATTGGTCACTCATGCAAGTAAAATCTTTTGGATTGTATGGTAACTAGGTTAATGTTATTATTTTTGATGTTTTAGATGTTGTCATAAATGCCAAAGAGGGAGATTGTTGGAAACTTACAATTGGAACAATTATTGTTTTTCATTGATGTCAAATCTATGGATGATAAATATTGCTACCTAATCTAAATTTCATATTTATTTGATTGAAGAAGAGGATTTGAGAGTTACTCATAAGTATAGCACCTAGAGGAAAGGTTGAAGTTATGAAAAGGAAGTTACAATGGACAGTCGATTGGATAGACTTTGATAAAGGAAAGTAATTGTTTATGTCAAGAAGCTAAGCCAAGCCAAGAAAAATAGTAAAATACAAAGGTGTGCTGAGTAATGCTAGTATAAACAGATCCATAGTTAGTGCTAAGAAAATCTAGTATTGATCAAGCATGAGCATTGACTAAGAAAGTTAGTTGATTCTAAACCAAAAATCTTAAAGAATGATCAAGTATTTTATTATTGACTAAGTATCAAAATTTAGTGATTATCAAGTAATAGTAGAAGATCAAATTTAAAGAAATTGTAAGATCAAGGTGACTAAGTTGATTTCTTCAGAGATGTAAAATGTGTTGAAGATAATATTGATGAGTTGGATCATTAAATTCAACCTAATGATTAGTTAAATACCTAACAAAAGGATTCTAGAGAAGTTTCTAGAGGATGATCAAGAAGATGTATAGATAGATTAAATGAAGTTGAATTTGATCGTAAACTCTAAGATATATCATGGATGTCAAAAATTGTAAAGAACAGATTGCCTATTTAAGGTAATACAGAATTGAACAATTTTTGCCCATTCTAGCTACTAGCTAGTGTGTGTGTGAGTGTGTATGTAAAGGAAGCCATATAGAGAAAGGTTGATCTGAAACACACAAGTGACTGGATGCAAAGCTAAAAGAGAAAATATTGAAGATGTGATGTCATTGATCATAAGTGAATTTGAGAAGAAGGCTTAAGTGTTCATGAGAAGAGTGGACTAATTTCTTGAATGGTGTCCAAGTAGATCAAGATTAGAGATGACAGTGAAAGGATTATTAGTGAACCAACATAAATACCGAACAAAGGTCTGAACCAACAAAAGTGATTTTTAATTGTTGACAATTGGCTATATGTAGTGATGTAATTATTGTCATTAATGGCAACACATGATGTACATGTTGTAGAAAACCTCAAAAATAAAGATACTTATCTTTTGGTCCTGAGAAAATTACCTAAGTATAAAAATGGTTTATAATAGTGTATTGTTTTGATGTATAACTTGTTTATATGATGTTATCTATGAGAGAGAGGTCATATGGAGATATGATAGGGAGAGGGGATGAACTAATCACTAGTTCTTACTTCTAGTCTACCTTTGAGGACTCAAGTGTCTTACAAGATCATGGATCTATAGGATCCCTCTCATGCAAATATCCCCCAATCCTAAGCCCCACTCTTCTATCTTGGTCAAGCTTCACTTCTTTCCATTTGCCAGGTTCTCATCCTATGTGAAGAACACTCTAGGTTTTTGACTGAACTAGGTCTTCCTAAGCCAATACTTGTACACCAATTGCAAGGTTATGGAGATGCTGAAATACCTTTAAATACATCTCTTCCATGGCATTAAGAAACCTTATGCACTTTACTTTCCTATCGATTTCATAGTTTCAATTAAAATAGGGCTACAAGAAAAGAACCTCAATTCAAGATCTTGTTCCTAGGAATTAGGGATTTCTTCAAATTATTCCACTAAGAAATTAAAAATTTCTTCATAGACCCCTATTCATTTCAAAAATAATCTCATATTTCCAAAATTTTGTGCCTCCAAAGTGTTGCATAGTATCTCTACAAAAACTGAGGGTTTTAAGGGTTTCGAGGCCTTTACAAGGCCAATTTGCTATTTGGATTGGCTAGGTGCCTTAATGGATTGGTAGAACCCTCTCCTCCTTCCCAAGGCACCTTTACTTACTCCCCTTCAGTATCTATACTTACTTTTCTAATTATCTTCACAAACTTGCATGTTATAAGCTCTACAAGTTCAATATTCCCAAGCTGGGTATGCTTTGGGTCACCTAGGGAAAGAGCTTAAAAATGCCTCAATGGCTTTTGAGAAACATTGCTTTTGAAAATATTAATTACATAGAGTACACTATCTATCTTTAATAGCTTTTAATATTTCTATGATGGGATAGTGAGTTACATCTCTTTTAGTGCCAACTACCTAGTTCAGGAAAACAAACTAGCTAGAACAAAAAGATTTACAAAATACTGAAAGGAAATACAAAAAAACCTATCATACCAAATAAAAATTTCCTAAACAAGTATATCTAAAATTCAAAATGCTACATAATTCAAATCAATGCTCAAAAAACTTTCTTATCTATGTATTCTATCTTTCTACATTAAAAAATGATGCCATAACATACAATCCATACACTGACTTCCAACCTCTGGAAACTTTAGGGTTTTAGAAGTTTATATATGCATTCTTTGATCTGTTCACCTCATATTTAGGGCTTCCATCAGCCTCCACCATGTTTGGAAGGGTTATTGCAAGGTAATCAACAATTTTACAATGTTGCAACTTTTCTTGCATAGCAACTTTTTGTGATTTTTTTGTGTCGACATAATATTTGACATCTTTTCTTGCCAAATTGGATATCCCTTTATTTTTTTTAATGCTAGAGAACCTTCCCTAGGCTAGAGACCCATCTTATTCTATTGAAAATGAGTACCTTACTTATTTTAAGGCTTTTCTAGGACTCTTAAAGACTTCTATCCCCTAATTAGTGTTTCCAAGGCTTACAACTAGGTCCTCGTACCTTTATTCTTTTTGCAAGGCTCTCTTAAAGCTCATTGCAACAAAATTTCTATTGGTGAGGGCCCTGTTGGTGTTTTAAAAAGACTAAAACTACTAAGCAACAAAATTATTAATACCAAGATGATAATATTCATACAATCTAAAGGTTAGCCAATTCTTGTTAACAATTGCATGTGCAAAGCATTTGGACCCAACTTCAACAAAACCAAAGGTGGTTTTCTACTCTTCTGGCTCTGCAAAACTAGTGTACATATAACCAGGGATGATTCAAGACTGGGAAAATTGTATGAGGATTTTTTTAGTTTCATTCTGATTCTCATCTCAAATCCTCAAACACATACATAATTCTTGATAACTTGATAAGCAAATCCCATATAACAGATATGGCCAAAAATTCTTCTATAAATCTGTAGATGTTGTTAACAATAGTGGCTAATTGAAGCTAAAACATTCCATGCAGACAAGTACTAGCCATCTTTGAATATCTACAAGAAATAAAAGTAAAATTTGATTTGATGCTACATTTTGACAACCATTTGTGACATACGTCTCCTTCAGCTAAATCAATTTGATTAGTGCCTAATCCATTGAGGTTCAGAGTCTATAGAAAATTCTTATATCTAACTTGTTGTCTTACAACAAATTCTATCAACAATTCTTATTAGAATTTATCATTCAGAACCCTTTCCACTACTAAAGAAACCTTATCACATTCACCAAAGCTTTTATTTAATCCATTGAATTAATAGCAGTGATAAATAGATATACAACCAAACTAGATTGCATTCAATTGCACAAGCCTTTACTTATACAATATCAAGATAACCAAGTAATTAAAAGGAGACAAGATTCAAAAAGAAATGATATGGAGACAGTTCACAATTTGTATTTATTTTCTTTGAAAATTGTATACCATTTACAATAGACTCAGAATGACCTTCAGAAAGAAACACAACTCATTCTATATTCATGTATTCTTAGAGAATTGATAGAGAAAAGACATCATAAACTTTCTTTCAAAAATTTTGACCAAAGACAGACTAAGCATATCACTTAGAACAAATATAATTCAGACCATTCTATAGCCTTGGAATCTCACTTAAATAGTGTGAGATGCAACAAGCTTCAGGCTAAAAGAAAGTGACAAGTGTCTTCTGAAAGATACTTACATACATCTGTCATAAAAGAAAAAAGCAAATAACAAAAAGGCTATTACATTGAATATTTCTTGGTGGGTCCCTTTCTGCTACGCTTCTCAATTGTCAAAACAAGAAATTATGACCTGATTCTTTAGTTATTCTTCATCCTTAAAATAAATGGCCATGTGGTTTGAAAGTGACGTATCCTCTTCAAATACCTATAGACTTACTTTAATCTAGGGATTTTCAATGTCTTCATTACTAACTATGAGGGCAACTTTTACTTTTGCATCTTCCTCCTCATCATCTTCTGACATTTGTTCTATGAACTGATTTTTCCATTCATTATAAGTAGCATCATCTAGCCAATCAAAATTTAGAGCCTCTCTTTGTATAATCACTAAGGAATTTCAAATTCCTCTAAATAATCAAGCTCTTTTCTCTTGGCATTATAAAATAACTGTATCTTTACCAACTCTTCGTTTGTCCTTGCCCAAAACCGATGGCCAGTTTCACTCATGATGTTCTTGATCCTTTCATAAAATATTTCATCCAACTCTTTTTTACACTTTTCCTTTTCCTTTATTGTATCAACAGATTCTAAAGCACAAGGAAATAAAATGAATATTTCAACAATATACTTGGAAAAACAATGTGTTAATCTTTTCTACAAAGAATCCCTTTTATCATCAAAATCTTCTAGTTTATTTAACAAATCAAATTTTTTCTCTACTTGATGACAAGGCATTTGGATGGTAGATATACACATGACTGTGATATCATTATTTTTCTCCCTCCACTTCTATGCAAGAGGAGTCAATTTATCCTCATCTCTGTTTAACTCATCCATGAGGGTTGCAATTCTTTTCAACTGATCAAAGAAGGTTGACCATTGTATTTTATCCCTTAAATACATCACACCCTGCTTTAATTTTCCTTCATATTGATTTTTTAATTCTACCTGCAACTCATGTAGTTTGGTTTTTTCTTCTTCAAAGTCCTATGTAGTATATAATTGAGGCCTTTCAGGGGTGTCTGGTATTTCAACAATAGGGATTGCTTTAACAAATGACTGTGGAGGGTATGCAATTCTAGGTGCACTGAATTCTCCCACCTTTCTCTTCCCAGGTATCTTCTCCATTTGAGACACTTGATTTTCCAAATTTTGTATGTGTGTGCCCCTCTCTTCATATGCCTTCAGCATTTCTTCAAATCTAGCATTTAGCTGGGCAAATTTATCTTCTTCCTAGCCAGATACCACACTGCCAAATTTTAGCATTTTTGAAGCTATTCCCATTATCTATTTACTACCAACCTCACCAGCCATATAAACTGTTAAAGCACCAGTATGTTCTACAGTAGAGATTTCTTGCACCCTAGTCTTATCCATATTCTCAATTGACCAAATTACAAGGGCTTGGTGATCATCACTAAATTTGACTCCTCTATGAGCCTGTAGTATCTCTTCTTTAGTTTGTAACTGAACATCCTCTTGTTTTCTTACTGAATCAAAAACCATAGCATTCATTATATCCCATTCAGGTAAGATAAGGACTCTTGATTGCTTAACTAATTGCCTCCCGAGCTCAGGTGTAAATTGGGCAAAATCACTCAAAATTTTAGATTTTACCTCTTCTTTAATAACAGAGTCTGGTGTATCTGGTTGCTTTGCTTTTATTTTTTCACAAGCCTTTTCAAAATTGCCTATATTCAACCTCCACAAAAATTGTGCAAATGCTCTAGATCTCACAAAATTTTCATCATTTACAAACTTCTCGAAAGCTTGGGCAACTATAGGTTCAATTTGCTTACCTTGATAGTCAACAATAGTAAGCTCCAAGGAAGGTGCAGGGGGTTCTTGTGGTTCCCCAATCTCCAGATCTGTGGAAGTAACAATTATATCCCCTTCTCCACCAATTTGTCTTAATTGTTCCCCTAAAGATGCTTCATCATCTATCTTGATTGGGGATTGGCTTGGGGAGTATTGTTCTGGCTAAGAAGAAGAAGATCCCTATTCTAACTTCTGCCTTTTTAGAGCACTAGTTTTATGTGGACTTCCTGGTCTTTTTCCTTGATGAAGAGGACCCTGTTGCATAGTCTAAATCATTACATAACCTAACCTTTTCTGCAAGGTATATTGGCCAGGAGCTACTATGCTTTTACTATTAATTCTTTTCTGCACTACTGCAGCCTTGTCTAGGTATGCCTAACATATGTAGCCCTTTTTTCATTCGTAGCCTATGTTATCTTAGCAAAATTATTCATCAAGGCCTGCATCTTGGCTCCCTAGTATTTCTTTTCTTTCAATGGGTCATAGTGGGGATCAAAAGCATTAATGAATTCAAGGGTTTTGATAAATACCATCCATTTTTCCTTTCTCAATTCTTGTTCCTGTAAGGTGAAAATGTTTCTGATTACATCTTCAGGATAGTATAGTTGTTGGATCGTGCCAGAAGCTTTTATTCTCTCCCTAAAGAAAACATAGAAACCTTCAGGATCAATAAATCTGGCATGAGATTCTGCCATGTTATATCTGTCTAAAAACAAGTTCAGATGTTTCCAGCCTTTCCTTACAGAAACAAAATCATGGGCCATAGTAACAATTGGAAAAAATGTGCCCTTCCTACTCAACTTCCTATCATCTATGGTGCCTATTTTCCATAACAGCTCAACTATTCCTATCTTCAAAGGCACATGAAATGGTAGCACATGAGGTTTTCCCAAAAAACCATACACTCTTATCAATGTTGAAACATTGTAGGGAATTATATCCCCCAGTTATGATTGACAAGTAGCCCTTTAGCATGGTCCTTGGGTCTGACCAATTCCAACAATGCTTGTGGAATTCTAGGGCTATCTCGTCTTAAAAGTAGTCTAAGATTTGATGCAAAATACTTATCAAACCTCACATAATTGGCACCTGTGGCTTCATAGGTCATATCTACACTCCATAGCTGTACTGGATTCTTCTCCCCCTCCCTAGTTGTTTCCAACTCCATACCTGTGGAGAAAAAAGTAAATCCCTTGTACAAGCACACATGCATAAGCAATGAATACCAACAGAATGGTTTATCTACTTTTCCCTTTGATATCCCAACCAAACCATTGTGAATTTCTCTTGCAAGAAATGTTGCAAAATCCAAAATAGAGCTCATTCCAAATTGAAGAGTTGGTGCCATGATGAGGACAATTGAGCCTAAAATTTGCTCTACCTCATCCATTCCAAAAATCTTACAAAGAGAAACATATAATGCCCTAGCCCTAATGTTAAAATGTCTTTTCAATAGTGGCTCTAGGGTGCTGATAGTAATCGTAGACAAATTACCAACCTTCGTAGCATACTCCTGTAGTGGCCCTCTTTTCAAGTAGGTTTTTTATGTATCATACCTTGCTTGTAGTTTATCCATGTCAATGGTTTCATGCACAGCATGGTTATGGTTAAGATTGAAAACTTCTCTAATCAGTTCAAGGTAGACCCTAAAGAGATTTACTCCAACATGATTCTTTATCCACCGTATAATTGGGTCATACTTCTTGGCCAAAACCATTAATAAATCACTGTCGAAGAAAACTATAGGGATTGTCAATTTTCCAATATCAAACTCCTAGACATTGCTCAAAGGAGTATGCAGTTTTCTCTCTAAAAACCACTTTCTGAATAATTCCAAACCTCCCATGGATACCTGAGCATCCCGTACCCAATTTGCCTTGTCATAGAAACCCTCTGCTATGGATACTCTAGGGATTTTAGGAATCAACTCCCTCCCTTTAGTTATCTCATGTACTGACAAAGGAAATTGTTCTAGAAAATCATCATGCAGACCCCTTTTTGAATATTCAGTTTTCCAAAAAAATCCTTTTGTGGAGGCATCTTTGAGAATTCAAAAACTTTTACAACAACAAATTTTTTGATTTGTACTAGTTACATATCACTTACCTGCCAAATTTGCCCTCCTTTCTACAGTTTTTTCTGCAAATTTTGTCGAAAACCTTGAAGAATTCCTTGCTCTAGCTCTGGAAATCCTTTCGCACTGAGAAAATCTATAACTATGCTTCAACAATGGAAAATTTGCATGCTATATTAGATTATTTAAGTCGCATGAAGGAAACTTGGTATCATATTAATTCCTGCAACCATTACTTTCATGCTACATTCTGAAGTTTGAATTTTACCTATCGATTTTCCATGAATCAGATGGCTTTCTTTCAAAAGCAAAAACACTTTTAAAACTTTGGGATCCCCGGACATGCGTCGGAAGCCCGCTTGCCTACATTATTTAAAGACTTCACATTTTGATAATGCAGGAATGTGAGCACCGTCGATTTTACCCTAGTCAATGATAAACCAAGATTTCTTTATTTGGTAGCTCACTAGATCAACTTGACCAATAAAAACTTACCCCTTTGTCCAAGTACTCTGATAGTAATTAAAGTAATTAAAGTTTTCATGCCCATGACATTGCTACTTCCAACTTGGCACACCTGTCACCTTCCACCCATGAGCATACTTCATTACTTTTAATCTCTTCTAGCATGGGATGACTCAGTGCACTTCCTAAAGCTTGGTCCATGTCCCACCATGCCCGCTTGCCCACATTATTTAAAAATTGAGTAGCTTGATAATCCGAGAATGTGGAATTTGTTGATCTTGCTTTAATCAATGGTGATGAATATTGATCATAAAGTAAAGTTTTCATTAGTTTGACCAACCAATGATAGCGCATAAAAATATAACATGCACAGGGTACTGACAAGTCTATAAAAAGTGTCCTAACCTATTCTGACATACAAGACCTTATGCAGTGCGGTGAATCTCAAAATCATCAGGGGCTACGTGTCACATGCCCACTTCCCCGCATTATTTAAAACTCTCGCAACCTGATAATGTGAGAACGCGGGAACCCTTGATCTCGAGAAAATCAATGATGTTGAAGAACATTTCAACTTGGCATCCTTTTAAAAAAAATAATATCACAATTAAAAGCACATGAAAGGTTTATCACAAGGATTAAGAGGTATTACGATGCAAACAAAACATTAGGATAAAATGCCCTGCCAAAATATTTGAAATAATACTTCTTAAAATTTTGAAAACTAGGGCAGCACAAAACAAATGTATAAGGGTTTTTCACACACTTAGGGCCTTTTTATGGATAGTTTGAGAGCCAAACCCTAAGAATTTAAAAGGAAAATACCACCCACTGAATAGGGCATAATTAGGATAACCTAACAATTTTTAGAATTTGATAAGATAAAACCATAATCTAGAAGAATCAAAGACTTAACTGATTTTTCACCCAAATAACAGAAGCTCTTCTATACTATGAAAAATCATACCAACAAGCCCTATGTCTCAAGGTACCCCTACACCATACTCCCCACTAAGGAAGCTAAGTCCCCTCTAGAGAAAAAAGGTGGAGATCTATGCACTGAAGTATGAATCAATTCTTAGGGATTCATGTAGCCTCGGATTCTAATTTACCTTGCCACTTGATAAGCTGTTCTTTTTGTGTTCCATGCCTTGTCTTTGTATGAACCTAAGAGTCCAATATCTTCTTTTCTTGGAGCTTGGGCTTAGGGGGTAGAGCTACTATTTGACCATCCTTTTGAGATTCCTCCACATGTTAATCTATCTTAGTAAGAGGTCCTTTATATCTAACTAATTCTACTACATTAAAGATGGGGGAGATGACTAGATCATCTGGTAGCCCAAATTTATAAGCATTCTACCCATACTTGGCCAGTATAGGATATGGTCCAAGTCTTCTCATCTGCAACTTTGTTTAACTTCCTTTTTCCATTCTTTTTTGTTTAGGTGAACCATAACCAAGCCCCCTACACCAAACTGTACCTCTTTCTACTTGAGATAAGCTTTGCCCTTGATCTTCTTAGTGTCATCATAGAGGGACTATTTTACTTGATCATGCACTTCCTTCATAGGCTGATGGAAATCTTTAGCTAATTTCAAAGGGACTCTTTCTTGTAGTTCTATTGAATTTGTCATTGTAGGAAAACTCTACTTGATGAAGGACTAAATCCCATGTCAAACCATAATCTTTGTAAATTTCCAAGTGTCATATTGACCACCTAAATCTAACCATCAGTTTGAGGATGATAAACTGAAATAAATTTTGCATTAGTACCTAGTCTTTTCCATAAGGACCTCCAAAATTGTCCCATAAATTTTCTATTCCTATTAGATATAATGCTACTTGACAAACCATGAATCCACACAACCTCCTTGAAAAAAAAAAAGCAATAAGACTTGCATTATGGGTGAACTTACATGGAATAAAATGACTCATTTTACTAAATCTATCCAATACCACATAGATGCTATCAAAACCCCTCTTTTTTCTAGATAAACCAACAACAAAATCCATAGTTACACATTCCCATGGTCTATTTGGTATTGGAAGAGGCTAATACAACCTTGCATTTTTAGAAGTTCCTTTTTCTCTTTGACATATGATGCATTGCTCAACATAAGCTCTAACATCTCTTTGCATTTAGGCTAATAGTAGTATCTGTGAACCAATTCCAAGGTCTTATTCAAGCCAAAATTGCCACTCAAACTCCCATTATGTTTTTCTTTGAATGAGGTTCTCTCTTATGGATCCTTTTTGTACACACAACTGCCCTCCTTTGAAGAGTAGCCCATTTTGCATTGTATAGTCTACAAACTCACCATGAAAGTGACTTAGGTGCTCTTGACACACCCTATATGTTGTTGCAAAGTCTCCATCAGTTTGGTAGAGTTCTTTGAAGTTATCCAATCCTATGCTCCTTACTTGAATTTCTTGGATAGTGAGTAGCCTTCTACTTAAGGTATCTAAAACTTTATTTAGTTACCCATCTTGTGTTTTATGGTGAAAGTATAAGACTATAAATACTCCACCCACTTGACATGTCTATGGCTTATATTTTCTTGGGAGTTGAGGAAACTCAAAGCTTGATCATTAGTGAACACTAAAATCTCCTTGCCCAAAAGATAATTCCTCCATTTTCTAAGGGATTGAACAAGTGCATAAAGCTCCAAACCATAGGAAGAGTACTTTTATTTTGTTACATTTAGCTTTTCACTAAAGAAATCCACTGGTCTATTGCTTTGACTTAAAACTCCTCCGACTGCTATATTACTAGCATTACATTCTACAAGAAAAGTTTCATTAAAAGCAGGAAAGCTTAGGATAGGCTTAGTAGCCACCTCCATTTTCAATGTCCCAAATCCCTTTTTTTTTTCTCATGTCCACACAAATTTGGTTTTTATTCCACCCTTGATAGTATCCATCATAGGAGCAAAGATCCCACTAAAGTTCATGATGAACTTTCTGTAGTATTGAGTTGGGCCATGGAAACTCCTCAATTCACTAGCATTCTTGGGAGTTGGCCAACTCAATATTGTTGCAATTTTATCCTCATCTATTTTAAGATCTCCTTGAGATAGAACAAAGACCAAATAGACTAGTTCCTACTTCATGAAATCACACTTGTCTAGATTGATAGTTAGGTGTTCTAAATGTTCCTCTTTACTCATGCTAAAAAGTAATATATCATCTAAGTAGACTACCACAAACTTACCTATGAAGTCTTTCAACACCTCATTCATGAGCCTCATGAATGTACTCTGAGCATTAGAGAGGCCAAATGACATGACTAGCCATTCATAGAGTCCTTCAATGGTTTTAAAATTTTTTTTGCACTCATCTCCCTTTCTTATTCATATCTAATGATAGCCACTTTTAAGGTCTATCTTGTTGTAGTACTTAGCCCCTCTGAGGAAATCCATTAAGTCCTCAATCCTTGGTATGGGAAACCTATATTGGATTTTGATCTTGTTAATGTCTCTAAAGTATGTGCATAATCTCCATGTTCCTCTTTTTTCTTGGTGCCAAAACAATAGACACAACGCATGGGTTGATGCTCTTTCTTATCAACCCTTGATCCATCAATTCTTGTGCTTTCTTTATAACTTCCCTAATTTTTTAAGGATTTTTCTTATAAGGTGCCTTGTTTGGGAGAGATGCCCCTAGGACGAAATCTATTTGATGGTTGATTTCTCTTTGAGGTGGTAAGACTACACATGTTCCATCTAATATAATGCTCTTGAATTCCTCCAAAATCTATTACACTTCATGAGGTATGTTTTCCTTCTTAGTCTCTCTTTCCTCCTTGGGTTTCACCACAATATTATAACCCACTCCTTATTCTTTGTCAAAAAATTTCATAAACTATTTCCCCTTCAATAGAAATACATTATGTCTACTTCCTTGTTTATGTAATTGAAGTAATGACTGAATTTTATAACTCACTTTATCCTTTTCAAAGGTGTATGAGTTGAGCTCACAATTGTGTATGGTTTTTTTATCAAACTTCCATGGCCTTCCTAATAATAGATGACAAGCACCCAAGGGTAAAACATCACATAAATTATTTTCTTTATATCCTCCTACGGCAAACTCAATCCATGCTTGCTCATTCACCAAAACATGTTGCTCCTTATTTAACCAAGTTACCTTGTAAGGAGTGATATGAGGTATTTTGGGAATCTTAAGTTTAGCTATGGCCTCCTCTAAAATTATGTTATCAATAGACCCTAAGTCTATGATAACTTTGTAGACCTTCCTCTTAATATTACACCTCACCCTAAAGAGTGACCTCCTTTGCTTGGGATCTCCTTTAGCTAGTTCCTTAATCAGAATCCTCATTATTATTAAATTCTCACCACTATCTGAATCCAACTTGATATTACATGAATTCACACTTAAAGAATATTCATTTTTCTATGCTATTTTTTTCTCCTTATGATGTTGATCTCTTTTTAGGACACCTATAGGCAAGGTATCCTAATTTCTTGACAGTCCTAACACTTTATTGTAGTAAAGTAAGATGGTGCACTTCCTCCTTGTGACCTACCTCTACTTCTACCTCTTCTTGAACCACCTCTTTGACTAGTTTCTCCACTTTATTCAATCATCTTGGACTCACCTTGGGACCTAATATCAAATCTTCTACCTCCATAGCTTCCCCTATGTCCTCTGTTATCTCTACCTCTTCCTATGTTCTTTGAGGTATGGTCTTGTTTCTTTTTTTTCTTTCTCTTCCACCTTTAGAGCCATTTGGTAGCATTGATGGACTATTTTAGGGGTGACAAGACTCATGTCTTCTTGGATGGACCACTTGAACCCAATCAAATATCTTTCCAATCTAATAATTTCATCTTCCACCTCCTTGGACCTTAAGCATCATTTTTGGAACTATTCAGTGTAAGAGTGTATATCCACCTCTTTCTATTTAAGATTTTGCATTATCCTATGTAGTTGTGTTTTATGGTTGTCAAGAATATAAGCTTGCATAATTTTAGCCACCATTCCTTTCCAAGTGATAATGGGGCTTTTCCCTTCCTTTTCCCTCTTTGTTTGAATAAGTTTTTGCTAGGTTAGAGTAGTACCTCTTAACCTTGACTTTGCCACCTTGTCTTTTTAAGCAATAGAGAAACCATCACACTCAAAATGGTTCTCCATTTCTTCAATCAATTCCATGATAAGGTTTGGATCCATCTTGTCACTGAACAAAGGGATGCCTTCCAAGGCTTTTCCATTCATTTCTTTTAGTGCCTTCAAGAAAGGCTCCTCTAGTATAATAGGGTCTAGTTTTGGGGATTCTTCCTCCAACTCAATCTCTTTTTGTTTGGCTTCCTACTCTTCTTTCTTCTCTATCTTGTTCTTGACTTTATCTGATGTGTCTTGGACTTCACTTAACAACTATTAATGTTGTACTAATCTTTCTCTCAATGACTTATTATCTTCCTCTTGTTCTTCTATCTTCTTGGCCAATTTAGCATTGGTCACTATCTTGATAGAACCACTAGATTTAGTATGTGATAGCATTAATGTTTCATTGCACTTACTTTTCCCACACCTTTTATAGGCTCTGATACCACTTGATAGAGAGAGGAGATGGACTAATCACTAATTCATGCTTTTAGTATTCTTTTGAGACCTAAGGTGTCTTAAAAAATCACCAAATGGATCTATAGGATCCCTCTCTTGCAGAGAGCCCCTAATCTTAATCCCCACTCTTATATCTTTAATAAGCTTCACTTCTTGCCATTTTCCAGGTTCTCATCCTAGGTGAAGAACACTCTAGGTTTCTAACTAGACTACCTCTTCTGAGGTCAATCCTTGTACACTATCTTTAGGGTTATGAAGATGGTGAAATACGTCTCAACACATCTCTTCAATGACATTAAGAAACCTTATGCACTTTACTTTCCTATCAATTTCACACTTTCCCTTAAAAATACGGCTATAAGAAAAGAGCCCCAATCAACAATCTTGTTCCTAGGAATCAAGGATTTTTTAAATTCTTCCACTAAAAAATTAAAAATTTCTTCATAGACCCCAATTAATTTCAAAAGTACTCTTAGATTTTCAATATTTTGTGCTTCCAAAGTGTCATAAAGTCCCTTTGCAAAAAGTAGGGGTTTTAAGGGTTTTAGGCCTTTACAAGGCCAGTCTACTATTTGGATTAGATAGGGACCTTAATGGATTTTAGCACCCTTTCCTCCTTCCCAAGGAATGTTTACTTACTCCCTTTAAATCCACATACTCACTTTGCTAATTATCTTCAATATTCCCTAGTCGAGAATGCTCTAGCTCATCTAGGACAAGAGCTTAAACATGCCTCCATGTCTTTTGAGGGACCTTCCTTCTAACAATATGAAGTATATAGAGTATACTCACTATTACCAAGAGCCCATATGATTTCTATGGTGGGATAGTGAGTTGCATCTCTTTTAGTGCCAACTACCTAGTTTAGGACAACAGACTGGATGGAATAAAAAGATTTACAAAACACTGAAAGGAAACACAAATAAACCTATCCTATTGAAACAAAAATGTCCTGAATAAGTCTATCTACAATGTCAAGTGGTACAAAAATGATATCAATGCTCAAAAAAATTTCTTAGCCTTGTATTTTATCTTTCTACATTAAAAAATGCTTCCACAACATACAGTCTGTACACTAGCTTCCAACCTCTAGCAACTTTAGGCTTTTAGAAGTTTATATATGGCTTCTTAGGTCTTCCATTGGCCTTCACCATGTTTGAAAGGGTTCTTGCAAGGTAATCAGAAATTTTGCAAAGCTACAACTTTTTTTTCTTAGTAACTTTTTGTAATTTTTTTCTGTTGACATCTATTTGACATCTTTTCTTGCCAAATTAGCTATCTCCTAGCTTTTTCTTAATGCTAGAGACCCTTGCCTAGGCTAAAGACCTACATTTTTTCATTGAAAAGAAGTGCCTTACTCATTCTAAGGCTTTTCAAGGACTTTTACAGGACTTGTATCCCCTAATCAATGTTGCCAAGGCACACAGCTATGTCCTCAGACCTTTATTCTATTTACAAGGCTCTCTCAGAGCTCATCACAACAAAATTGCTATTGGTGAGGGCCTTATGTCTCAAGGGGCCCCTGCACTAAGATAGTATACATATTAATGATAGTGCATATAACCTCAAACATTAGTACAAACAGTATGGAAAAGAGTTATGTAAGATTTATAGAATAACAGAATGAAAGGGAAAAAAAATATTTTATTTATAAAAAAATTACTTGACCAGTTAGCACGAACATCGTAGATGTTTACTCTAAGTTGGAAAAGAATATTGTGGTCCTAGCTAACCCAAGAGAAATTTATGAAATTACATGGTATTTAAATGAAAGGAAATCTTGCAAAATTATGTGCAAGTGATTTTGTAAAAGAATATGAATGTGAATTTTTGTATTTTACAAAGTGAAGATTTTGAGAACCTGATTCTATGAAATGATATTGAGATAAGGTTAGGAATTAGCTAGAAAGAAGGTACAAAATCTATATACTTGAGTATTAATTACTTGTTTAGGTGGTGAGCTCTTCTTGTAATTGGAAGTGCATGTTTGAGTAGTGAGTTCTTCTTGCATTCATTGTACTACAACTCCTAATAGGGTTGGAATTTCCTAATAGAGATTCAAAGTCTTCTAGTAGGGACTCTTATGTATTGAATGTGTTTAAAGATTGATAATAGGGTCCATCCTCTAACAAGGAATATATATATCAATATATCTTTGTGAGCATCATTCTCACTAAGGTTTTTCCTCTGATCAAGGGTTTCCCTAGTTAAAAAATTTGGTGTAATTTTGTATCTGCATCTTGTTATGGTTGTTGTTCACTTTGGTTGAATGATTAAGATTAATTAAGGTTGATAAATTTTTTAATTGGATAACTAATTCAGCCCCCATCTCCTCCCCCTCCCCACCCCTCTCAGTTATCTTGGTGGACTATTATTTTTAACAATAATGACACAATTCAAAATCTATTATTTTCTCTCTTATCATTGTAAATAATTTGTATTGGAAACCTTTTAATAGAGGCTGACCTATCAGTCATTTGAAGACTTAACAATCTATGTAAATCCTTTAACTAGGTGACATTCTAAATTGAATGATCAAAGTACTCTTATAAGGCCACTCCTAATAGGGTGATTAAATTCCCTAACTAGGTTAGCAATGTGTATTGTAACCTTTAATAGGGTTGGCTCCTAAAAGAGCTCACTTTGAAAGAGTTAAAAAGAGCAACATGTTGTTGGTGGTTTTTCCCAAATTAGGTTTCCATGTAAAATCCTACTATCAAACTATGATGAATGGCATGTGAATGTTTTGCATCAGATGATGTTTTCATTGTGCAATACAAGTTAAGTTTATGAGATTTTTACAGTAGAGATTGAGCAAGAACAGGATCAGAAGAATAGGGATGTGTTTAATGTTTAATTATTCAAGTGGTACATATAGACCTTGAGTAACTAATTCACCCTCCTTAGTTATTCTAAACATTTCTAGCATCGAGCTCGTCAACTGCATCTTTTCCTATATTAAAATCTCCTACTTTTGATTTTCTATAGAAAAAGGTCTCCTTTCATATAGTGGACCATATATATTCCATATTCATCAAAATCGGTTGCTAGAAAAACTCATTAATTTCCAATCTTTAAGAAACATTTTTGCACAAAAGATGACATGGTTGTGGGCATCTATAAAGTCTTATCTCAAATAAAAATATTCTTCTCCAATCATGTTCCAACTTCCTATCCTCATCATAGAACCTAAATGGTTTAAGAATTTTCCTCACAATCCTTGGGATCGTCTTAGTTACATCACCTAACATATTCAAAATAGGATATGTTAAAAGCCATTGTAAAAAGTAAGAGATTTTGCATAAGGGTAAATTTTTTGTCATACCCTTGTCCAATGTTGCACAGATAGAGTTCCTCCCATCTCCTATGTTTCGTCAATGAAACTTATGCATATATACCCCACATTCTTATACAGGATCACATGCATCAACAATGAATACCGATGAAACTGAAAATCCTTCAGGTCTCCCTATGATGCAAAAAATATCTCATTGTGGATGACATTCATTATATGGGTAACCAAATCATATCCAACATTTGTATGTTGGTCTTGTATATATAGTGCTATTACATATAGAGAACTAGGAGCATTCATAGTCCCATCCAATCCCCTTACTTTGTCCAAACTAAAGTTAGTGTACTTGAGATATCTTCTAAAGTTTTCAAGGGGCATGAAATCCCCTACCTTTTTTGGAATCTCACCCTTTTCCTTCTTAAACATGGGGATATGTTTCCTCATGAACCTCCAATTTGAAAAATCTTCTATGTCTTGAAATTTTCCTCAAATTTCTCTAATTGAGTAATGTGAGTCATGGATCCTCCTAAATCAAAAATTTCTATGAAAGTATCCATGTCTAATGTACATAATATATACTTTTTTTACAATATATAATTCACCAATATAATTGATATTGGGGGGCTGAATTATTTATCCAACTAATATCACAATTATCAACCTTATTAAACTTTAACCATATGAATAATATAATCAGAAACCATAACAAGATACTCATACACAATAGCACTAGATATGTTAACTAGGGAAACCCTTGATCAGAGGGCAAACCCAAGTGGGGATGGTACCTGCAAGATAATCTGCTAATATAAACATTCCTTGTTAGAGGATAGACCATGTTAGGAGTCTATAACAACATTTAGTACATATGAGTCCTTGTTATGAGACTTCGAATCCTTGTTAGGAGACTCCAACCTTGTGAGGAATTGTGTCAACCTTCTTAGGAATTGTGGAAGGCAACTAGACCCATTGCCCAAATAGCTTCAAGGTAAGGATCAATGTACCCACTATCCAAATGATCTTTGTATTTGTCCTTGTAGAATAATAGAAATGAATAGTACCTCCTTTCTCAATCTTGTCAATCAAACCTTTGTTCCTTTTGATCTTGTATCTAGATCACAAATATCACATCCAATAATCCCTTGGATATCTTACTCACATTCAGTAAATACTCTTAGCCTTTTTTCACTTCGCACTTCTTACAATGAACATAACACATTAAAAACAAGAAAAAAATCTTTACTTCATACCATATCTTCAAAATAATTCCTTGAGTTGGCCTTGAGGTTTTCCTAATTAGTAATAATAAGATAATTAATTAATTACAAATATAATAGCACTATTGCCTTAAAGTTTATACAAAAATTCACATGTTTGATATTGGGGCTTGAGCATTCACTTTAATGTCACCGCATGACTATCCTCTATCACTTTCTAACCATACATATCCTTATTACATCTTAGATGAAAGATATAATACAACTATTAGAAACTTCTTTTCAAGCACTTTGTCTCTATACTGCTCTTAGTAAATCAAGTACAAATTTTATATGCCTTCAACTTAGATGTTGTGCATTGAACTATATCATAAGAAAAATGTACTAAACATGTCCATGATTCCTCATCACTAGACAAGCAAAACCTTGTTCATACAACTAAGATCTCTCTCTGGTACTTTTCTAGTCTTCATAGACTTACTACTATGTTGACATCAATAAGAAACACAGTCATGAATAAAATATGTCAATATTCTCCAATGCTTTGAATACTCACTCAACGTAGTATCATCAAAATTCATTCCAACAATCTCCCACTTTGGCATTGATGGCAACATAGATAAAAACTATCTATGTTCCATGAATACCAAAATTGATGTAGGGACTCCCCTTAATACCATAAACCAATAACAAAAAGAAAGAAACAATAGCAAATGAGAGAATAAAATGGGCGCCTTCATTATATTAATCTATAAGATAGTGCAATGAACTATCACCCAAAGTTCCCCTACATAATGTTTGGGTCTTTCTTAAATACGCAGTCTTATGCCAAATAAGAAGGTTCTAGATGCTCAAACTTAAAACCTAGGACTAACTGATCATAACAATATACATAGAGTCAGTCAAATACATTTTTGAAAAATTATTTTAGAAATTTTGATAGAACAACTTTTGAAGGCCATAACTCACAAATTGTTTCTCTAATTGGCTATTATAACCACTTTTTAGAAATGCCAACTCCTAATCTACAACATCAAAACTGCACTAGTGCCCTTCCATTGAGATTTAACACCTCATCCAAGCACTCTAAGGCCTCCAACAGTGAGCCTGGAGATTTTTTTGCAAATTTTTTCACCGAAACTCGACAATAACTTCTTTGATACTTCAGCCAAAGAAATGTGATTTTTATGATAAGCTAATATCTCAAAAATGAACCTTCTTGTAGAAAATGAGAACATGCCAAACTCATATGACAAACTTACTAAAAATAGAAAGTTCCCATAAATCATAATCACCCTATCTAAAAGCCCTTATTAAAATAGAAAAGACTAAAAATAAAATATTTTTGGGTGATGCAAGATTGCCCTTACACCCAAGATGCTCCTACATAAGATGCCCAGGGAAATTTGAGAAGTGACCCCATTACACCTTAGGTGTTCAAAGGAAATCTAAGATGCTTAACCTCCTCATTTGCTGGCCATCAGGAATCCTCAACTAGTCTCCCTTTCCGTTTGACCAACTATTCCTCATAAGTTTTGTTTTTCATACTTTTTCCAACATGACTGTCTATTATCTCCTCAATCTCCTTTGTAGTCAAACTAGCTACTAGAATGCTCCACTACCCTTCTACAACTTCATCCCCATCACCTCCTTCATAATAATCTATTAAATCTAAAATATTAAATACTAGTGAAATATTCAATTTAGTAGGAAAATCCACTTCATACACATTGCTAGAACTATGCCCCTTCACTATCTTCCACAGTCCAAACTTCTTCATCATTAGCTTATTATATGTACACACTGGAAAACTCTCCTTTCTCAAATGAATCATGACTCGATCTCCAATCTAAAATTCCTTATATCTCCTTTTCAAATCTTCCTTAGCCTTATACTATGTATTCATCTTTATGATGTGCTTCCTCACCTCGTCATGGATGTTCTTCAAATGTTCAACAAAATCTTTTGCTTCAGCATTACTTATCTCTCCTTTATCAAACTACCTCAATTGAGAAGCATTTATGGGATTACTCACATATAAAATATGTAATGGTGATTTACGAGTACTCCTATTGACAGAATTATTATAAGTAAATTCAACCTATGGTAAAATCATATCTCATCCTTTTGGTTTATCTCCAATCAAGCATCTCAACAAATTTCCCAAACTATGATTCACAGCTTCTATTTATCCATCAAACTATGGATGATGTGATGAACTAAAATTTTAATCTATATTTGACTTCTTCCATAATGTACACTAGAAATACCCAACAAATTTGGCATCTTAATCTAAAACTATACTCTTTAGTAGACCATGCAATCTCACCACTTCTTTGGAAAATAACTCTGCAATAACATCACTAGTCTTCCTGCAAGGAACAAAATGTGTCATCTTTGACAACTTGTCAACCACCATAAAAATAGAATCATGCCCATGTTGTGTCCTTGGTAATTCAAGAACAAAATCCATGTTGACATCATCCCATGGCTTCTCTGGTAAATGTAATGGCTGATACAACCCCATATTTTTCTTAACTCCTTTTGCCATCTAACATACTCAACAAATTTTTGCAAACTTCATCACATCTTATTGCAATTATGGCTAGTAGTAATTTTTAGGAACCAAAGCTATGGTTTTACATCTGCCAAAATGTCCATCCAATCATCCACTATGCTTCTCCTTGATAAGATTCTCTCATTGAAATTTTCAGAATGCACAACTAGCTTCCTTTGAACAAAATATTATCCTACATCATGAAATCCAACCACTCTGTCTTGTCAAGTGTAACTGGTTCTGTACATGCCTTCCATGCTTCACCAAAATTAGGATCATTTGGATATAATGTACTAAGTTCCTTGAACCCAACCACCCCTATCTGCATTTTTGTCAACAAAAGTCATCTTCTACTAAGAACATCTGCAACTTTGTTAGACTTCCCACTACTGTGTTTCAAAAAAAATGTATAACTCTACAAAAACTCAACCCACTTTAAATGGCTTTGGTTCAATTTTCCTTGACTATTCAAATGTTGCAAAGCTTGATGATTAGTATACAAAATAAACTCCTTAGGAAGAAGATAGTGTCTCCACTTCTTCAATGCTTGAACTATGGTATAAAATTCCTAATCATAAATAGAATATGTTCTTTTTGCATCATTCAACTTCTCACTAAAATAAGCAACGGGCCTACATTCTTGGTTCAAAACAACTTCTATTGAAGTACCACTACAATCATAGTCTACTCGAAACACCTTGTTAAAATTAAGAAGTGCTAAAATAGGTCGCTTAGTAACTTTTTATTTCAACAAATTGAAATTCTTATCTACTCCTATAGTCCACATAGACTCTTTCCTATCTCCTCTCATTGTTTCAGTCAAGGGTCCACAAATACTGCTAAAACCCTTTATGAAATTTCTATAAAATTTAGATAGTCCATGAAAATATATTATCTCTATTGTAGTCCTTGGAGTAGGCCACTCAAGGATATCCTTCACTTTTTTTGGTCTCATTTTCAGATCTTCTCTTGAGACTACAAATCTCAGGTACCCCAAATATTTCTTTACAAAACTACACTTCTTCAAGTTTATCAACAACTTTTCTTACCTTAACTTTTCAAACACCTTGTGAATATGAAACAAATGCTCCTCCAATGTCCTACTAAAGATCAATATATCATCTAGGTAAAAAATGACAAATATACCTAGATACTCCTTGAATACCTCATTCATGAGCCTCATGAAAGTTCTTGGTGCATTGGTCAACCCAAAAGGCATGACTAACCACTCATATAGTCCTTCTCTTGTCTTGAACGTAGTCTTTCACTCATTACCTTCTCTGATACAAATTTGATGGTACCCACGCTTCAGATCTATCTTTGTAAAATACTTGGCTCCACTCAGATAGTCCGTAATATCATTCATCCAAGCATAATTTAGCATCAAGAAAACATATTTTGACAACACTACATACCATTTTTTCTTTGTCCTTCCATTGCTTCATCTTATGTTTCATTCAATCCTTAGTTAGAGTGTAGGTATTTTCTCACCCATCATGTATAGTATGCCTGTCAAACTTCCATGGCCTACCCAACAATATATGACATATGTCCATAGGTATGATATCACATAGTACCTCATCCTAGTAGTTTCCAATCTTGAACTTAATTGAGTACTGCTCATTCACCATAACCTTGTGGTCATCTTGCACCAAAGCAATACGGTATGGATGTGCATACTTTTCTCTATTTAGCTTCAACTTGGTGACCATCATTTTTGACACTAGATTTTCAATACTTCCACCATCAATGATCACATCACAACACTTATCTTCACATCTAAAAATTATACAAAACAAACTCCTTCTTTGATCAAGTTCATTCTCACCACCTAGTAGGACTCTTCTATTAACAAGGACTTCTCTTTCAAAATCTTCATCAACATGTGCAACTCTCATCTAACCTTATGTTCTTCGATCTATCCTTCCTTGGTGCTAGGTTTTGGTGTTTGAAAATGTTACCCATTTCCAATTACACTGATGAGAACAAGATGCATCTAGGGGCAGCTAACTCCCATTATCAACACATCCATTCAGACACCAGGCCAACTATAAGGCCGTACTCCTTCTGCACTTCAGGCTATGCAACACCTAGGTGGGTGAACCTCTTTAGATCTGACTATGTGACCAATGCAATAACCATATTCAGGATCTATAAAAGAAGATGAAACCCCTAATTCTTCTACACTCAACCAGGAATCAAAAACATGAAATAGCTAAGAACATAACTCATGAAACTGGCAAGCTAAGTGTGGGTTAACATTGAATAGCTTTCAACATAAAAGGGAAAAGTGATTTAATATGTTGATATCAGCAAGACCCAAGTATGAGCAACAGAACTTAATGATCCTATCTCTGACCAGTGCCTTATCTATTGGGCAATTAAATGAATCATAACCATACATCTCCTGGGAACCTCAAACCTATCTCTACATCAAGATCCCTGATCTATCTTTCACCTTGTGAATAGACATCTACTACAGAATGAATCTCATAGTCAAAAAATCCTATCACGAAATCTGCAAACCTTGTGACAAATATCAAGCAATTACATGGTTCTTTGTTCCATAAGCAAGACATTTTAACCACATACATTTCAAAATGAAATGCAACCTAATTAATGCTCTTTGATCACAAATTAGAAGAAATAAAAGAGCCATAATCAGAAGACAAGACTCAAACTGAACTTCAAACCTTTGCTACACTTTATTTGTTTTCCTTGAAATCAAATACATGAAATGTATAGAAAATAACTCATAGATCACCTAACAAAATAGAACTATCTACATAAAACTTAGAAATGTTGTTCAATACAAGAAGAAAATGCTGAAGAATGGTCTCTTAGTGCAAAAACTGGAACCCTTACAATGATAGAAAGAAAGAATGATATAGGAGGGAGATGAATTTCTGGATCTGTTATACAACTGACATCTGTCCTCTTGAAATTCACTCCCGAGAAGATCAAAAACACCTTTCTTTCCTCTCTCCTTGATTGGCAAATCAAAACCTTTCACCTTGGCCCTTAGAGGCATAAAAACTCAAAATGTAATGATGAAAAAGGATAATTGACTCTGATGTTAAAAAGAATTCACCAGGTAAAAGTAACAAATCAGTTACAAAGGGCCTTGTAGAAATCAAGAAAATACTTCAGAATTGATTTTATTCACCTTTAGATCCCAACAAGCCTCCAGGACTGCCCTTTGACCACTTTGATACTTCATGAACAAAATTGCCCACTCTGTTGCTAATGCTCCTAATCTTCACAAACTGACCTACAACATGAACCATTAAAAACCTGTGCAAAACCCAACTTCAAATTTGAAAAGCTCAGGTCCTTGCGGTTCCAACGGTATATTGAAGTGCCTATTTAGCCTAAAAAATGGTCCAATTATGGCCTTCTGAAGATCGGCCCTTTGTTCATGGCTTCCACACAAAAAGATAAAATTGAAAAATTTAAATATTCTATAGTTTAAACTATAGAAAAGTTATAATTTTTACCCAACTTTTACTCTTTTGCAGACTGTGCACATCAAAGATATATTTTAAGACAAATTTGAAATTACTCTTTCCTCTTCAAACCATCTGAACAGTGCCACATGTCATTATTTTACTAGCTCGGGCTTGTTCAACAATGCCATGTGTCGCCTCCTCACAAACTCGCTATAGTTAACTGGCGAGCATCTTCGTATGGCAAGGAAATGACGTGGCATGATCTCTAAACTCGAATTTAAACTTCGTTCACTGGATTTTTATGTTTTTTCTGGCACCCTCGCTACTTCGCTAGCCAGAAACTTTAGATATTTTTGACTGGCGAGGTAGCGAATCGTCGGGTTCTTCAACTTTTCGGTGGGTTCAAATTGCTGACATCATCAACATTTATCTACCACTGTTCAAAATTTATGTTTGTTTTGCCTTCCGCTCATGTCATCCACGGGCTCTACCTTATCACCCGCGGCTTACAAAAGCCTCTTTCTTGGGGATATCTTTTAATGTGTGTCAAATTGTATTTAAACATTAAACTAGCTCATTGTATAAACAATGTGGGACAAATGGGTTTAAGACCCTGCCCACAGTGGCTTCCCTTCATTTTCCTTTAACTGAGCTCCATTTTTCTCTGAGCGTCTTCCTTTCGGCTTTGAATGCACAGACCTATGCTTTTCTTTTTAGCATGCATGGGCTTTGTAAAATAGATTTCCCTTCTCAACACCAGCAGTTGAGAGTTTGCACTTGTCCACACTGCATCTTGCCTGCGTCATGCTACACACCTGACTTGAAAGTTGTGGACTAGCTTTCTCTTAGCTGTATGGTCCTTATTAAAGGCGCAAGCTCTCATTTTTTTTAGATATCCTGCTATGTCGTAGGCAATTTCTCATTCGCTACGTGGGTTCTTCTTTAAAATTCCGCCCTTTTCCTTTTCAAACAGTGTGAGCCCTCTGTTTCTTGGGTGGATTGTTTTCTAAGACCCCTCTATCCGTGCCATATGTGGTTGCCTTGAAACATGGACTTCCTTTTGATGTCATCCTGTCTGCTTTGATTTATTGATTTCTCTGCTCACGTGGACACTTTTTTGTTTGATGTTTTCTTTTTGTTGTGTGAGGATTGCCATTGCAAGGCATTTTCTATTTAACATGGCGGCTATCTCTCTTTGACAGTGACTTTTCTATTCTCATTTGCTCTGCCTACTCATACTATAGCGTGGAGTTCTTTATATATGTTGTTGTGCATGAATGGTCGTCGATCCAGTAGGTTAAGATCCAATATAACTCTTTACTGTCTGAGTAATGACTGTACTTGGGTGTAAGGATGAATTTGAGAACATGTTGGACTATTGAAATGAGTTTCTGATGAGCTCTCTAAGATTCAAAAGGGTGTTCATTAATGTCCTGATGATTCCAACCATTTATTTGATAAAATTGCCGCAACACTTCATGTCTTTGTTTCTCCAGTTCATGATAGCTGTTAACTGAATGGATGTCTTGATCACTAATAGAATTCATCTATTCTGAAGACCATGCATGTTCTGCCCCAACATTTTATATACCATATTTGTGACCCAAACAACAAATTTTGATGAAGGTCTTCAGTCCTTGACGCTTGTACACTTTCATTATTTATACACCCATGATGAAATTTAAGTGATACTTCTCATTCAGCAACCATAGCAAAAATTAATTCCCCATAACTGCGGACTGGAAAATCTTCTTCTTCAAGAGCATCTAATTTTCTCTTTGCGCCTCTTTATTATTTACTCCATATGATTTGTGCTTTTATTATTGATCTGCAAACCGTCAAATTGGTGTCAGGAGGCCTGTTGACTGCCTTTAAAAATTGACCCAGACAACTGACTAGGCTCTGAAAACTGACACACTGACTCTTTGCTCCGCACTCTTGTACCCTGTCAGATCTCATTTCATGAAAAATTTGGAGTCGAAAGATATTTGCCTTCAAAGTTGCCTGCTCAGAATCACCTGCCGATGAACAAGTCAAAAAACACCAAACTGGGTGAAACTGACACTTGGAAAGATGAAAACTAGGACATTCATTCTTTTTCATGAGGACATTACGGATCTATGATTTAGGCTCATGATGAAAAATAGGACGCAAATGGCGGACGTTCAAAGTGGGCTACTCAAAATTTTGTAAACTGGGCATGCTGACAGAAAGAATTTTTTTGTGAATGGAATTGACCTGAAAAAGCATGCAAATGGATTCATCATAACTTGCAAACTGGAACACTTTAAGTAATTTCAGTATAGAACATAGGGAAACCAACCACTTGATCACACCTATCACATATCAAGAGATATGACATCCCGAACAGGGGTTACAATCAATCTGCAATTACTGACACCAGTTAAAACTTACAAATTGCGTTTGGAATCATGCTTGAAAACTGACCAGACGGATTCGTCATGAGTTGAAACTTGGAACATAACAAGTCTCTGACACCTAAAATACAACGCAAAAGGAAATTTCTCATTTGGGTCAATTGGTCAAAAGTTATTGCACGTCAAACAAGGCTTCCTAGAATTAGGTGCAAAGTGCAAAAGCCTGAAAATAGTAATTGACCAACTTTGAGGGATTCAAAACCAATTCAAACGAACTCAAAATGACTCAAAATCTGAGACATAGGTTCTCAAGTATGGACACTAGACACTCCCAAAGTGGTGAATCACAAAACATTTATGGGTGTGAGATATTCATTTACAAACAAAGCCTCTTGTCGCTGTTTGACACTTTAGTGAAAATTGCAATTTTGACAAATGCTTGAAACAGAACTTCGCCAAATGACTCGGGATGACAATCTAACTTTATGAAATGCTTAGGAACGCTGAATGGAAGGTGCCAGAAGCGTTAAAACACCTTAGGGGTCTCAACTGGACAACCGGGTACAACCAAGCACATGCATTTTAAAAGTGTTTAAGGGCTTGATTTTTCAATGGTGCTCAAAATCAAGAAGGCAATTATGAGCGCCAACACTAGGTACATTCAAATGCCCTAGGCCCTTCTTCTCCATAGTGAAACCATATTCCATGGAAACCTTCTCTTCTAGACCCTTGTCCTCTACCTCTTCCTCTTTGATCTTTATTTTTTTTATCA
Organism: Cupressus sempervirens; assembly: GCA_028749045.1. Lineage (NCBI taxonomy): Eukaryota > Viridiplantae > Streptophyta > Pinopsida > Cupressales > Cupressaceae > Cupressus > Cupressus sempervirens. The sequence goes on from CM053783.1 coordinate 210,619,274, forward strand.
TGGAAATGATTGGAGTTATTTCCCTTTTGGTTTTTATTGCTACTTCCAACCTCATCCTTGTTCTTCTGGTCATCAGTATGGCCTCCATAAGATCGCCTGCCCAATCTTCTACCATGACCTCTTCCACTATTCTTATTATCAAACTTCTTGCTTAGTTTCTTCTTCACTCTTAGGGAAAACTAGTATGCCTCCTTAATACTATTTCTCTAAGCTTGACTCATATTTTCTTGAATGCTACGCCTTGATCCATTAAGATAATGAGAAACTTTCTCCTTATCATCTTCTACATGGTTGGTTCTAATGAGAACTCAGTAGAATTCTTCAGTATAATATTGAATAGATTTTCCCACTTGCTTCATTCCTTGCATCTTATTCAACAAATCAAGCTCATAATCCATAGGAAAGAATTGTCACTTCAATTTTAGCAATCATTTGGTCCCATCTGGTAATTTTTTCCTTTCCCTTTTTATTTATTTCCAACTAAAACTCTTGCCACTATGTCCCTTCAGTTTTTCCTTTGCAAATTTGACCCTATTAAGATCCCCAACATCTTCATACTCAAAGTAATCCTCTAGTTCATTGATCCAATTGATCAGCTCCTCTGGGTTAAAATTTTCCAAAATTGTGGGAACCCCAAACCTAGGTCTTTTCTAATCATGGAGATGGCCCTAAAAATCCTCTTTTCCTCTATATTTTGAATTGCCTCTTCTTTGGCATTTTCTTCTACTTCATCCTCATCCATTTTTTCATCTCTTATGGGAAGATTCAATCCTATACACATATTTTCTTCCATTTCTTGTATTTTTCTTTGGAAGGCTTGAAAACCCTCAAGTGTAGTGCCTATAGATGTTTCACCACACTCTCTTTGTGAAGGCATTTTATACTTCTACTAAAAACCTAGTGCAAACTACCTCACAATTGGCAACCACAGTCCTAGTGCAAACTGCCTCATAGGTAACGATTTGTCCACATACTCAAGAACATGGATCTAATACCACTTGGTGTAGGGGACTCCATTTAATACCATAAACTCATAACAAAAGAAAAGAAACAAAAAAAAATGCAAGAACCAAATATGGATTTCTTATTATCACCAGAAATGCGAAATTACAAAATTCTCAATTGCAATATGCTAACCCAAGTGGGCACCTTCATTATAGTAATCTACAAGACAATGCAATGAACTATCATCCATAGCTCCCCTAGCCAATGTTTGGGCCTTTCTTAAATAGGAAGCTTTATGCCACTTGGGAAGATTATAGAGGCTCAAACTTAAAACCTAGGGCTGAAAAACCCTAACAATACACATAGAGTCAACCAAATAAATCTTTGACAAATTATTTTACAAATTTTAGTAGCCCAACTTTCGAAGTCCATAACTCATGAACTATTTCTCCAATTGGCTATTATAACCACTTTTTAGAAATTCTAGCTCCTGATCTACAAGGTAAAAACTACACTAGCACCCTTCCATTGAGTTCTTAGACCTCAACCAAGCACTCTAAGGCCTCTAGCAGTGAGCCTGTAGATTTTTCTACAAAATTTTACATCGAAAATCCTCAATCACTTCTCTAATACTTAAGCTAGAGCAATGAGATTTTTATGGTAAGCTTTTCTCTCTAAAATGAACCTTCCTATAGAAAATAAGAACATTTCGTGTTCATATGATGAACTTACTAAAAATAGCAATTTCCCACAAATAGTAAACACCTATCCACAAGCCCTTATTAAAATAGAAAAGACTAAAAACAAAATATTTTTGGGTGATGCAAGATTATCCTTACACCTAGGATGCTCCTGCATCAGACACTTGGGGTAAGTTAAGAAGTGACCCCAGAACGTCTTAGATGTTGAGAGGAAAACCAAGATGGTTAACCTCCTCCATTGCTAGCCACAATGACTCCTCAACTGGTCTCCCTTTCCATTGGACTACATATTCCTCATAAGTTTTGTTTCTGGGTACATTTTCCAAAATGACTTTCTAGTATCTCATCAATCTCCTTTGTAGCCAAACTAATTGTTCGAATGCTCCACTACACTTCTACAACTTCATCCTCATCACCTCCTTCATAATACTCTACCAAATCTAAAATATTAAATATAGGTGAAATATACAATTCCATAGGCAACTCCACTTCACATGCATTTCTAGAATCATGCCTCTTCACTATCTTGCATGGTTCAAACTTCTTCATCTTCATCTTATTATATGTACACACTCGAAAATGCTCCTTTCTCAAACGAATTATGACTTCATCTCTAATCTAAAATTCCTCATATCTCCTTTTCACATCTGCCTTAGCCTTATACTATGTATTCATCTTTATGATGTGCTTCCTCACCTCCTCATGGATGTTCTTTGAATGTTTAGCAAAATCTTTTGCTTTAGTACTACTTATCTCTCCTTTATCCATTTGTCTCAATTTGAAATCATTTCTGGGACTACTCCCATATACAATTTGGAATGGTGATTTATCAGTACTCCTATTGACAAAATTATTATATGCAAATTTGGCCTATAGTAAAATCATATCACATCCTTTTGGTTTATCTCCAACCAAGCATCTCAAAAAATTTCCTAAACTATGATTCACAGCTTTTGTTTGTCCATCTGTTTTTGGATGATGTGAAAAACTAAACTTTAAATTTGTATTCAATTTCTTCCACAAAGTATGCCAAAAATACCCAACAAATTTGGTATCTCGATCTAAAACTATACTCTTTGGTAGACCATGCAATCTCACCACTTCTCTAAAAATAACTCTGCTAAATGAACTACATCACTAGTCTTTTGGTAAGGAATAAAATATGTCATCTTTGAAAAAAAATTTAACCACTACAAAAATAGAATCATGCTCAGGTTGTGTCCTCAATAATCCAAGAACGAAATCCATGCTAATATCATCCCATGGCTTCTCTGGTATAGGTAATGGCTGATAACACCTTGTATTCTACTTAAATCCTTCCTCAATCTAACATACTCGACAAATTTGTACAAACTTAATCTCATCTTGTTGTAATTGTGGCTAGTAATAATTTTCAAAAACCAAAGCTATGATTTTATCTTTGCCAAAATGTCTAGCCAATCCTTCACTATGCTTCTCCTTGATGAGATTCTCTCTCGTTGAACTTATGGGAATGTACAACTAGCTTCCTTTGAACAACATATTATCCTAGATCATGAAATCCAACCACTTTGTGCTATCAAGTGTAACTAGTTTTGTACATGCCTTCCATGCTTCACAAAAATTAGGAACCTCTAAATATAATATAGTGAGTTCCTTGAACCCAACCACCTCTATCTACATTTATGTTAGCAAAAGTTGTCTTCTACTAAGAGCATCTACAACTTTTTTAGACTTCCCACTCCTATGTTTCAAAAAAAATGTATAACTCTACAAAAAATCAACCCACATTAAATGTCTTTGGTTCAATTTTCCTTGACTGTCCAAATATTGCAAAGCTTAATGATCAATTTACAAAAAAAGAATCCTTAAAAGGAAGATAGTGTCTACACTTCTTCAATGCTTGAACTATAGCATAAAATTCCTAATCATTAACATAATATGTTCTTTTTGCATCATTCAACTTCTCACTAAAATAAAAAATGGGTCTACCTTCTTGGCTCAAAACAACTCTTATTGCAGTACCACTAGCATCATAGTCCTCTTGAAAAACCTTGATAAAATCAAGAAGTGCTAAAACAGGTTGCTTAGTAACTTTTTGTTTCAATAGATTTAAACTCTTATCTACTCCTATAGTCCACTTAAACTCTTTCCTATCTCTTCTCATTGTTTCAGTCAAGGGTCCACAAATACTGCTAAAACTTCTTATGAACATTATGTAAAATGTAGGTAGTCCATGAAAATATCTTACCTTTGTCACACTCTTTGGAGTAGGCCAATTAAGGATATCCTTCACTTTCTCAAGGTCCATTTTTAGACCTTCTCTTGAGAGTACAAATCCCAGGTACACGAAATCTCTCTTTACAAAACTACATTTCTTCAAGTTTATCAACAACTTTTCTTCCCTCAACTTTTCAAAAACCTTTCGAATATGAATCAAATTCTCCTCCAATGTCTTACTAAAGACCAATATGTCATCTAGGTAAACAATGATAAGCCTACCTAGAAACTCCTTCATTACCTCATTCATGAGCCTCATGAAAGTGCTTTGTGCATTGGTTAGCCCAAAAGGCATGACTAACCACTCATATAGTCCTTCCCTTGTCTTGAAAGTAGTCTTCCACTCATCACCTTCTCTTATATGAATATGATGATACCCACTCTATAGATCTATATTTGTGAAATAGTTAGCTCCACTCAGACAATCCATTATATCATCCATCCTTGGTAATATAAATCTATACTTTATTGTGATCTTGGTGATAGTGCAAGAATTTGTGCACATCCTCCATTCTCCACTCTTATTTGGTACTAATAGTTTTGGTACAACACATGGACTTAGACTCTCTTGAATCAACTCCTTTTGCAACAACTCATGAACTTGTCTATTCATCTCTTCACTTTCCACTTGTATCATTCTATGGATTGCCTTATTTGGAAAACTAGCTCTTGGAAAAAAAATCCATCTACTGACTGATCTTCCTTATTGGGAGCAATCCATTAGGTACATTATCCTATAAAATATAAGAAAACTCTTCCAACATTTTTTCAACTTCTATAGGTACCTTCTCTACTTCTTCTTTAATATCTTTAGGAATTATAGAAAAACACATATGCTCATGTTTCAGACCTTTAAGGAACTCTTTTTCATCAACAAAACATATTCTAGCAGCACTACATACCATTTCTTCTTTATCCTTCAATGGCTTCAGCTTATGTTTCATTCCATCCTTAGTTAGACTGTAGGTATTTTCTTACCCATCATGTACAAGATGCCTATCAAACTTCCATGGCTTGCCCAATAACATATGACATATGTCCTTAGGTATGATATCACATAGTACCTCATCTTAGTAGCTTCCAATCTTGAACTTCATTGAGCACTGCTCATTGACCATAACCTTGTGGTCATCTTGCACTTAAGCAATATGGTATGGACATGGGCATTTCTATCTCTTTAGGTTCAACCTCGTGACCATCATTTCTAACACCATATTGATAGTACTTTCACCATCAATGATCACATCACAACACTTATCTTCACATCTTCACCTTGTGTGAAACAAAGTCCATCTTTGATCAAGTTCATTCTCACCACTTACTAGGACTCTTCCATTAACTGGGACTTCTCCTCTTTGAGGACCTTTAGAATATGAGGATCTAGCATCTTCATCAACATGTGAAACTCTCACCTAACCTTCTATTCTTCAATATGTTCTTCCTTAGCACTGGTCAAATGCTCTATGCCCTTTTTCTCTATAGTGAAAAAATTTTCCATGGAAGCCTCCTCTTACAGACCCTTGTCCTCTACATCTTCTTCTCTGATCTCTATTGTTTTGATCATGCAAAACATTGGAATTGTTTCCCCTTTGGTTTTAACTACTATTTCTAACCTCATCATTGTTCTTCAAATCATCATTACAGCCTCTATAAGATCATCTACTACATTTTCCACCATGACCTCTTCCACTATTCTCATTGTCAAACTTCTTGCTTAGTTTCTCATCCGCTCTTAGGGAAAATTGGTATGCCTCCTCAATATTAATCATCCAAACCAGACTCATCTCATCTTGAATGCTAGGCCTTAACCCATTAAGATAACATGCAACTTTCTCCTTATCATCTTTTTCATGTCTAGTTCTAATGAGAACTCGGTAGAACTCTTTGGTATAGTCTTTCAATGGATTTTCTCGCTTCCTTCATTCCTTACATCTTCTTCAAAAGATCAAGCTCATAATCCATAGGAATGAATTGTCACTTCATTTTAGCTATCATCCAATCCCATCTGGTGATTTTGTCCTTTCCCTTTCTATTTCATTCCAACTGAACCTCTTGCCACAAAATCTTTGCATGTCCCTTCAGTTTTTCCTTCGCAAACTTGACCCTATCTTGATCCTTAGTATCTTCATATTCAAAGTACTCCTCTAGTTCATTGATCCAATCGATCAGCTCCTCTAGGTTAGGATTTCCCAAAAATGTGGGAACCTCAAACTTAGGTCTTTTTCCAATCTTGGAGATTGCCCTAAAAAGCCTCTCTTCTTCTGGATTTAGAACTGACTCTGCTTTGACAATTTCTTCTACTTCATTATTATCCTCACTTTTATCTCTTATGGGAAGATTCATTCCTCTACTCATTTTTTCTTCCAATGCTTACATTTTTCTTTAGAGGGCTCAAAAACCCATTAATGTAACACTTAGAGCTCTTCCACCATGCTCTCTTTGTGGAGGCATTTTCACACTAATGTCAAAACCCTACTTCAAATTGCCTCACAATTGGCAATCTATGTACATGCTCAGCCCAAACCATGGTCCTGGTGCAAACTACCTCATAGTCGACAATCTATCCACACACTCAAGAAACTAGCTCTTACACCACTTTATGCATGGGAATCCCCTTAATACCATAAAATCATAATAGAAACAAAGAAATAATAGCAAATGCAAGAATACAATATGGAATTCTTATTATTGCCACAAATGTGGAATTACTAAATTCTCCATTGCAATATGCTAACCTAAATGGGAACCTTCATTACAATAATCTACAAGACAATGCTGCGAACTATCACCCAAAGCTCCCCTAGACAATGTTCGAGCCTTTCTTAAATAAGTAGTTTTATGCTACCCTAGAAGGTTCTAGATGCTCAAACTTAAAACCTAGGGCTGGCAAACCCTAACAATACACATAGAGTTGGCCAAATACATCTTTGACAAATTATTTTAGAAATTTTGGTAAGCCAACTTCTAAAGACCATGTCTCACAAACCATTGCTCTGATTGTCTATTATGACCACTTTTCTTAAATGCTAGCTCCTAATCTATAGGCTTAGAACCATGCTAGCACTGAGTTTTTGGATCTAATTTGGGCACTCAAAGGCCTCCAATGGTGAGCCTAAGGATTTTTCTACAAATATTTCCATTAAAAATCTACAATAACTTCTCCAATACTTAAGTTGGAGCAATGAGATTTTTATGGTAAGCTTATATCTCTAAAATAAACCTTCCTATAGAAAATGAGAACATTCTAAGCTTATATGACAAACTTACTAAAAATAGAAAGTTCCCATAAATAGTAACCACCCTACCTACAAGCCCTTATTAGAATAGAAAAGAATGAAAATAAAATATTTTTGGGTGATGCAAGATTGCCCTTACATCTAGGATGCTCCTACATCAAAAATAGTACTATACTACTATTGTTGTTGTTCTCATATTCTCAAATCCTCTTCATCAATCAAATCTAAAATTCTCTAGAACACTACTCTATTCTCCTTCTTCTTTAGAATTTACAATAGTTTTTCACACTAAACAACTCATAATACATCAGAGTTCCTCATGTTTCATATCTCCTCCACAAATATATTTTTACTTCTTCTTTACATGAACCTTTCTAAATCTCCCTAATAACTATTTCTTCTCCATTCATGTGCATATCTCCCCCAGTCATACTTAGGAGATTTTTTTCATGCATATTCTCCCCCATTTACATCAATGGAAAAATTCTTCATTATTTTTATTTACTACTCCATGTCTTCAACCAACTCAAGTATACAAAGACACTATTCAAGACAAAATACAAATATTCCTCAATGACTCTGCTCATCACAGATACTCACCCATATGGGAAGCATCAAAATTTAATCCAATCTAATAATAATGCTCTATACCACTGGACTAATGCACTTACTACATCATCTACTTAAAAGTAGGTAGGAGCAAAACCCAAAGCATACCTCTCAAGTAGTTAAATGTATCTTTAGGTAAAGGATTTGTAGAGATATTTGAAATTAGATCTTTAGTACTCACATACTCTAATTGGATCTCTTTTTATATTTCTTTCTCTCTCAAGACATTATACTTAATAGATATATGCTTAGTCTTAGAATGCAATACAAGATTATTAGACATACTCACTATATCTATGTTATCACAGTAAATGATAACAGGTTTTGTAAACTCAATTATAATATCCTTTAACACTGATTTCATCCACATCATTTGATTGAAATTATTTGTTGCTACAGCATACTCTACCTCAGCTATACTCTGTGAAATATTTTTTTTTTCTTTCTTAGCCAAGAAACCAATATTTCTCCAAGGAAAAATGACAACCATTGGTGCTCTTTCTACCATCCATACTTCCTTCCCAATCTACATTAGTATATGCACATAGAGTAGAATCACTCCATCTATTATACAAAATTCCATAATCAAATATTTCTTTCAACTATCTGAATAAATTCTTTACTATTGCATAATGATACTCCTTGAGATAAGCTTGAAATCTAGCTACAATCCCAACTACATTTTATATATCTAGTTTGGTGTGAGTTAGATACTAGAAACCTCAAATCATGGGTTTGCACTTCTTCTTCTCAGTTGTAGGTGTCTCATCCTTGCTACATAACTTGTGACCAATCATCATAGGTGTCCCAATAGGCTTACAACTTTCCAATCTGAATCTCTTCAACAACTCTTTTAAGTACTTATCTTGTGAGATAAAAATTACTATCACTATTCTGTACAATCTTTAGGCCTAGGAAAAACTTTATTTCTCCTATGATGCTCATTTCAAGCTCATTCTTTATTTCATTAGAAAAATTATCACTTGCTTCATCATTATCTCCAAACACAATGTCATAAAAAAATATTACAATTATTAGCAAACCATTCTCAATTTATTTCAAATACAAGTTAATATCTATTGTACATTTAGAAAATCTAAGTTTTTCCGAATATCTATCCAACCTTGCATACCAGGTTCTAGGTTCTTTATTTAGACCATATATTTTTCTTCTATCAGAGGTAAACCTTTATGCTACTTAATATATGCCCCTTCTTCAAGTTCTCCATTCAGAAAGGTTGATTTAACATCCATCTAATATACTTTGAACTTCTTATTTGTTGCATAAGCCAAGAACATTCTTACTTCTTCCATTCTAGCTATAGGGCCATAAGTCTCTTCATAGGCTATGCCTTCTTCCTATGAGTAACCTTCGTGTACATTCTAGCCTTGTTTCTTACAACTTTTCCATGCTCATTCATCTTGTTTTTGAATACCCATTTGGTTCCTATCACATTCTTATCTTTAGGTCTAGGAACTAGCTCCCATATTTCATTCTTTACAATATGTTCTAATTGTTCCTACATTTCTTGAATCCAATGATCATTTTTACATGCTTCATTAGCACTCTTAGGTCAAACTTGAGAAATCAAACATATCTCTTCATTAAATCTATTCCTTGTCATCAGACTTTTTTCGTTGCTTCCAATTATCTTCTCTAGAGCATAATTTTGTGTTAGATTCATATTAGGGGTAGGAGTTGGCATCTCAACTCTCATCTCATCTCTAGGTTTAGACCTCTTCTCTCATCTTTTATCAACAATTAACACATCATTCCATAGATTATTGTTAGTTTCAAAGAAAACTTCAGCATTGTGTCTTAAAATTCCATAATTATCTTCTTCTTCATCTAAATTGTAATCTAACATATTTTCCTTAGTTCCAAACTTTTCATCAATCTTTAAACATTTGTGCAGTCAAATACTATCTTAGTTCTATGACTAAAACATTTGTAAGTTTTTATTTTCAATGAATAACCAAGAAAAATACTTTCATCACTTCTTGGATCAAAATTAGTGTTGGTCTGGTTTTTCACCCTTTCTAATTTGTTATACCTTATAGTGAAAAACCCTAGTGCTATGTTTAAAATTTTTGCAAAGTATATTAAAACCATAGATGACATCTTTTTAAAATCCCATATGCCTTTGTTTTGATGTCATATCCTTCAAATTCGATGAAAATAACTCTTTAAATAAACTATGTGGGAAACTCTTATCCTAAGTTCTTATTTCCCGAACGTATTTTACTACTTTCTGCAAAAATAAACCTTTTCATTAAACTTAATGCCCTGACTATGGTTACTTTCTTAAGTGTTTGATGAAGCATCTTAACTGTGGTGGTTTATTTGGTAAAGCACCTTTGAGACATGTAGCACTTGGTGGTGTTGAGATTTCAATGTGCCACAAAGACTAGAGAATGTCAAAACCCATCAAAAATTTTACAGAATTTTCAGTGCACATTGGAATTTCTGGCAATCTTATTGGCTGAGCTAGATAGTTGGGATACATTTTGGCATCATATCAGTAAGTCATTGATCTTTGGAAGATCAATGGTAGGCATATTACTACTTCATGAAGATGCTTTAATTTTAAACAAAGTGGGCAAGTACTATGGTGACACCTATCCCCAATGATGTTACGAAGGGTGTTTTATTTAGTGCAAAGGATGCAAGTTGTGTAAGTCATTGATCTCTCCAAGATCAATGGTCGGTACATGAATTTAATAAGAAGTTGCACAATTTTTATATAATGTAGGCAAGCACTTGTACGACATGTGGCAAGTCATGAGGTTATGGGCTTGTAGTTCTTGAAAGGTGATAACACAGTATACACAGTTTGCACTTGTCAGACATATTGGTGTAAAAAAATGCATTTATTAATTAGTTTTTCTGACCAGATATTAAAAAGGCATGATTTTATATCACCATTGATCTTGAGAAGATCAATGGGTAGCACTACCCACATTATCAAATTGACTAAACTTTTAAAAAAGTAGGGAAGTGCCTATGTACCATGTGGTATAGTGGGACCAGTCATAAGGAAGACTGTCGAGTCGTACGAGGGTGGAAAAATATGATGAAATGGAATGTAGTAACTAGTAAAGCAATACATGTACTTGTTAGGCTAGAGATGAATGTACTATTGGGGCCTTTTCTTTAAAGCCTTGATTGTGAATATATACTAATCTATTGTGATCATCAATCTTTACGAGATTGATGATCAACACTTCACTGCATTATGAAAATGACAAAGCTTTAGTCAACATGGGGAAGCACCTGAACGATGTGTGGCAAGTTTTCAAAAGCTTTAATGTGGTCTTTCTAAATTTAAAATAGGTTGTGATATTGCTATCAGGATTTAGCTATGTGATTTTGAGTCAAACTCATTGATCCATGTTTCATGAGTAGTCATTCAACTTGAATCCATCTCTCATGAGAATAAATGGAACACATGGAACTCATTGGATCTAGGTGATGCTCATAGGGGTGAAGCATTGGGACTCCCTATAAGGTCACCCATCCTAGCACTACTCCAACCTTAGTGCGCTTAACTATGGAGTTTCCTCCATGGTTAAATCCTAAGCTTGCAACCCAATTTGAAAAACATTCACCGAGTTTTGTGCCTTATGAACCATTCATTAGAAAGCCCCTTGAGCTCATCAATTGAGAAGTAGGAAATTAACATAGAAAGTCAAATTGTGATATTGCTATCAGGATTTAGCTATGTGATTTTTAAGTCAAACTCATTGACCCTTGTTTCATGAGTAGTGATTCAACATGAATCCATATCTCATGAGAATAAATGGAATGCTTGGCACTCATTGGATCTAGGTGATTCTCATAGGGGTGAAGCACCAAGACTTCCCAAGAGGTCACCCATCCATGTACTACTCCAGCCTGAGCATGCTTAACTACAAAGTTTCCTCCATGGTTAAACCAAAATATTTCAACCCCATTTGCAAAACCTTCACCAAGTGTTGTGCCTTATGAACCATTCATTAGAAATCTCCTTAAGCTCATAAATTGATAAGTAGGAAATTTCCACAGCAAGTCAAATTGTGATATTGCTATCAGGATTTAGCTGTGTGATTTTGAGTCAAACTCATTGATCCATTTTTCATGAGTAGTCATTCAACATGAATCCATCTCTCATGAGAATAAATGGAACACTTAGAATTCATTTTATCTAGGTGATGCTTATAGGGTTGAAGCACTGGGACTTCCCAAGAGGTCACCCATCCTAGTACTACTCTAGCCTAAGCACGCTTAACTATGGAGTTTCCTCCATGGTTAAACCCAAACCTTGCAACCTTATTTTCAAAACCTTCACCATGTCTTATGCCTTATGAATCATTAATTAGAAAGCCCCTTAAGCTCATAAATTGATAAGTAGGAAATTTCCAAAGCAAGTCAAATTGTGATATTTCTATCAAGATTTAGCTGTGTGATTTTGAGTCAAACTCATTGACCCATATTTCATGAGTAGTGATTTAACATGAATCCATTTCTCATGAGAATAAATGGAACACTTAGAACTCATTGGATCTAGGTGATGCTCAATTGATGAGCTTAAGGGGCTTCCTAATGAATGGTTCATAAGGAAAAAAACTTGGTGAAGGTTTTGCAAATGGGGTTGCAAGCTTTGGGTTTAACCATGGAGGAAACTCTGTAGTTAAGCATGCTAAGATTGGAGTGGTATTGGGATGGGTGACCTCCCAAGAAGTTGGGGTGCTTCACCCCTATGAGCATCACCTAGATCCAATGAGTGCTAAGTGTTCCATTTATTCTTATGAGAGATGGATTCATGTTGAATCACTACTCATGAAACATGGGTCAATGATTTTGACTCAAAATCACACAGCTAAATCCTAATAGCAATATCACAATTTGACTTGCTGTGGAAATTTCCTACTTATCAAATGATGAGCTTAAGGGGCTTACTAATGAATGGTTTGTAAGGCACAACACTTAGTGAAGGTTTTGCAAATGGGGTTGCAAGCTTTTTGTTTAACCATAGAGGAAACTCTGTATTTAAGTGCACTCAAGCTAGAGTAGTACTAGGATGGGTGACCTCTCAGGAAGTCCGAGTGCTTCATGCCTACAAGCATCACCTAGATCCAATGAGTGCTAATTATTTCATTTATTCTCATGACAGATGGATTCATGGTTAATCACTACTCATGAAACATGGGTCAATGATTTTGATTCAAAATCACAAAGCTAAATCTTGATAGCAATATCACAAATTGACTTGCTATGGAAATTTCCTACTTATCATTTAAAATAGGTTATCTGATGCTTTGAGATTGATGGATGAAATTAAAATTCAAGGTACAATATGAAAATTGACTATTAGGAATAATTAATTTCAAAATTCACCATTATTGAGCCACAAAAATACAAAAGTATCAGAGTGCAAGTTTTCTAGAGCTAGGGCATGAAATTCTTCAAGGTTTTCAACAAATTGGAGAGTAATTCACAGAGGAAAATAAGCAAGAAAAAGGTAGGTAAGTGGTCTGAAACTTCTAAATATTTAACAATTGTATTGTGCTAGGGTAAGTTGAGAAAATTTCTCCTCGTAAGAATTTTTCTCGTGAGGTAGATTATCTGAAAAGAGTAGTCCATGATGATTTTCTAGTACAAATTCCTCTATCAATAAATGAATTGAGTAAGGGTAGATAATTCATTCCCAAAAACCCTAGGTTGCTAGTAAATGAAGGCTTTTATGATATGGAAAATTATATGAGGGATGCAAAGTTTTTTGTGGGAGGACTAGAATTTTTTAAGAAGTAGTTTGCGGAATGAAATTTAGATATTCCAATGAGTAATGTCTAGAAATTTGATATAGGCAAACTAATTGTCCCTAGAGTTTTCTTTGACAGTGGCCTATAGGTCGACATGGCTAAAAAATATGATCCAATTACTAGGATTGTTAAAAACCATGTAGGGGATAACCTTTTTAGGGTTTCACATGAATTGATCAGAGAGATGTTCAAGCTTAACCCTAACCATGTTTTCCATGAGAAAATCAATATGGAGGATTTCCAAGCTAGATATGATGCATAGAGGGTATACTTGAAGGGAGGCCCATTACAATAGAATTTTGTTAATATTGAATCATTTCCTCTAGTCACACTAAATACCTTGGAGCCCTTGTTGAAAATGTATTTTAATCCTAAGGCACAAGATTTATATTTTTCTCTCTGGAAATTTTTTGTAATGGATGAGCAAGATCACATGCAGGGCTCTATTATTAACATCATAGTTCAAACTTTGCATTATGGAATAACTTCTATCTTGGATTTTGCTAATTTTCTAGCTGAGGAGATTCATAATGAGTTAATTGGAATAGAAAATGCTAAGGTTAATAGGCCTTTTTGCTACTATTCATTAATGATATATATATTTTTATATAAAGGAGTTACTTTTTTCTCCAAAGAGATGAAATTGGAATTAGAGAGAGTTGGAGAAAGACTCCTAGTCCAATTGTGGAGTGCATACATGACATGGGAGGTTACATATGCTAGTTTTGTCAGGTTTGATAGCTATTTTGCTTCAAGAGTTTGATTATTGTTGAGAGGGGCTAGCCCTAGGATACCACATCCCTTGTTAGAATTGATAAGACCTAAGGATCATGCCAAAGGGATGTTGGTAAGTCATAATTAGAGAGATATTATCCCATATGTTGTTTCTAATATTTTTATAGTTTATGGTTTCTTAGGAAAGCCCCATGTGTTACCCTATCAGGTGCCTTTAAAGGTAGGAATTGAAGAATTGTTCTGGTAGATTGGGACAATTGATGAAAGGGATTTACTAGCAAAAGACAAAGGTACATTCTTGCCAATGGTTACTATGGTGCATATTTTGTGTTTATAAACAAAGGGTGGACAAGCTTGGGAATTTTTTTGATAAATATCAAATGGCCCAATCTCATGCATATTATATTGATCCAGAGGGATTCTATGACCTTCTTAGGGAAAGAACTAAGGCTAAGGCTTATACACAAACTGTATATTTCTTTGAAGATATAATCAAAAACAATTTTTCATTGTAGGAGCTAGAGGTAAGAAAAGAAAAATGGATATTTTATAGTAAATTCCTTGACTTCATAAATGCTTTTGAACCCAAATATGATCCTTTGGCAAACAAGAAATATTGGGGCGCCAAAATGGATATGTTGATGAATAATTTTGCTAGGATAATGCAAACCTTGAATGATAAGAAGGAAACTTTGGAAAAGGCACATCTAGATCAAGTTGTTGAGGTGGAGAGGAGATTAAATAATAGAATGATTATGACTCTAGGGTAGTATACGTTGAAAAAAAAATCTATATATTTTCTAGCGCATAATATACAGTATATCCCCTGTTACAAGAGGCCAAGATCAAAAATCCCATCTAACATAACTGCCCCCAAGAAATAAAAATTAGAACAAGGATCATCCTCTCAAGAAATAAAATACTCACCATCTCACACTCTACTTAGAATAGATGATAAGGCATCTCTGAGAGAACAGCTAAAACAAATTAGAGGGGAGGGGGAGATTGTGACTACAACTATTGATTTTCAAGGAGTACCTAAAGAGCCTCCAATGCCATCTTTAGACCTTGTTGTTGCAGACTATAGAGGTAGGGAGATAGACCCTATGATTGCATAGGCCTCTAAAAAATTTATTGATAATGAAAACTTTGTAAAATCTAGAGCCTTTGCAAAATGCTTATGGAGAAAAAATATTTGTAATTTTAAGGCAAAATATAAATCAATAAAAGAAGAGAAACCAAGTAAGTTGGACTCTGAGTTTGTGGAGGAAGTTAAGGTAGATTTCATGGAGGATTTTGGACAATTGACCCCTAAAGGGGGAAGACATTTATTTAAAGAGTTAGGAGTTTTAATATTACTTGAATGGGACATAGCTAAGTCTATGATTTTTGAGTCTATTAGGAGAGAAAAAGATGTTCAATATAAGACCAAAGAGGAAATCTTACAAGCACATAGAGGAATAAAATACAACAATGATCACCAAGCATTGGTGATTTGGTCTATTGAGAAAAGAGACAAAACTAGGATACAAGAGATATCAAGCACTGATCATATAGGAACTCTCATAGTATACAGAGTAGATGAAGTGGATAGTGAGAAGATAAGTAAACTAAAGAAATGGTGGACTTTTGGATGATTTTTTCTAGAAAAGAGAAAGGTAAATTCCTAGAGGTCAATGCTAAGTTTGAGGAAATACTAAAGGTGTATGAGGAAAGAGGAAACATGATATAATATTTGAAGACTCAATTATCTTTGATGGACAAACAATTAGGAAATAGAAAAATCGGAGAATCTAGCAAGCCTAAAAAATTTTATCCTTATCCCTCAATTGAGCCATTTAAGTCAATTCTAATTGTAGAGTTGCCTGATACTCCACAAAGGCTAGAGTTTTATATAGATGAGGAGTTTGCAAAAGAAAAGACTAAGCTATGGGCCTTGCATATTATATTGAATAACCAATATGAAGAGAAACTTGAAGAAGAAAATAATAAGCTATGGGCCTTGCATATTGAATTGAATAATTAGTATGAAAATAAACTTAGGAACACAATCTTATATCTAGTAGGTAAGATTGATTGGCCAACATTCTATGAAAAATTGGTAAAAATATTAGACATGTGGAAAGAAATAAAAGATGGTGAAGATACTTTGAAACCTATTGTGAAAAAATAGGGCAAGAGAAATAAAGATATCACTATTTTATACATTTCAATTATTACTCTTTCTTGTGAATAGATAGAAAAACTTTTGATATAACTAGTAATCTGTTTACATTTTATGAAAAGAGGTTTATAGTTCAATAATAATAATAATTTCTCTCTCAAGATATTTAGGTGAGAAATTTGGGCATTTTCCCAATGCACTCAAAGAGATAGATATAGTAGAAGACAAAGAAGAATGGGGCAAGGGATTGGATGATCTGTTGTGTCAAAGAATGAGTGAAGTCATTAATGAGAAGGGAAATTTACTATGCACAATGATAAATGAGGAATTTGTTAAAGTGAAACTATTTTATAATTCCATTAGGGAGGATTTTTTTGAAATAAGTAAAATAGGAGATTTTGTAGTTATAAAGCAATGTGAAATCTTGAGCTTTCATTGACCTAATGATGCAATTTTCAATAAGTGGATGGATGATTTTGTACATTCAAAGAGTAACTAGAAATGGATGAAGAGGATGTGGACCAGGATGAAAATAAAAATAGATGACACATTAGTGTATGTAGAAGAAGATAAAGAAGAACAACCAACTTCAGTGGTAAGCCTAGTGGTCCAAACTGATGATGTGGCAATTGAGGACTTAGATATAACTATTGCTTTAACAATATGTGATGATAGACATGGAGATCCTTGAGCTAAAGTTAGCCTACAACAAGCAAAGCCAGACACCGTACTAACAGACACAATCCCTACATATTCTGAAAAGTCACAATAACAAAAGAAGCAATCATGAAATTTGTCACAATTTGGAAGTGTAACAAAAAGTGGTCCCACTAGAGAACATTCATGTAAAATTTTTTGTTTTTCTATTACACAAATTTTTGTGTTTTGTGAGAGCTATAATGTAAATATCTTTTGTCTTAAGGACAACTATCAATTCTCTATGTTTGAAGCTTTTTGCATCTCACACTATATAAGTGAGATCCCAAGGCTAGAGAAAGGCTCCAAAATCATTTACAATTTTAATGTTTCTGAGTATTATTCAATCTATCTTCTTAATGCAAAATTTATGATGTATTTTCTCTACAAATATATCTTAATATTTTATCTTGAGTCATTCAGCTTTATATTTTAATTGTTATATAATTTTCAAAGAAAATTAATACAAAAATGAATTGTCCTCGTATCTTTTCTTCCTAAATCTTGTCTCCATTTTTATTACTTGGTTATTTCGAAGTTATAAAAGGAAAGCGTATTCAATTGAATGTAATCAAATTAGGTTGTATGTCATTTCACTATTGTTTTCAATTCAATGAATTAAGTAAATGCTTCAATGAAGTTGATGGGGTTTATGTGGTAGTAGGAAGGATGTTTATAAGAATGAGTTTCAGTGAGAATTGCTAATAGTATTTATTGTAATGCAGTCAATTATGTCTAGAAATTGGATGGACTCTAAATCCCAATGGATGAGGCATTGATGTATTAGTTCAGCCTATAGATAGAGAAATCACAAATGAGCATCCAGCTTGAAATTAAAATCAATTTTACGTTATTCTTCTAAAGAATGTCAAAGCTGGTCAACACTTGTTTACATTTAACCTCTAAGTTTTAGTTAGCTACTATTGCCCAAAATTACCTATAAATCTAAGAAGAATTGTGACCAATCTACTATAAGGAAAGTGTATTATTATAAAATGTCTTGAAATGAATGAAATTTATGTGTAGTATTAGGTTGTAAATCTTTTATCCTTAGGTGCACCTGCCTTGGTTTTCTAGAGCCAAAAGTGTAGAAAATCTTGTGTGATTTTGTTCAAGTTGGGTCCAAATTTGAA